>JAPDVR010000005.1:4257488-4792488 GCA_026230005.1 Gila orcuttii | reverse complement strand
ATGGCTCCCAAATTACAAATAACAGTTATAAAATACTATTTTTAGGTAATAAAATAATATAGGCTAAAAAAAACATTCATAGGAAGAACATGCAATTTAATAAATAATAGATTTCATATATGTACATCTCATTACATTAGTATACAAATACACAAGAAGCATAGTAATAAAATTAAGAAAACAAAAATATGTACAAATATTTTGAAATGGATTGAACTGATAAGAGCTGCTAGATTAGAACTGCCAGTAAGAGAAATAGAGAAGAGAAATTAACAGCATTCTGTAAAAGAAGCGTGACAGGCCATCAGAATCTAATTACATAGGGAAGCATAGAGGTAACAATAAAAAAAGAAATAGTCAATTTTTTCTTTCATTGTTTTGGTGATTTCATTGTCTCTGGGAATCCTCTGAATAAACATGTCTTCCTGTGTGTAGACAACAAAGTCACACCAGTCCAAACCAGAAATCAACATCTGGCCCTGGACCTGCCAAAAGTACGAATGAGATTTCCTTAATGTGTGTGTGCCCTCACTGATCTTAATATATGGGCAATCAACATAGCTTGCTACATTGGGGCATTTAATCTCAACAAGGCCAAACACTGTCTGCCCCTTTGGATCATACACGATGCCATCAGGTGATGACCCCATCCAGGGTGCGTCAGGGTGGATAAGGAAACCACAGGGATAGTGGTTAACCTCCCTTACTCTGCAGTACTCCTCTACAGCTGCTGGTTCCATGTCAAGCCCCCTCCTCATGTCTGCAGTCTGATGGCTAGGTCTCAGAAGTCTTTTGGCAAGATTTTCGGCAGAGCTCTGTGCCCTGGTGTGACAGACCTCTCTGAATTTTGAGGAGGTGATGCGGGGCTGCCTTAGCTGGTGCCACTCAATGCAGGAACTCTGCTCTTTTGTGCTGTTGGCAATTTTGTGTGCTGTCTCTAATGTTGTTGCCAGGGACATCATGTGGTGCTGCTGATGTTCAGTGCAGACAAAAGAGCAGGTAGAGGGTCCCAGCCTGTAACCCTGAAGTGGCAGCTGTGGGGGAGAAGGAGCATCTGGGTGGGGACAGGTTTTTGGAACTCTTTTTGCTGGCATGTGATAAGACAACACACTTCCTTCTTGCACTTTTCCAAATGCAGAGTCAACCAGAGGAACATTAATGTCCATAGCCATAGTTGTTATCAGTGGAGCCGCATCACTTGGAAGATCATGGTAGACTTCATCCACCCTGAGTGTGGAAAGTTCAGGCAGAGCTGAACTGACACCCTTATACAAGTTGCTCCTATGGAAAAGACACAATATATATATATATATATATATGTTTTTAAATGAGCCATAAAGTAAGTTACATATAAGTTGAACGAACAAACAAAATAAAAAAATAAAATAGGCTTTATTTTTTTTAAAAGCCATTAGAGATGGTTAGGACTTTCTTGCTTGAACAACTATCAGTATAAATACTAACAATGGAAATTAACATACAATGTGTCTCATATGATCAGATGACTACTTTATTTGAGGTCTCACTGATTATAACAGAAAATGTCTTTAATGATAATAACAACAATACTAACCTGATGCCTTCCACCAGTTTTCGTTCCTTGGGTCTGGCTGAAAGAATCACCATGTCATTAACCAGACCAGGTTTAACACCCTGCATTTAAACAAAAAAAGGTTATCAATAAACAGAAATATCCATAAATAGAATCAAAGTACCCTGTTAGAAACATTAGTTACCATGGTTCTTGGCTTATGCCATTTCTGTTCAGTCTCTGTGCAGCTGTGTGTTGGGGGAACAGAGGTGATTCTTTGCTGGCAATAATGTGCAGTCTGGTACAACAGTGCTGCCACATGATTACACAAAGCTGTACCTGCCACACAGGTACACTGGCAGCTTTGTAGCTGCACAGGACGGGCATCCCTAAGCACAACCTGAAAATACACAAATCTGTTACAATAGAATAAAAGTGCAGTTTTTAAAAAGGAGAATGCATGAGTACAATGAGAATGTTCGACAAAACAAACAAATAATATGTACCATCGACATATAAAGATGACATAAAAAACTACTAAATTTGTAGGAGCTAAAATTGTAGCCAAAATATAATTTATTATTAATATAATTATTTCTCACTTTACTCATCATCAACAGTGGACACAGAACGTGTGTCAATGCAGTGAAACAGAATTCAGTTTCTGTGAATCCCAGTGCTTACTAACGTACGTTACATATTTAAAAATCGATAAATATTCCAACACACCAATATTATTAATGGTAGGGTAAATTAAATATGTATTTAAAATAACCTTTAGTAGGATTATGCGATGATTCACAGAAACTTAATCTGACGAACGGAACCTGTCTCATGAAACAGCCTGCACTGAACCTGCAGGATAACTTTCCCTTACGCTCAAGGTGTGAGGCTTTTGGCTTTTCCTCATTGATCTGTAGCACTCAGCCCTAATGGTTAGATAGCCCTAGGTAGATAGCATGCATGCTAAGGGCATGTAAACACAGAACACGTCCAGATCTTACCTTCAAAATTGTGGATGTAGCTCGAAACGTACAACTTGAAGCCCTTCTCCTTCTTGGTTGTCGATGTATGACACAATGTTTGTATAATTCGACTCACGTCGTTGACCGTAACCCTAGGGACATCTTGAAGCGACCGAGTGAAAAACGCCATAGTTGCTATTGACGCTACGTGCGCCGGCGACACCGGATGTGACTTAGCTGGCTGACTTGGAATGCGGAAGAGAGTGTGCATATAGCCTATTGCAGAAATCCACAGCTTTCTTCTTGATTCAGGCTGTTTAGGTACGCGGTAGAAGCTCTTGGGGTTACTCTTATCGAACCTGTTAACACAGCCGATCACACAGCACGATACAACCATTTTTCTTCTGTGTTTGCACCGGTTTGCGCTGCGCAGCAAGCGGCCATTACTTTTCCTTTGCCAACCAGAGCGCATGTAACCGCGTCGTGACGTCACGGGCGAAGATCGCTATATGGGCGCGGGAAGTAGGGGTGCTGCAGAGTTTTTAAAATATGCAGAGTATGACGTCATATTGTGACCGTTGCAGACCACAAGTACAACTTTGTTGTTGTGTAAGGTAGGGAGTTTTTTTGTGCTTATTTTTATCTCCTGCCACTGTGTAGGCTCTTTTATTGTAGGCCTATATAGCAGCGTAAACAGCTCAATAACCCTTTTATTTAAAGGCTTTGTCCCGTAGACCCGGTCCGTTGCATTACGTTTGCAAGCCGGTTCATGCCAAAAATTAACGAGCACTAGTCTGATCCCGGTTAACATGCTGTTTAAACTTGTGTTCTCACCGATACGCGTGTTGTACTTCGTGGTGTTTTGATGCGTTTTATCGACTGGATATGGTATCGTATTCAAATGTGGTTTTGTCACGCCCGTAAGACAGTGGATTCAATTGGCTTTATGCCCAGCTGCACTACTTCCTGAACTTCAGCCAGCTCCTTGTTTCCTGTCTGCCATTATTGGGCAAACTTGATTAATTCAGGTGTGTCTGATTATTGTTGCCATGACTACTGAGGTCAGGCACACCTGAATTAATCAATTTGTCCAATAATGGCAGACAGGAAACAAGGAGCTGGCTGAAGTTCAGGAAGTAGTGCAGCTGGGCATAAAGCCAATTGCAAGTGAAAAAAGGACGTTTATTGATAACAAGGTGATGGGCCCAGTCCCAATTCACCTACTTATACTACGACCTAAAAGTATGTACTCTTTTTGTGAAGAAAAAGTACATATTTTTGAGTGTGTAGCAAAAGAGTATGCAAGTTCTGGGACATACTACGAAGACGTCATGCAATGGAAGAGAACGTGGTTGCCTAGTTACGCACACCGCAACCGTTACTAAACCCCTGGTCAGAGCCTGACTCCACCCACTGGCAATAGTTGAAAAATGCTGGAAAAGTGGGCAGAGCCCCGCGGAGATAGAGGGAACGAACCGAGGGCGGGGCTGAGCGGAGGCTGGGGTGTGCACCTAAGACCCGCAGTGACGGATTAATTGACAGCTGCTGTCAGACTGTGAGGGGGCTTTCACACTGGCAGTTTAGTTCGGAACGGGACACGGTTCGCATGAAAAATCACTAATGTGAACGCTATCATGTGGACCCAGGTACGCACTGGGGTACCGAACCCAAGACTACCTGGAGGAGGTGGTCTGAGTTCGTTGCTCCTGAACCGTGCTGCGGTTCACGTGTATGTGAAAGCAACACGGACCCGGTGGCGAATTTTTTTCCCCCAGGATGGTAGGGGAAGGTACCGCCTTTTTCGCCTCTGATTGGCTAGAAGGGCTCTCCTCCGATTGGTTATTTGAAAAATGAAGGGTAGGTTTTAGTGCAGATGTGAAGAGGGAACCAATCGGAGGAGAGCCCTTCTAGCCAATCAGAGGCGAAAAAGGCGGTACCTTCCCCTACCATCCTGGGGAAAAAAAATATTGCGACCCGGCGGGTGCGCACTTGTTTAAGAATAAAAGTATCCTGCGCATGGGTTTTAGCCGATTATGATGTATTTAGTTAAATAAAAAATATGTAAGGGATGATAGTGTTGATGATTTACCTTGGATGCGAGCAAGATCGATCCTGCAGTGTATTCGCATGCAATCAGGGCAACAAATTAATGGAAATCCACTATCCTCTTTTTGCAAGCAGCGGAAAGACACCTTATGCGACACACACACACAGTAAACCTGTGTTGTTTACTCAGCTATGCATAATAGCACCAAATTAATAAAAAACACAATATATTGACCCGCGTAGTGTTTTCTGTCATGCGCCGTGCACGTTTGCGATGACGTACAGTAAGATGCACACAAACGTTGTTGTAGGGAGATACCCAAGGTATAGCTATGAAATATGACAAGACCAGAGTGTTAAGTCCAGTTAATTCATAAATTCATCCTGATCGTTTTCAATACTCGCAATTCTAACTCCTGACTCGCTCGCTACGGTGGTTTTGACGAAACAAGATGTTTTTTATACTGCCAAAGGCGTGGTAGCTCGTACCAAGGGCGTGGTGAGCTGAAACCTGCTTAGGTCACCTGCCACCCCAAACATCCAATAGGAAAATTCAACTGCAGTAGCCATTCAAGCTCATTTCCAATCTTTCTAAATTGAGGCACCAATCACAAACGTTGAGGCGGGCTTTACAAGATGACGATCAATCTGATCGGGTTTAAGGTCTATCCAATTGCTTACAGAGGCATTTGAGCGACGTCCGTTGGTGACGCCCCTTTGGAAATGAGCTGTGAATGAACCTTCCCCAGACCCTAACTCAGTTACGACTGAGAGGGGTCTGGTTTTAACCAGGCTAATAAAGCCCCATTCTTACAGATCATTAACTAAAAAAAGTTGGTTTAGGGTTTAGTTACCCTTTAACAAAACATTTTACATTTCATTCATTCCTATATGTCCAAAATAAATTTATTTACTACTCCCACCTTTTTTCCTCATCTATTTTTTCACAATTCATTTACAACGTGTTCTACCAAATTGAGGAGTGGAGCAGGGCGTCGTCATAGATCAACCAGACGCAGGTCTTTTGTGAGGCGGCTGGTGCTGATGTTCATGTGCAATAATGTGTGTAACAATGAAAGCTACTTATTTTCTGAGTTAAAAATATGTAAATTATATAGTATAACTATTGTTTAACGTATTGCATACTTAATTTTATACTTACATATACCCCTATGAAAATGAACCATGTTTTTTTGTTGGACTGATTACCATTTGTACAGCCACAGTATTACTACAAATAAGTTACCATGGTTAAACTATGGTTAGTGTAGCAAAAGGTGTTTATTTTCATAAGGGTACCAAGTAAAGTATAAAAATAGGACAGAAACATCAAAAGAATTAATACATTAAAAAGACAGGACACTTGCATGACACTGTACTAGAGCCTTTTTATTTATTGTTTTTGTTCAAAGTTTGTTTTTATTGATGTTTACAATATACATCACGTTCACCGTCCCCCACCCCTCACCACCAAATCTTTAGAATGACGCCAATACTGTCCATTAATTCAAAATGGAGTTGTAAGAACCGAGCATACATAGAATACTTACAAGCATTAACACATGTACATAAAAAATAAATAATAAAATATAATAATAAATAAAAAAATAAAAATAGTAGTGGCATTATTTAAACAGACTTATCAACATAGTCAATAAAAGGGCGCCATATCTTAAAAAATTGTTTTTCCGATCCTTTTAGCGAATACTTAATTTTTTCGAGGCAGAGACAGGACATCATATCTCTAATCCATTGAGTATGATTGGGTGGCAAGGGATCTTTCCACTTTAATAATATTGCTTTACACGCTTTACATTGCTTTACATTGATGCTGACAACCATATGTCCTCTGGATTAACTCCAAATAATGCCACCAGAGGTTCTGGCTCTAATCTATGCTGAAGAACCGCAGAAAGACTGTGAAACATCGATCGCCAGTAACGTTCTAATTTGGGGCATGTCCAGAACATGTGAGTTAATGTTCCCTCATCACATTGACATCTATTGCACATAGGGCTAGTACCAGGAACATTTGAGCTAGTTTAACTTTGGATATATGACCTCTTGTGTACGACTTTAAACTGTATAAGTGAATGCCGAGCACACATTGATGATGAGTGGACCTGTTTAAGGACACAGTTCCATGTGTCTTCGGAGAGTGGTCTGTCAAGGTCTTCCTCCCAAGCTCTCTTAATGACATCCGGGGATGAAGATGCCAGATTGATCCTTAAATTATAAATAATAGTAATTGAGCCCTTGACCATTATCAGGGACGTACTGGGACTGAAATTCAGCCCGGGACTTTAGAATGGAGAGGCCTTTTACGCGAGTGCCCTTGGTGCACGAGCAGAAGGATTTTTTGCAGTTATTTTAATTCTAATAGTGTTTTTATGGTATAAAGAGAATCAGATTACACTGAAGACCTTCAAGAAATTTTAGGATGACATTTGCCTCTTCAGGTTGTATAAGCAAGTCACCACTGCACTGAACACAACCAGGTCAGCAAAACCTAAGTTAATCTCGAACACATAAGTCACAGTATACTGCTAACTACCAGCATGTCATGTGTACAGTCAGTCGGAGTGATAAAATAGTTACAAATACTAACAAATACCCACTCAGATACTCAAAAACTACAATGCAGTCCCATAAAATAGAGATTTGTGTGTGTGTGTGTGTGTGTGTGTGTGTGTGTGTGTCCTCACTTTCAACTCTCCCTGGCTCAGCTTCCCCTGTCCTGTACCCTGCCTCTGCTTACTGATTGTACAGCTGAGAAGAACATCAGTAATAAATATGACTAAGAATAATACATTTTCTACCTATGCATAATATGATTGCCTAGTACCCAGCCATACAGACATACAGATTCCTTGCTTATAGAAGGATGTTGTCTGTGTGTGACGACAAATTGCAAACTGCTGTTTATAATATATAATATATCTATAAATATATAATATATGTAAGGGATAATGTATAGCGAGGCGGTTGTTATAGCGTTTGTATTCGCTATAGCAACCGCCTCACTATACATTATCCCGCTTATTACATGGCTACCTACCAAATAGATCAATAATTTCACACAAAATATTGATTTAAAAAGCAGTTTATTTATTTAAGAACGATTGTATTGCTTCCACTAAAGAAAATAGTCCGTTCCGTCTCTGAACTGCGTCCATGGCAACGCTCTGTTTTTCATGGCAACGGTGTGTTATACTTAGCAGCGGTCTGTTATCAAGAAATAACAGACCGCATTCTACATTGGAATTCTACCAAGCCATGTAATAAATGCCTATATTTAAATGCAAATATAAACAATTTCAGTGTATAATAAATCACTAATATATCCCTAATCGTGCACCTGTCCTGTCCATGTTGCTGGGTCCTTCCTCATCTGCACCTCCGGCTGCCACAGCACTCTTTCCACTACGGAAAAGGTCTGTTAATTTGGCGCATTTAGCTGCCTCTTGTGCCAAAAATCTTTTCTTTTTAATTCTTATTTTTTCGGCCCCACCCATTTCTTTCTTTTCGCCATTTTTACCGTCCGTCTCTGTTGCATTGCACAAACCCGCCAAACATGACCAAGTAAACTCCTTTGATCGGCGCCTAGTTTGAGCCAATCGAATGTCAGTAAAAACGAGGATCAGTCCAAGTTGGGAGGGGCCGCTCGTATCCCCCCTCAGATTGAAAGTATTGGTTTGGCCCGGTCTGAATCACACACACACACACACACACACAAACACACACACACACAGCGTTCTGCTGCAGCTGAGCGGCCGGTTAGGCCGGTGCGGTATCATAAAAAATAAAATAAAATAAAATGCTCTTTGACCACCGGCCGGTCTTCGGCCTGAAATGGACCGGCCGTTCGGGATTGTTCCCGGTATTCCCGATGGCCAATCCGCCCCTGACCATTATGTTAACTTACATGAAAGGAACCTATCCAAGGGATTTTCGGAGGGCATCGCCGGGAAATCTGGTACAAGTGACTTAATGTAATGTCTTACTTGCAAGATTCTAAAGAAATCTGACTTGGTAAGGACAAAACGTACTACCAATTGCTCAAAAGAAGCAAATAAATTATCCATAAATAAGTTTTTAAAACATTTTATCCCCTTGTGAGACCAACTCTTGAATGAACCATCCTGCACTGAAGGCGAAAAAAAATGATAACGGAACACAGGGCTAAGAAGAGAGGGGTCCCTAAAACCAAATGACTTCCTGAATTGGATCCAAATCCTCAACGAGTGTTTCACCACTGGGTAATCAGCTGGAATATAGGAAGTTAACTGTAATTTAGAAGCAAGAAGTGCTGGAAGGGAAATTTGCTTATAAGCGTTTATTTCCATGTCCACCCAGGACGGTCTATGGGCAAAAGGTGATAATGCCACCAATAAAGTGTATTTCGTATGTTAGCTGCCCAGTAGTAAAACTTAAAATTAGGTAAGGACATACCACCATTGCATCTAGGCCTCTGAAGGTATGCTTTGCGTAAGCGAGGGTGCTTACCATTCCAAATAAAAGAAGAGACAACAGAGTCCAAAGATAAAAAAAAGACAGGGGAATAAATAAAGTTAAACACTGAAAGAGATAAAGAAATTTAGGAAGAAATTTATTAATGCGCCCAATGAGAGAAATCTTTAAAGGGGACCATTTAGAAAGATCTTTCTTAATCCGTTCAAGAAGTAGGCCAAAATTATGTTTATGATGGCGAGTGATACAGACCCCGAGATAAGTAGGCTAAACTTATTTTTGACTAGTTTCAATGGTATATTGGGATAGGCTACTGTAATTGCGTAACTACCTCGTTAATTGGAAACAATTCACTCTTGTGCAGATTAAGCCTATAGGGCATTTCAGAATGTTTGTAAACAATAGGCACCAAGATACTTCCGGGTGGCAGAACGCGAGCGGCTTCTACTGACCAACTGAGGAGATCCAGCTGGCTACTGTAAACGGTTACATATTAAAATCATTGTTGTTGATCAAAGTTGAAACGATGGCGAAAACATGTTGTGTTTGGGGTTGCGCCGCCAGATATACAGCAAAAGATGTAGGGTTTTATCGATTTCCGTCAGAAAAAAGTAAATCTATCCAGCGGAACCTGTGGGTGAGGACAGGGGCGCCGCTAAGGGGGGAAAAGTTAGGACGATTCTAAGGGCCCACACACTTTTGGGGCCCCCAGAGATCGATTTTATTATAGGAATGGGTGCGGTAGGGGGCCCAACCTCATATTCTTTCATAGGGCCCAACATTTCTAGCCGCGCCCCTGGGTGAGGAGGTTAAAGCGAGTGGACGTCGTCAAAAGTAGTGCATGTTGTCTTCTTTGCGCTTCCCGGCCCGACACATGAACTGTAATCAGGGTGCGATTTGTGAAAAAAAACAGAGGGGGGGGGGATGTTTTGAAACATTTTTATTCATAAAAATAAATAATGAAAACATGAACTTCATCACTGCATTTGCAGGAATTGTAAAATCTTTTTTCTTATTAACTCATGAAGAAGCCTAACGCAATATTTTTACTCTAATAGCTTATCTTTCCCCAAACATATGAACTGTGATCATGCACAACGAAAAAACATGCAAGAATTAAATCCCCCTCCCAGTAAGTTTTACTGCTGCTGTTAAAGTACATCGCGATGCTGAGCTACAGTGAAATGATAGAAAAGACAGATGCATTATCTGTGTTAGCGAATTTATGGCAAGCCAAAGTATTCATTAACGCCTGGTCAGGCGTCTGATTGCACACTGACCAGCCAAAAGAGTGCGTTTCGACAACCAAACCATAATGATTGCGAAACCATAACGATAAGCCAATAAGCCAAACCATAACGCGCTTCTTTTTTTTGTGGTCACGGAAAACATGCGTCAGAATCGCGCGGTTTTTGCATCAAGACGCGCGTCTTTGACGCGTGAGCTGCTATTTAAAACGCACGTTATCGACGTGCGCTTTGGGGTCACCGAAAACGCATGTTTTTGACGCGCGTTTATCGTAACAAAAATGGGCGTCGAATATGTGTTTTGAGTAGGACAAAACAGACAGTTTTGCTATGAAAACATAAAACTTTTCATTAAAATGGTCGTGGGGGGTGACAGTGGGTAAATATAGCTATGTCTTTGGCCTAAACTTTGTAAGGTAGTTGTAAGCTTTGAACGCTCAGTTGGAGCCAATAAAATATAGCACATTTTTGATCAGCTTGGCTGTAGCTACAGATAGTGGTGGCTATATGCCAAACCTCTCTCACCTCATGTATTCTTCTCTGAGGTTTGTTGCTGTATTGCTTTGCCTCTTCCCAGTCCGATTGACATAATGAAATTGTTTCTGTCGGTTGGGGTTTTATGCCTCAGAAATATTTTTGAAACAAGAAAATAAAAACAACTCTCGGTTTCACGTTCACTGTTTTTTTATTTTAGCACCTCCGACAGTCCCTTAAGGCGAGACACGGCAGGCAAAAACATCGTTTTTTTTTCACTGGTCAATTTTGAGATTTTGGGATATTTGTCTTCAATAACATGTCTTCTTTCAGACTTGTGGTGAAAAAAAGTCCGAAATACACATTTAGGTCATTATTTTACTACACTTTGTCTGTTTGCGTCTGTAGATTTCTCATAAATTCATCAAAAGTTGTCGTTATAAATCATCCCTCTGCTCCGCGATCGCGATCTGCACCCTGTCATCACACACACCGTTAGAAAGCTCTCTCTCTCCAGTACAATACTGCCGGATCCAAATATGGTCATTTCCTTTTTATCAGCAACCAATCGCGAAAGTAAAAGGGGGGATTTTACTCTAAATGCGCAATCTCATTGGCTGATGCTAAATCTTTAAAGCACGTTTTCTCAAAATGTCTTTTCTCTCATACTCCAAGTCCGAAATCTCCAGTTCAGTAGCACCTATATACACCAAACTTTCCAGTCTTGTACCTAGTTATATTATGAAGACATTTACAGAGGGATTTGTAAATATATCATTCCGAGCCTGATTTATATAACATTTTATTCCCAAAAACATGGCGAAAATCATTTTTTTAAGGCTATTGGCACTATATTCTGATTTACAGGATAACAAAAGTAGATATCCATAAATCCCTCTGTAATTTTTTCCCCATCTAATATGTGAACACAATGAAAAAATAATTTTGAACCTGGCTTTGTCCAATACTCAGATTTCGTTTTTTAAAATATATGCAAAATAGCGCATATTTAATGAGACAATGCCCCATTTGCATATTTAAACATTAAATTACAGAAAACTTGCAATACATTTTTTTTCTCATCTTAATGTAGGTAATCAATTGGCAAAGTTTCATGGTGATATCTGATAGTTAAAAAAATTACCCTATTCACCTGTAGTGTCTCGCCTTAATCCCTTCATTCCAGACGCATCGCAAATTTTCCAGTTGTAATTTCGGTAATACTTTACAATAAGGTTTCATACATTATTTAACTTTTTTAATTCACATGAACTAATTATGAACCTCATTTCTACAGCATTTATTGATCTTTGCTAATGTTAATTTCAATGTTTACTATTGATTATTAAAACAAAAAGTTTTATTTGTTAACATTACTTAATGCACTGGGGGGACTAAAAGGGCACACTTCTCAGATTATTAAAGAAGTAAAACAAAGTTGTAAAAGTAAAGATTATGAAAATTAAAAAAATATATATATATAAAATACATATTGATGTATTTTATATATATTTACAAAACATTATCAACTCTAAAACGTCAAGAAAACCAATGCTACATATCTGAACAAGTTCTGGGCGAGATTTTAGGTTGATGTCTCAATAAATGAGCTTTAGGAATGTTTTTTATGCGCAGTACCAAACTTTTCCAGTAGATGACATCCACACTCCACCGATGACTCTTCGATTTCCATACTTGTTTTTAGTGATCTGAACCTTATATTTCCATACTATTCCAAATATTTATGAAGTACACATCCTATTCAGAAATAGTTAGGGCAGTAATGTTAATATTTTATTTCAATTCAATCTCTAAAACAGAGATAAAAATGTACGGAAAGAAGGTCTCTCTGGCGCGCAGACACACTCGGTCTCTCTCGTTCAGTTCGCTTCGCTTTTGTCTAGTCCGGCGCCTCATATTGATAGGCTATTACTCGTGAGGTGTAACCAATCAGATAGCGCCGTGGGCGGGACATTGAACAAGTCTACAGAGTGGTGATCACAGAGGCTGCGGCAGTTATATCAGAGCCAGCCAAAGTAGCGCATTTTAAAATAAAATTGACTTTAATCAAACCACGGATCCGTGATAAGTATTGTGATCCGTCTCGTAGTAGCACTGATCACTTTGAAAAAATAGTTGTTTTTACTACAGTAGTGTAGTAGCACTGATCACTTTGAGGGGGGGATAAATTTATCCCCACCGGGGATAAAAATAATTAAGCAGAGGCAGGGATACATTGACCAGAAAGGGGGAAATCCCACGCATCCCCCCCGGCAAATCGCACCCTGACTGTAATTATGAGCCCTATTTAAACCCAACCATTTTAATACGTGGGTCGTTATAACTGACGTTCTCAACTACTTTCTATGTTACTTTCTCCCGCCCGCAACATGTATGTTTTGTCCCGCTCCCGCCCGCAAATAGACTTTTTATCTGTACCTCCAAATGCTTTCAAGTTAGCCTACGCCATATACACATCAGCATAAATGCTCCTGATAAATTATTTGTTATTAAATAATAACACACAAACCACTGTTATAACATAAAGCAAGCAGATACTGCGTGCATGGTTTGGCATGACTGAATGCGCTCAAAAGTGCGAGCTCTCTTAATAATTCCTAAAAAGCTGACATCAGTTCATCGCGATCTCACACAACTCTGTTATTATCAATGAAGCTGACTGCACAATGAATCCTTACACTTTGTTTGTTATAATTAGAGGATTTGCCAGCATACAGAATTCAGATCTGAACAAAAAGTCAGTTTTGAGCAATGAGGGGAGACTATCTTAAATGCTTCTGATTGGCCATTGCGTTGAAGAAATCAACACATATGTCTGTGATTGGCTACATCGCTCAACGCTGCAAACATGTTATAAAAAGAAACCCAGGCCTGTAAATCGTTTCTATTTTGTTTTAGTTGTTCTTGTTGCTTTTCTGCAACAGATGAATAAAAATGTATTAGTTTTTATATGTTTTATTCATAGATATTTGTAGTTTGCGGGAGTCCCGCGAATCGTTTTATTCTCCCGCAACCCGCACACACAGAGTGAGTGCATTACCGCTCGCCCCCGGCCATCAAATCTAGTCCCGCGCCGCACTCTTTTGCGTTGGGAGTGCACGTTTCTAGATCAAAGAATCGAAGCTCTAATGATCATGTTAACTATGTCTGAATTTCCACCACGTCTGTTTTTGAATCAACTGTTGAAATGTAGATTAGACTACTGCCGACGGTGTGTCTCCCTTCCAAGCAATTTACTAGTGTTGCCATAGGAACGCTTCGGCTTTTGCCACCCGGAATAACGTCTATTACTGTTGTGACGTCATGGTGAATTGTCGTATAACCAGAAAACCGACCAAAATTCTCAAGCAAAGATAGAGCTGCGGGTAAAGAAGTTTGTGGATTTGATATAAAAAGCAGTAGATCGTCTGCATATAGAGTTACCTTATGTACGGTCTCATCACGGGTAATTCCAGTCATCTGCTGACTCTGGCGTAGGGTGATTGCTAAAGTTTCAATAGCTAGAGCAAATAGTAGTGGGCTTAGCTGACAACCCTGTCGAGTACCGCAGTGCAAGTTAAATGGCCTAGAATGCAAACCATTGCTTAGGACTACTGCAGAGATAGCACTGTAAAGTAATTTAATCCACGAGAGTAAGACAGGGCCAAATCCAAACACAATAAAAGAAAAACAACTCTCGGTTTCGTTCACTGTTTTTTTATTTCAGCACCTCGGACAGTCCCATAATCCCTTCGTTCGAGACACATCTCGCAAATTTTCCAGTTGTAATTCCGGTAACACTTTACAATAAGGTTTCATACTTTATTTTTTTTATTTTATTTTTATGCGAAAACCACGAGTTTCTGACGCGCGTTTTCAGTGACTACAAAGTGCACGTTAAGAACGCGCGCTTTTATGGCAAATCGCGCGTCCCCCGCATGCTTTTTACGGGTCAGTGTGCAATCAGACGCCTGACCAGGTGTTTATGAATAATTTGGCTTGCCATATGCATGTGGTGCAGCCAGGCTGCAGCGCGCTCGTTTTTCCAGGCGCGCCTATATGCCGCGGCGAGATAAAAACATCTCAACTTTTCAGAGAGTGCCGCAAGCAGGTCATGTGACAAAAACCAACCGGTCAAAAAATCCGCCTTTCAGTAACAACTTCAAAAGCTCGGCCGAACAGCTGATCATAGCTGTACAGTGCGGTTTTTATTTCTCATCTCCATAAATATAGCCTATATTCCCCGGAGGGAATTCAATCCGGACCTGCCTCCATTTCGTATTTCAAGAGCACTAATTGTGTGTAAGGGATTAAAAGTCTGGATTTCCTATTTTGATAAACGCATGTTAACATCATTTGTTTATTTTTCTATGTAATTTTTGAGATGGTCCAAAATTAAACCGAAGGCGAGATATTTAAAGTTTTCTTCCGTGATTTAGTTGCCATGACATCCAGTGAGTTTATGACTTTTGACGTAATCGGGCGCGACCGCGACGCCACACTTCACCGCAGTAAGCGTTTGAATGGGGGTGGAGGATGTCATTGTCCAGGAAAAGAAAAGTTGACGAAGAAAATAGAGTTTTCAAAGATGATTGGACAGAGAGGTATGCCTTCACAGATATCCCAAGTCTCCCGGAAGTTCCAGGAGTCTCCCGCATATTGATAGCGGCTCCTGATGTGATGGCCGCAAATTATTTCAAATCTCCAGGAATCTAGAGCTCGAGAGCTCCAAACGTGTAGCGCGCGTAGGGCAGAGAGGGAGAGAGTGAGAGTGCAAATGTGCGTGTGTGCCTCATGAAGCGCATGTAGGGTAGACTGTGTACAGTTGAGACATGAGTACAGTTGAGACACCTTAAATAACCTGCGTGTGCAGCAAGCACAAGTTGTGATTTTCGCTGTGTACAAAAAGCACCTTATTTTTATGAGCTGATTGTGGAAAATATAAACTACTTATGGGTATTAATGATTTATAATATCTTAGTCTACAAGCTAATGAAATGTCATGTGGAAATTCACTTCTTTTCAGTATCTATTTTTGTGTGAAAAATTAAAACGCAAAAAGTGTCTCAACTGTACTCAGTCTACCCAGCCCCATCCAAACGTCAACGTAAACCGAACAATCCCCCCCCACCAACAAAACCGAGCATTCCCCATCCCCATCTCCCCAACCCCCACCCCCCAACAAAACCGAGCACCCCCCCCCCCCCCCCCAAAAAAAAAAAAAAACGACCATCCTTTTTGAGTAATAAAGAAATAAAAGCTTGATTTAACGTTGGGGGGAGAGTCCCAGTCTTAAGAGACTCAGAAAAAACAGATGTCAAAAAAGGAGCGAGTTGTACTGAGAATTTTTTATAGAATTCTGACGGAAAGCCGTCAGGTCCTGGGGTTTTGCCAGATTGTAGAGAAGAGATAGCAGCCGCTACTTCCTCCTGAGTAGTTGGTACTTCTAAAAGGTTGCGAGCATCTGAGGATAAAGTGGGGACATTTATTCGGCCGAAAAAATCTTCGATATCCCCCTGCGAAGAGGAGTCAGATGTATACAAAGGCTGCGTTCGAAATCGCATACTTCCCTACTATATAGTAGGGGGAAAAGAGTAGGCGAGCGAAAAGTACGAATCATAAAAGAGTAGGCGAGAATTACCTGGGTGACGTGCTAATTATCGCGAGATTCGGACGATAGTGCATTCGAATATGCCTACTTTCCTACTATAGGCTATAGTAGGCGAAAACAGTACGTGAAAGAAGCAGTATGTTCGAGTATTCATAAAAGAGTATAAGCAGTACATCAGTATTCATAAAAGAGTAGGCGAGAAGTTCCCGGATGGCTTACTGCTTTCGGCCAGATTTTTGAGTGCTCAACCGATGGATTCTCTTCTATCCCAGGAGACCACGCGAGAGGATACTCATCAAACATCACGGAGATCAGTGACGCGGGGGTTTTCAAATGTGAGTAAACACGGTTCCTTGTGTTTAAATCGTATGTGTTAAACTACTATAGAGTAAACGACACGTTTTAACTGTCGAAGGTGTAAAGGAGTTAGACAGTATAGTATAGTTGTGATTTTGCTGTAAAAACATGTTTTATTATGTATACAGTAGCTATAGCTAACAGGGGAGCTCCAGTAAGCACACGTAACTTTACGTCTCTAAAGTGGATTTACATAACCATATACATCTTAAACATGCTTATTTAAAATGTCTATTTACATCTGAAAGGAAAATATTGTATAAGTTTTGCAGATGAGCACATCACAACATGAAAAAGACATCTGAGTGATGTATGTGTGCTATCATGTAGGATAATTCACTGTTGTCAACACTGTTTACATTAGACGAATGTGCTGTAAATAAGGTAAATAAACAAATCTATAAAGTAACTAAACATGTTATATATTTTATTTGTTCCTTATTACTGTTGATGACTTATTTTGTATAATGTTTGTGCATTTTTGTAGGATCTGAAATGTCTGCAGACTGGTGTGAGCACTGAGGATGAGGAGCCTGGAGCTGAATCCTGGAAACGGTGCCATGGATGAGACGCTCCATCACTCCACCGGCCCTTATTGCCTCAGATTGTGAAGCGCAGCACAGCAACAAGCTCCGGCATGAAGGCACAGTCACCTCTGGTGAAGTCATCAGAATAAAGCCACAGAATGGGAACCGCTGTGTTGAGATGGCAGTATGTGGGGTTCAGCGCCTGTAAATACATGCTTGTAGTTTGAATAAAGCTTTGTTTCATGTGTTGTTGACTTGTATATGCATTTGTTTATTGTGATGGTTACTTTTATTTGTTCTTTTACTCATTTATTCATGTTTCTTATTGTTGTCCGTATATAAAATATAATTATTTAATTAATGTATGCATTAATTGATTCATTGCTTGACTGACAGTTGAGATGTTTCACTGCATTTATCTAGTGTGTATTCATGCATAACTATGTCATATGACAAAACAAATTACATTTTGTATGTTTGATTAAATTATATAATTTTTAGTATATAAAAAAGTAATATAATTAAGTATTGGTCAGCATTTAATATTATTATTTTGTTTAAGTTTTGGGGTGGGCTAACAATGCAATTCATTCTGAGGTAATATAAATTTTTAAGGAGCGATACTTAACTTTTTCGAGTATAAAATCAACAGTTTTCTCCAAACGAGAGATCTTCGACCAGTGGCCCGTCTCCTTTGTGCAGACATTACAAACGCAGAGGAAAACTGTTCTAGGTTGTGCTGTCGAGTTACTGATGTTATGAAGTGTTAGTGCACCTGTCACTCATATCATTTAAACTTATTACATACAAGATCATGGAAAGATACCATAGTTGAATCTAACAATGAACAATCATAATGATAAAACAGAAAACATAAAGAGCATCAGTTTGTGTACATCATAATATGATATTTATAGGCTACACAGGAAAAAAGAACAATAACAAGGCTAAATATCTTTAAATAGTTTTTCATAATACATAAAAAATTCTGAGGGATCAAACAAGAGGTAAATTCATCAAGAAAAAGAGTAAAACTTAAAGGAGAAACTTTTTTGGGTATAAAATAAAGAAATTAACAACATATTCAAGAGATGACGATGTTGGTGTTTCTTAATAAAAAGTTATATAGTTAGGCCCTATATAAGAGATAAAACTGTGGGTCACATTAGTAGGGTTTAAAATATAACAACTTAAATCAACCCTAAATATATTCACAAAATAATGGACAGCTGTTTCTTCAACAATAGGCTACCACAAAATGAGCAAGTTTAATCAATATCAAGATATTTACAGATAGATGAATTAAATGTGTTGTTCATATCTTTTAAGTGTGATAACCCGTCGTAGGTCACATGATAACGTCAACATGGCGTATGATGTCCGGATCGCATTCATACTCAACGAGATTTGGCTATAAAGTACCTACTCTTTTAGCGCTCGTTAAGTAAGTACTCATTGAAATTAAGTACCTACTCACTGAGTATGCGATTCCGAACGCAGCCAAAGTAGAATAAAAATCTCTAAACTTGTCATTAATAGTTTGGATCAGTTGTGACCTCCCCGTTATCTAGACAAAGACCACTTATAATTTGTTTTGCACATAGCCCTCGCAGCTGGTTAGCTAAAACTTTCCCGGATTTTTCCCCACTTTCGTAAAAAACACTCCTAGTTCTCCTCAAAAGGCCCTCCATCTCATTGATTGAAAGCAAGTCGACCTCTGATTTAAGTTTAAGACGTTTCTTATACAAATCTGGCGTGGGAGACCTAGCATATTGTTCATCTAACCTTGAAATGTCATTAGCGAGTAAAATTAGCTTTTCTTTAGAGAGCTTTCTTTTATTGGCACAGTATGAAATGATTTGGCCTCTAAGGGCCTCCCACACTGTTGGTCTGAAACGTCCACTGATTTATTAACGCTTAGAAGAAAAGGAATTTGGTCAGCTGGAAAGGAAACAAAATTATCATCTGCCAAGAGCGAAGTATTGAAACGCCAGTTCCTCCTAGGGGAAGGCAAATTTAGAGTATTCTCTTTTTTGGGGATACAAACGGCGCCATACATTCGATATACCATATTCAGAAAAATAATTTAGAAAAATGGAGGATTTGTTTGCAGTGCATGGTCTAGATGATGAACGGTACAGCACTGGGTCAAGGCAACAGTTAAAGTCTCCCCCAAGTATAAGAGAATGTGAATTTAGATCAGGAATAAGAGATAGAGTATGTTTAAAAAAACTGACATCATCAAAATTAGGGGCATAAAAGTTAGCTAAAGTTACATTCTTATTGCATAGTGTGCCTACAACAACTACATAACGGCCGTTCTTATCTGATATAATATCATTTGGTACAAACGGTACATTCTTATTAATCAAAATAGCCACACCTCTTGCCCTTGCCTGGAAAGAAGAATGAAAGATCTGTCCCTTCCAACCACGATTGAGGTGATTGTGATCCGCAATGCGTAAATGAGTTTCTTGCAAGAAGGCAAACTCTATTTCTCTTTACCGGATAGTTTAAGCCCTTAACGTTCCAACTCAAAATCTCAACTCTCTACCCAAAAGAATACCTATCAGAAGCCTGTGATCGGAGAATAAAAGTGGAAGAATTACAGAAAGCAAGAGAACATAACATCAACAAAGGAACAACAAACATAAAAGTCAAAGTCAGTATGACGCCATCCCATACAAAACCCAACCAACAAAATCAACCCAACCGTCAAAGAACATTACAATGACAGCAAAACTACCCACTAGAACAAGAACTAAGTGTTCTAAGCACTTGCTTATTTCGCGTTACCTTATATCATCCTCAGTCCCTTAAAGCAAAGTATCCTCATCCATATACAATATATAGATAACATTACTGTATCAAGTAGTATGCTTATATACAAGCAGACCCACGACATAATGATCTTTGGTTCATACTTAAACATTTAACCAATGTAACTTAGTGAGAACAAGGCAAATCAAAATAAATAAGACTATAAAAATAAGAATAAGGATAAAATCTCTCCTAAAGTAAACAAAAATTGCAATCCAACTTTAGCAAAAAGTATTTGTGATTACACCAATAAATAAACGAGATGCATCATACAACAAATCTAGTTCAACAGCGGTATCAGATCACATACAAAAGCACCATTCGATCATTAGAGATGTAGAAATGTAAAACATTTCCAATGAACGACAAACCGTTTATATAACGTCAGAGAGCTCAGAAAAAAAACTGGCTAGTTAAGTCAGTGTTGTACAACGGGCTCCCTCGCAACAAATAGTAGATAACGTCATAAGCCCACCGTTCAAATTTATTGAATGGCCATCATAGTACTAGGCACTACGGTGAGCCGTCAGAAATTCCTTGGCCTCATCCACCGATGCAAGCATCTTTTGCTCACCTTCCTTAGTCAGGATCCTCAGCATTGCAGGGAAAAGAAGGGATGGCTTAAATCCATAATTGTAAAACTCTGCCATTACCCCACGATATTGAGTGCGTTTTTCCAGAACTTCCGGACTGTAGTCATCTTAGATGACGATCGGGTTGCCACGGTACTACAAGGATCCTCTTCTTTTACGGGCCTCTCGTATAACCGCCTCCTTGATCTGATACCGATGGAAACGGACTATTACCGCTCTTGGTTTCCCTCCCTGCTTCGTCTTAGCGACCAGAGCCCGATGCACCGTCAAGTTCCGGAGGAGACGGCAAAATCTGCTCGCCCATGATTTCCGACAACATCTCGGAAAAGAACACTGTGGGCCGAGGACCTTCAACGGATTCCGATAAGCCAATGATCCTGATGTTATTACGCCGACTGCGGCCCTCCAGGTCTGCTGTTTTGGCCTTAAGTTTAGCGTAGTTCTCAGTCAGATCTGCGCACACCGCTTCCAGAGAGTGAATTCGCTCGCTGAGGAGGTCTGCGTTGGATTCCAGTGATGTTATTCGTGGTCCATGGTCCGACACTGCAGCCTGGACGAGGTCAAGTTTTGCCTCTAAGGATGTCAAGGCGATTTTGAAATCGGAAGAGAGAGCGGCTCTGTGGTCTTCCAATAAGCTAGTCAAGGCTGACATGCTAACCTCGCCATGAGCCGCGGGCACGTCGTCTTTACCTGTGTCTTTCTTCGCATGTTTGGTTGATTTAGATGCCATTTTCTGCTTTTGTGTTTATTAATCTTATCTCATTACATTCGGAGAAATCAAACCGGTAGAGGATTATAAGCTGAAAAAATAGAAGAACTGTACAGGGAGCACGAGGTAGACGCATCTACTCCATTCGCGTCCAGAACCGGAAGTCCATTTATTGTTTTGTAGCCTGATAACCTCACATCGTACTGTTAGCTGAATGCAACGGCCCCCATCCTGAGGCTGTTTCTGGACAGGAAGTCTGACCTCCGCCCCTATCTGCGCCTGACCAGACAATCCATAATCAACCTCATAGATGCACTGCCTTATCAGGTTGACCATGGATGGTCAAAAGACATAGAGGTGATGTTTCTGTACTGGCTGGCCTATGCTGCATCCTATAAGGTTGTTGTTGCCTTAGCATTCGACATCCCTAAATCAACAGTGCACAGGGTTGTGCACAAGGTCAGCAGGGCTACCCTTGGCCTACTGAAAAATATGGTGAGTCTCCCTCAGGGTGAAGAGCTGGAGGAGGTTGGTGCAGGGTTTGCCAGGGTTGCAGGCTCTCTTGCTTTTCAGATGGCAGTTGGAGCTATTGACGGCTGCCACATCCGCATAAAGCCCCCAGCGGTCAATGCAGCCTGTTATTTTAAGAGGAAATTATTCCTGTCAGTGCAGCTCCAGGCTGTATGTGACCACAGAGGAAATTTCCTGGACATCTGTGTCGGCTTTCCTGGATCTGTCCATGATGCAAGGACCTTGAGAACAGTGCAATTTACAGCAGGCAGTTATACCCACCAACATGTGCTTTGCCACCGGTGACATCATGGAAGCAGATGTGGGTGATGATGATGTCAACAACAAGGACAACGCTGATGCCAACAGAGAAGTGGTGTGCGGTGATTTCATGAGGAGCCGTCTGGCAGCAGCAGTTTCCGCACCTGACATCCACGTTACTGCACTAATGGAACATGACTATGTTTAGAGTCATCCATCTTTACTCTTTAAACTTTATAAAGTTTATATTGTATTAAAGTTCTATAAAAGTTATATTCTATTAAACCACATCCTCAATTAAACAATTAATTAATGATAATAGTAGTAATAAGCACTTTTGTATTGGTAGTATTAAAAATATTTCAATTAACATACAATGTGTCATGGGTTTTCATTACATTATAGTAACACAGGTTAACATCTGGTTATAGCTCTAAAATCATCTGCAAAATTGTAGCCAAGGAGAAAAATAAAATCCTATGGAATTGGGAGAATTTAGAAAATTACTCAACCTCCACAAATAATCATTACCTCCTCCTGTCCTGGCTGCTTCTCCTACTACTACTCAACCCATTTGATTTAAGATGTTTACATATATAAAAGATAACTAAATACATGCCATTTTTATATTTATATATATATATATATATATATATATATATATATATATATATATGACATGTATTTAGTTATCTTTTTATTATTTATTAATGATTTACTAAGGACCTCCATTAAAGTAAGGAGCCTCTCTTCCCTAGCTGCTACCTCTCTTCTCAGTTCTTCATCCCTCCTCTCCATTCTCACTCTAAATTCTTCTTCTCTCCTCCTGGCTTCTTCCTCTCTCTCTTCCTCTTTTCTTCTCTCCCTCTTTCCCTTCTTTCCCCCTCGCAGTTGTGCCTCTTCCTCTCTCTTGGCCTCCCTTTCCTCCAGCTCTCTCAAATAGCACAGCAGTTCACTCTCTCCTGACCCTCTCTTCCTTTTTGTGCCTCCACCGTTAGAAGGGCCAGCAAAAGAGGGAGAGGAACCAACAGCCTCATCCTGGTCACCAGACTGTATTAACACGGGTGGGGTGATGGATGGCTTAGAGCCTAATGCAGCATCCATCACCCCATACCACTTCCAGGATGCCGCTCTCAGTTCCCCTCCTTCTGTGCTGAGCCCTGACTGTGGACACTTAAGATCTTATAACATTTGCGGGAAAAAGACTCACAATTACTTAAATTTTATTTAACTAATTATTCATATTTATGGCAAAACAGAAGACAACATCCAACATCACATTTACTTACTTTGTATTTTTGATTTAGATTTTCCCTTTTTTTTTAACCCATGCTGCTGAAACCTTCCCAGTCAGATGGTTTTCACGAATGAAGGTTCTTATGGACCCAAAAGAGAACACAGCAAGCAAATATATTTACTAGTTATTCACAACAATATCAATGAAATTCATTAAAGCAAACACAGAACACGTGTTACTAAGTTAAAACCTATGAGTATCACTTGTAGACTTTGTCCAATAGTAAAAAAAAAAAAAAAAGAAGAAGACATTAAATGAGAGTGTTTAGAGCTCCAATAATGCTCACACTAACTTACTCCTCTCTACAGACATTTAAGTAAACAAATATCATTAACATTTCTCCTACTGAGCACACCTTTGGACTAAAAAACCCAGAGGAACATTGTACAGAGGATGTATATTAAATTACAAACAAAATAGGCTACTCCCACTATAAGATTTTTATAACAAAGCAGAGGGATAGACATTGGGACAGACTTTTCCTACATCCTCCGATCACTTTTTACACAACATAACAGCAAATATAAATATATAAGCCTATGACACATAGCACATACTAAAATACCGGTTACTAGAGCATCTACAAAAACATACACGTCAATGACCGCTACTTACTCAAAACCTTTGATTGACGTGTTTCTTTTCCCTGTGAATAGGGCGTCGTTGGCAATGCGCCAGTTTATGAGGCGCTCCGTGTCTTCATCGGACCCTACCAAAAAAAAAATGTACACAACATAAATCCATTAATATTACGAGCTAGCCGTCTAAAACACTATTTAGGTGCATTTAAACAATGGCTAAGTTGCTAAACGCATCTTGTTCACATGTAAGGGGCCTGTTCAGGTTGGACAGACATTTTAATTGCATTTTGTGTCTGTTATGAGGCACAAAGACACTCTTTATCAGTGGCGGAGCCAGAGGGGGGTCCGGGGTGGCACTGGACACCCCTGACATGCGATTGGCCACCCCGGGTATGGCGGGCCGGAAGGTCCAAAAATAGGACTAATGACTTGTCTTAGGAAGTCACTATACTATAGCCACTAGCTACTGACTTTCCCACTGATAGGCCAGCGGTGGGTGGATCTGTATACGTACTCTCTTCACACAGCGGGCGACTCACTCTCCTCACACAGCGAGCGACTCACTTTCCTCAGCGAGCGACTCACTTTCCTCAGCGAGCGACTCACTCTCCTCAGCGAGCGACTCACTTTCCTCAGCGAGCGACTCACTCTCCTCACACAGCGGGCGACCCATCTCCTCAGCGAGCGACTCACTTTACTCAGTGAGCGACTCACTTTCCTCACACAGCGAGCGACTCACTTTCCTCAGCGAGCGACTCACTTTACTCAGTGAGCGACTCACTTTCCTCAGCGAGCGACTTATGGGATTAAAATCCTGCCATGATTCAAAACTGAAAATAAAGTTCTGAAAGGTTGAAACTAAATGTTCAAAACGTCAAAATCTTACAAAAAAAAGTTTTGCAAGATCGAAAAATAAGATTTGCAAGCTTGCAAAATATAAAAAATAAAAATATCTGCAAACATTGTTTTTTTTTTTTTTAGATTTCCTACTTCAGAACTTCAACATTTTATTTACGATGTTGCGCAAACAAATTTTCAGAGTTTCAAATTTTGTCACTGTTCTCCCACTGTATTAGTTAGTTTTCCAGGTTTGAAACCTCGCAAATGGTGATCTGAAAACTGGTGTGCGAATGAGTGAAAAACAGGTTTGTAACTCTGAAAACATAGTTTTGCAGGCTTGAAAATTGGTTAAAAAAATAATATCTCTGCAAGCATAATTTTATTTTTGAGTTTTCCCTCTTCACAAGTGCAACACTCTTTTTTTACGGTGTTGCACATTCATTTTTTCAGAGTTTCAAATTTGTCAGTGTTCTCCCACTGTATTTAGTTTGTTTTCCAGATTTGAAATCTTGTAAATGTTGATCTGAAAACTGGTGTGCGAATAGGTGAAAAAAGTTTTGAAACTCTGAAAACTGAGGGTCGACAGGGCGAAACTTATTACATTACATTACATTTTCACTCATTTGCAGACTATTTTTTCAGAGTTGAGTTTACACAACACTCACTTCGCGGAGATACGCCCTCACAGTTGCGAGCTTGCGACTCACGTGATTTGTGGCAGCGTTGTCACGCAGCTCTGCTCTAAAGGCCTCATTATGCTTCTGCGTCAACTCCACGGCGTAGCTACGCCGTCACTCCTACGGCGTCGTGGCCGTTTTATGGTTCTGCGTCAGGTTGCGTTGCATCGCGGTGCATCTGACCAATCACAGCCCTTGCGGTCTGCGTCGCCTCGACGTGTAGTTACAATTTTTTGGAGGTGCACGTCGAGCTACGGCGGAGGGGTCGGAGAGGGGTTCGCGTCGACGCAGAGGGGTCTGCGGGGGTACGCCGTCGATTTGACGCAGAAGCATAAAACAGGCTTAAAACTCTGAAATTCAGACTGAGCGCAAATGAAGCATCGCAACCTCGAAACTTAAAAAAAAAAAAAAAAAAATCCTGGAGGGCGGGCCTTCTGCTCTTGGCCAATGCTTCTTTGTCTGCTGACGTACAGTCCAATCACAAGTCGTATTTACGGGAAACATGGGATTGACCGACTGCTCCGCCAATCACGAAAGCGCACAGGATACTCAATCAGGATGCACGACTCTGGTCACAAGCGTCACAAGGCGGGCTGCAAGAAGAGCTGCAAGAAGAACCGCGCCATGGCTGTGAGAGAGGTGAACAACTTACTGTACCATGTTGTAACCATTAACTTTAGATAACTAAAAGCTAGCTAATACCTGTGAACTTATTAGCATGCTTGTGATTATTTCTATAGTTACTAGATAACCGAGGCTGTGTTCGAAACTTTAAAGTAAAGTTATGGTGATTTTTCCCGAGCAGATTCATCACTCCTCCTGACCAGGCCTAACTTTAACCCTCAACATGCCATAGTGAAATGTTCATTTTCATTCATTTGGGTTTTGTGGGGTGAAAAAATAGCCTACATTTGCTGCCGATGTAATTTCAAGTTAGCTTTTGGTAACCTTAAAAACTTATTTGGTAAGAAACAGTCGCATTGCATTTAGTAATCTACTGTTACATAAGACCAATATAAAGTTAACGTTAACGAGTCCGCTCCTCAGAGCCTGTTAAACCTGCTCTGTATTAGACTTCATTATACACCATCAGCCAGATGATGCCAGTTGAAGTTGCTGTGCCTGTGTGCATGACTAACGTTAACGTTACCACATGGTCAACTCAAGCATGTTCAAAGAGAATATTTTCGTGAGTAAGCGTCAATATTAAATTCCATTTTCAATTTGTTTTATTTACATTATATTTACAACTATCTTACATTATCAAAGCAACCAGACGAGAGACAATATCCACGAATATTCCTATTTCATTCAGCATTGCCGTTAGTGAAAGAGCTAAAACAAATCATGAAAAATACTTTATTCACATACAGCAGAGCAACAAGTAGGTGATTGCTATGCTAATATAATTTTTCATTGCATTGATTCACTGACGAATCACAACAGCATATTTTCTGTTCACCTACAGTGCCACCATGCTTTTTGTTAATCTGGCTGTCGGTGCTTCGGTAGTTGGACACTACACCTAAATGGTTTACTAGTCCTGTAGTGGTTAGTAAGTGATTCTGATCACAGCCAACTTGGATGGGATAGTAGAGTAAAGACAATGCATTGACCATAGCAAGGCAGATGCATACCCTTGTTATGATTTGTAATATTCCGTCTTCCGTTATCCAGATCCAGTGTTCTAAAATGTCTAATTCTTGCAGGAGGAATATACTGCAATAGCTGATGCTGCACAGTCGCTAATGTCATTCATTTCGAGAAGACAGCAACAACCTGAAGGCAGTGGTCAAGGAGGAAGAGGGCAACCACCTCGAAGGTTGCAGTCAGATGGATACAACACCCCAAGTACATCAGTTGGAACAAGTCAGTTGCCCACAGTCCAAAATGAAATGCAGAGGTAGGTGCCGCCCGCCACAGTATATTGCAATTCATTTACATATCACTCTTTTTGTGGCTGATTAGTATGCTGACTTTGGTATTGCAGTGTATAATGTTACAATACACTTGCTTCATATACCAGAACACAGAACATATAAAAAAAAAATTGAACAACCATCTTTTAACTAGAGCCCGACCGATATATCGGCGGGCCGATATTATCGGCCGATTTTAGGCATTTTCCTAACTATTGGTATCGGCATTTATAATGGCCGATAAATGAATATTTAAACAAATGCGGGTGCGGTGATTCATGTAAGGGTGGCGCTGCCAATAAAGCACCTAAAAGCTGTCACAAGAACTGGCAAAAGTAATGATTATGAATACAACAAATATAGCAAGGAGACATTTTAATTGTTTATTAACAAACAAGTATTTTCAGTCAGTGTCAGCCAAAGATGAAGTTGACGATGCTGACTCGCGATCTTCAGTGAACGCGTGCCAGAGAGAAATGCACATTTCATACGATTACATGAGTCTGTCTGTCTTTCGTTTTGAATTGTTCTGTTAAAAGTAGACATTTCAATATAGATATATTTCAATTCTCAGGTCTACACGCAGAGTTTCGGTTCATGAGACGAGCTCCAGTTCACCCGCAGGCGCCTCCGTGTCGAGATTATCTATCGTCTGCTATCTACTTCTTATATATTAAATCCAGGCAATTGGTTGATGAAACATTGATTAAAATTAAGATACAATTAATACAAAACGAAATTCACTTTGAAACGAAAGGTTTTGTGCTTTCTGTTTGATGTCTATGTGAAAGTATCAAAGCATATTTTAGTGCCGCTTTCAGAGCACTCACGTCCGTAGTGCTGAACTGTCGAGTCTGTAACATTGTTTTTTACTCATAAATGCGAACACGAAAAATAAAATGAATATTTTATGTAGCCTGTGGAGACTGAGAGCCAACCCTTCTTCATCCAGTGGGTAGTAGCCTACTTGTGATTTGCGCAGTGTAATTCACAGAATTGATTTCTCTGCTACAAGCCTCTGTCACATATTGTGTGAGTTTGTGACTATTGCAAGCGTACAGCTGAGAAGTCCTTATTATTTTGTCTGCTATATTTACTTCTTATTTATTAAGGCAATTGGTTGATGAAACATTGATTAAAATGCGTGGCGCGAGCGATCTCCGACAGTAAACTGATTCTGCTTTGTCTCGGGTAAACAGCTGTTGTGACGCGAGCAGTAACGGCCGCGTCCGGTGTAGACACAGTGTTAAAGCTCATTCTGCCTGATAACGCTACGTTACAACATCAAGCAATATTCCAAAAAGTTATACAATTATAACACTTTATATAGGGCCATTTTGCATTAAGAGTATCTAGTTTCACGTTTAGTACATTTTGCTTACTAATTATTTAAAATAGTATAAAAGTACTGTACATATGTAATTAAAAACTTTTCATTATGATATTATTAATTTTACTTTAGTAAAAGATCTGAGTTCTTCCTCCACTGGTAGAGATTAGAGGAATTAAGAGTAAAAATAGAAGATAATAAGGTTTTGTCAGTGACACTTTTTATATATTTATTGATACAAGTTATGACTAAATTAAAAGACAAAGTCGTTAGTGAAGATTATGCAACAGTATTTAGAATATAATATAATATAACATGCAATGCAAACTAGTTTGGTTACAGCTCAACTGTATAATTCTCATTCTATCATTCCCCCTGCCTCCATTACATATCTGTGTCACACAAGTGTTTGATCACCACATTTGAGTGATCATTGCAAAACGTGTTTATAAAATATATTTATTCTGTTTATAGCTACTGTGTAAAGTACCCATCAAAAGTTTGTACACACCAATAGGAAAGTGTCCAAACTTTTGACTGGTATACTGTACTATAATACACATAAATAATATTGCTTCTGTATTATAATATACACATAAATAATATCGGCCGATATATCGGTATCGGGCTTTTTTTACTCCCTAATATCGGCATCGGCCCCCAAAAATCCATATCGGTCGGGCTCTACTTTTAACATTTAATTGCTGTCACAAAATGTTTATATATATATATATATATATATATATATATATATATATATATATATATATATATATATATATATATATATATATATATATATATAAAATATGTGCCATG
This sequence comes from Gila orcuttii, assembly GCA_026230005.1. NCBI lineage: Eukaryota > Metazoa > Chordata > Actinopteri > Cypriniformes > Leuciscidae > Gila > Gila orcuttii. The sequence continues at coordinate 4,762,904 of JAPDVR010000005.1, read as the reverse complement.
GGAAAATATATTATGTTTATTGCTTACTAGAATCAATGGCTGTACAGACTAGGTTTTCTAAAATCCATCGTGATTGTGCTGCAACAGTGTTAATCTCTCTTCACTTGTTGTTTTCACTAATTGTTTTTTTTTTTCACTGACATGCACAAAGAAGACTATATACCTGATAAGATAAAACATTGCATGTAAAGGTGTTGTTACTGAAAAATCTTTAAATACTTTTTCTCAAACTTTCACTTCGTTGGGTAATGATATATTTGAGGGATACATTGATCTTCTAAGTGTGCAGCTTGTTTTTGCAGTGTTTTTCCTTTTTTTTCAGGTCATTTCCAGGTTATTTTCGTCGTGAAGTGATTCGCTCCAAGAAACGCCCTGCTGCTCTATCCAAAATATCTCCAGCGATAGCTGTAAAATATGTCAGGCTTCAGTTTTTGGTGCTGTCTAGTCCGACTGATCGCACACCAAAGCCATCTGAAGAAATCAAACTCCTTGAGGCAGGCTTGGGGAAAAGAACCTTGACAGTGGCTGATAACTCTTGCCACGAGGAGGTAATCTTGATTTGATGTGTTTTTGTTGCGTAACAAGTGTTTAACTATTCTATTCTATTTCAGTTAAATGGTTATTGCTTCATTATAACCTTTTTAAAGTCCCCCTAAACTCAAGGTAAAATTCAGCTGTGGTTAATATTTGTTTTACATGGTTTTTACAACATACAATGTTCTAAAAAAAAACTCTGAAAAGGGTCTGGAAGCACATATACTCTTTCTCCCTCATTTAGAAATTCTGGATCTATGAATTTAAGTATGTAAATAGAACCAATGCTTGCATGGGAATGTAAAAAAAAAAAAAAAAAAAAACGTGACAAGTTGTACACATACAAGTATATTCTAATGTTGTTATTAATGCAGATCCAAGGTGCGTAAGTTTAGTGTCAAGACATACCATGCCAAGGTGTGAGAAAAAAGGAAAACAAGAAAAGTCGTAGATGTAGTAGATAAGTACTTGAAGTAGATCTGGAACAAGTAGTAGCACAAAGGATCTCAGTACTTGAGGCAGGGCTGGAAGTAGTAGTGTACAGTAAAGTAACAGATTTAATTGTTTACTTGATATGGACAAATGCATGACACATTGCTTCATAATACAGGCAACAATTCAGAAATGGTTAAATGAAATCTTCATGATGTGGTTTAATTCTTGCTTTGATAAAGTAAGGGCACTGTATTTCACTATATAGACCATTTTGCAAGATGTAAACACTGGTCCAGAAACACTTCCTGTTTCAGTTTGTAACAGTTTTCTTTATTTCACATGTAAAGAAAAAATCTTAAAGATGTTTGTTTTAACTTTTTGTTTCAGTTTTATATGTTCTATTGCTTGTTTTTTATCCCAGCTTTTATGTAGTGTTAAACTGAATCAGGAAGTGCTTCTGGACCAGTTTTGTTTACATCTTGCAAAATGGTCTATATACACAAACCTTTTGAGTGATTAATACAACAATTTAAGAGCATTTTCATATTTAATATAATTTACTCTATCACAGCTTTTCATGTGAAACCTTTATTTAGATTGTCTGTCAACTTGAAGAGCAGTACCCCAAGTTGAAGCAGTTGTCCGGAGGCTGGCTATGTTATAAATCAACAGGTCAGGTATAGTGAGTGTAGGATGAGGAAACCTGCCGGAGCTTTGCAACCAGTTTTGGACATAAAGCATTACACATTAATTCGATCAGTCTGTATAGTCTCCCCAGCATTTTATCTGCAAGTTTAAACAGTTAAGGTTGTTTGTGTTTGATACTGTTCTTTAATAGTATTTGTCTTGAATAGGAAATAATTTATTAGTAAAGCAATGTTATTTGGCAACCCATAGTTATAAAAACAGTAAAGTAAGTTATGTATTTGCTTTTTGTATTTAGGTGGTCAAGGACAGAGAAAATTGAGTGTTGTTGCTACAGAGTCTGAGGGCTACACAGGACGACTCCTTAAAACAACCACAAATAATGGCAAACAAATTCTCTACATTGTCCCACTACAAGAGGAGCTAGATGCAAGCCCCCTCCCCCACAATGCTCCAGAATTTTCCAAAATGCCAAAGTCCTCATGCAAAAACTGTGGAGTTGTTATGCCTTTACAGTTCCTGGCTCTGCACATCAAATCTTGTAATGCTGAAATTGTAAGTAACACTCACATCATTCAGTAAGTTAAATAATGAAGTGTGGTTCATTAAATTTCAAATTACACTTCAGAATCTGTTTTTTTTATGAGTTCCAAACCTTCAACCTAAAATGAATTTTGTTTCCCAATTCACAGAGCAGTGATGAGCCTGAAATTGTCTGTACTGAAGAGAAAGAAGTCAATACTACAGTTGAGTATTACATTTTTCAATATACCCAACTTCTGAATGTATTTCAAGGTGTAATTACAATGTTTTTAATTTATTTAAAAACTGTACATTTCTCTGTTTCTGTATTTAGGAAGTATGCCCGATATGTGGAAACCAATTTCCCAGAGAGGATATTGCATACCATGCCAGCTTTTGTGGAGATGGGTATTAATTTTATTTGTCATGCCTTACATTTCACTAACGTGATGTTTTTAAAGTTGTAATTACAGTTGAGGTTCTCATGGTATATCTAAATATGTTTAGATTTCCAGCAGACACATTTGTGTCATCACTTGAAGATGATGCCAGAGAGGGGACTTCAAGCACAATTGATGTCATGCCCAGGACTGCAGAACAAAGCACCAGTCCCACTGGTGTAGTCAATGACATGGCCGGACCATCAACTGTTCTTGCTGATCCCAGTGTCCCAGGTGCAAGTCAAGAGCATAAACTTTCAACAGAGCTCACAAACACAAAGATATGTTTAGTTTTCTGTTTTTGCTGCCACAAGTCAGTTGTTAAAGGTCATTGTCATGTTAACCTGTCCTGTCCCTCTTACACGACCTGAATTTTTAGCTTCTGTTTGATGTTAATTGTTTGTAATCACTCTGATTAATACATTCAAACAAATAGTAATCAGGCTCTGAACATTGTTAATATCACACTGAAATGTATTTGACGGTTTAATGTTTAGTTTTTTTGTTTGTGTATTTATTTTATATTTCATAGAATGGAAGCGAATCATCAATGCTTCAAGTGCAGCAACACTGTTCAGAAGAGTGATCTTGAGGGAACAACAGCTGGAGGTTCCACTTCGCTTCTCAATGGACCTACATGCTGATATTGAAGAGAGAGAAAAGGCCGTAATCGCATTCTACAAGATGCGGAGAACTAAGTGGGCCTCCCCACTTCACTGTGTGCTGGGAGGTAAGAATGTTTCTTTACATTTTTAACCAAGGTTTTAACAATATAATATACATGGCATAAGTTGTAAAGGTTTTTTTTGTTTGTTTGTTTTCAGTCAAAATTTCACTATTGAAATTGATTAATTGATAAGGGTTAGTGCTTCTGCAAGCACTGGTTGTTATATAATAACAATGTAACCTTCATTTAGTGATATGTGTTTAGCTCAGTTTGGCTAAACTGGGACCTTCCTGTCAGGTTTAGAAACACGTATAACAATAATTTGGCCTGTAACAACATGCATGCAAAATACAGCTGAAATTACATTCTCGAGTTGGCCACAGTAACAGTTCCTCAGTCATCTGTTAGGTTTGTTATTAATTCCTTTTAAAGGGGACCTATTATGCCCCTTTTCACAAGATGTAAAATAAGTCTCTGATGTCCCCAGAGTGTGTATGTGAAGTTTTAGCTCAAAATACCCAACAGATAATTTTTTACAGCATGTTTAAATTGTCACTTTTTGAGGCTCAGAAAAACGCACCGTTTTAGTGTGTATCCCTTTAAATGCAAATGAGCAGCTGCTGCCGGCCCAGAGGGCGGAGCCTCACGAGCTCGCGCTCAGTCAGGACCAGTGTTGCCAGATGTACGATAATTATCGTATTTGTACGATATTTTTTTACCTCTGTACGATGTACGATCAATAATGAAAAAAATCCCATAATGTACGATAATTTCAGAGTTTTCAGTCGTTCGTCCAAACACACATCCTACCGCTTCTCTCTCTGACCCAGAATCATTTTGCAGGCTCGCCTGCCTGCACGCAAGCACGTATACACACACACACACACTTACACACACAGGCACCACACGGCGTCGCCCGGCCCGCACGTCAACACTACAACCCCCCCCCCCCCCCCCCCCCAGTCAACAAAACCAAACAATCCGCCCTACATGTGGGGATAAATAGCTGTATTCTGCACGGTTACGTCGTGTACGATCATTTTCTTCCAAATACGATAATTTTGAACTACTGGTACGATAATTGGACATTTCCAATCTGGCAACACTGGTCAGGACAATCTCATCTCACGGAATGATAATATCAAAACAAACTCTCAGAAGCCGTGTTCATTTCGACCCGGAGTCGGACAATAATGCCCACAGAGCCAGATAATATATGCTGTATGGAGACTGAACAGGTATAGTCTAGTTTAATTACGGTTATAACTTGTTTTTCCATCTTTCTTTTATCCACTATTAGTACAAGCCTGTTGTTGAGGACCGCGTCCGAATGTTGTAAAAATATACTGACGAGTTCAATGAAGTTTATTGTACATCACACAAAAGATGAAGTGTCAATTTCACTCTAGAAAATCACTGTAAGAGCTGAATAAACACTGTATAAGAACACTCTCTCCCTTTCATTATCATCAACATAAAAAACACACTTGTTACAACTAACAGTAAACAAATATATACATACGTTTTCAGGGGGTGCTTAATAAACTGGTAAACTGTATATCCGTAAAATAACTCCTATGAACCTAATAAAGTGCGCGCTCTCACTTTCATTTCTGCCATGATCAATAATGTTAGGCCTATCGCTCCAGTAAATAGAGCTATGAGGATTAATAATGTACATCCAGCTACACAACACCGACAACGCTTCGGAGACATTCTCGTCAGTGCAGCAATGGCGGATGTGTACAACTCGCTGTGAACTCGATCAGGGCAGTTCTATGTTAGAACGGCAGTGTCTGTCAACACTCGCGGGCGGGGCCTGTGGCTTTAGTGATGTCACAAAAGCCACATTCTGAAAACAGGTCGTTGGGAGACACTGCTTATGATTTATGGGGATTTTAAAAAAAGGAGTGGATGTATTTTTATCACTGCAGGGTGGTTGTGTACACTTACTGCCATCACACATTTATGTCCAAACACCATGCAAAAGTGAATTTTGCATAATAGGTCCCCTTTAATCATTACGCATACATGAATTGCATATTATATTGTGCATAAATTCTAGGTGTAGTGTGTTTTTGTGAGGGGAACCTCACTTCACATACCTCATCAGACTCGAACAACAATAGTTGATGCATCCTGCAGATGTAACTGGTTCAAAAAGAGATTGCTCCTTTCTATCATTGTCATATCTCTTTTTTTTAGAGTTTTTGTAACACAGCCTTATAAAAGATGTGGGCCAATGTTTGAATGACAAACTTTTACAAATGTTCAGTGTTTACTATGAACAAAGTAAACCCAAGCCAAAGCTAGCTTGACATGAACGCCTCTTACATTCACCCTACATTGTGAGTGGTTCCAGGTCCTTGACAGTCAATCACACACCCTTTTGTAGTGATTTAACGATTATCTTTTCGGTTTAGGTGATGCTGCCATCGGTGATGGTGTAAGTCGGTACTTCATCAGCTTTGCTATGCAGACCTTGCAGTCTGGATTCCACATCAATTTTGGTATGTCTTAGTCAGTGTTGGGTGTAACTAATTACTAAGAAATTAGTTACTGTAATTTAATTACTTTTCCCTTGAAAATGTAAAGTAAGGGATTACTCTTAATTTATCTGTAATTTAATTACAGTTACTTCTGATGTAATTGAGGTAAATACTGTGTAGATCAATCCGATTTCAAAGCGATTCGTATGCATTTTATGAGGTGTCTAAATTGTACGACTGCACTCGTATGTATTATTGTAAAATATGTATGAAAAAAGCGTGAAATGTCATGAGATCAGAAATAAAACAATAGTGGGTTTAACATCAAAATGTATTGTCTGATGCTAAAAAGTATGTTTTTATAATGTAACCTTCTCCACCCTGGTCAGTTTAAGGATAATTCATGCAATTTTATAGTATTTATTTGAAAGAATTAAAACAGATTCATGTCTATCCTTGTATTATTCAGCTGGTTGAGATTTATCTGGGATTTTGAAAGTAATTAGTAATTAAATACTTTTTAGAGTGAGTAATTAGTACAGTAATCTGATTACACTGTTGAAGAGGTAATTAGTAACTAGTAATTCATTACTTTTTTAGAGTAACTTGCCCAACACTGGTCTTAGTTCAGTTTTGTGTTTATATATTTTAACACTGGGGAATTTTGGATGACCTAAACTTGAAAAGACCTGTGCCTTATGCTAACTCTTGTTTCATCTTTATTTACAGGCAATGCTGATGTGACTAGGCTGTTTGAGGGACAGAAGGATCACCTCATCCCATGTGCCTCCCAATCACTCATTGATTCCGACTTTTTCCTGATGGCAGGTAGAATGGTGGGACATTCATTTATACATGGTGGCCCGGGATTGGCAGGGATCAGTCCAGCTGTAGTCCATGTGCTCTTAGGGGGCCAATTGGAGACAGCGACATTGGCATTGGAGGATTGCCCTGATATTGATCATAGGAACACAATCCAGTTGGTAGGAAGTGTTTTGTTGTTGTGAAGCTTTTTTTTGGTGTGTGTGTGCTAAAATAAGAGAGTAATGTGGGAAACTTATTTCTCTCCCTCAGCTGGATGGCAACAGGGAGCTATCTGAGGACCAGAAAGTGTCTGTCAATAGTCTAGCTGACATGTGGGAATTGCCCCGACTGACTAATTTGAACAGACAATATCTTCATCAGAGGGTGTTGCAGCATGCGGTAATGACATTAGTTCACATAACCTAATACTTTCATGTCAGCATACTGAATCTGAAACCATCTTTTGTCTTGCTTATGATACACGACTCCACTGGGAAGTGGGACACTATACCTACCTATATCTAATATATAAGGGGTGATGGTTCAGCCACTGGCGTAGCCACGGGAGTGCCAGGGTGTGCCGGTGCCACCCACAGTGGCAGCTGGCACACCTAATAATGGATGCATAATTATTTCTTATAGTCTTAATAAAAAATGTTTTACTAAACTTGGGTTATTGTAGCCTGACTACGTCAGACTTCCTACTCGCTAATTTAATTTCGCTCCTGTAGTCCGTCTGAGATAGCAGCCTATCTTTCAGTTTTCCACCGGCCTGAAAACAGCCGGCCAATCAACGAACAGAGGGCGGGCTGAGAGCCGTGACGTAGACGCTAAGCGCCGAGTTTTACATTGTAGGTTAGAGAAATCGAAAACCGAAACGACCGCAGAAAAGGGAAACAAGACACAGGATGCAAGTCGCTCTGTTAAGGAGAACATTCCGGGGTTTTTCAAACTGAAGCAAAAGTCTGTGACCCCAGCATCTCCATAGGCACTATGTTAAAAGGATAGTTCACTTTAAAATGAAAATTCTGTAATCCTTTACTCACCCTCAAGTTGTTTCAAACCTGTATGAATTTCTTTCTTCTGCTGAACACAAGGGAAGATATTTTGAAGAATGTCAGTAATCAAACAGTTAACTGGAAACCATTGACTTCCATAGTAGGAAAAAAAAATACCATGGAAGTCAATGGTTTCCAGTTAACTGTTTGATTACTGACATTCTTCAAAATATCTTCCCTTCTTCAGTATTGCAATGGAATTATTTTTGGTGAATAATGTTATGCTCTCACTCCCTATTTTCTTCTCATGTGATATACTCCCTGAGGTGAAAGTGAGCTCTAATCAGTGGTTATGAATCAAAGCAATATTTGAATACCTTACTGAGACCCAGATTAAAATGCAAACATAGGTCATTGTCATTCCTATCACCTGAGTTGTCTACATTTTAGACAACTATCCAAAGGCACTCAGATATATAAAACAATTGGTTATATTGTCCTCTTCAGCCACCAATAACTATCTTGTTTGTATCTGTGTGTTACGATTATTGCAGATTCTGGGAAGAACCGCTTCTCAGATCAGACAGATGAGAAAGGGCTTAAAAGAAACAGGAGTGTGGTCAATACTGTCAGAAAGAAGAGATGTGGCTGAAGCGGTCTTCCCATGTGAAAAAGAAGTGATCTGCAGCCCCCAGGTAATACTCCTATAGGCTATGTGCACAACCGTAGTTTTGAACTTCCGCTTTTTTCAGAAGTCGGCATATCAGTTTCCGGTCTACGACTGGTCATCCGCATCCACTAATAAACACACAAGATGAGTGCTGCTGTTGTACGAAAAAGAGACATCTAAGTTTCTAAGAACTGTTGGTGGATCTAACGTCCGTTTCACACCCGTTTGCAGTGCGTGTTGCGATGCAGGAGCGTGCTGTTAGTGCGTTCACATATTATGATGCGTTTGCACAGTGAATAACTGATCCGCGGCTGTACAACAAACACATACTATATATTTGTATTATTTTTTTGCGCGATCAAAATGTCTATTTTGTGCAGCCACTGCGCACGAAGGTTTGTGTTTATCAGGAAGTAGTAGAAGCTCAAATGGCTGTTAGCGAGCAAAGTGCCACACAGCAGTCTCCCAACGCACCATGTCAACAGGTTAGGGCTTTCACTTTTCACTGGTGAGGTACATATAACAGCAGCACAGCGATCGTTTCCACACCGAATCTATTTCTGCTGTGCTGCAAACGCTGGTGGTCAAAATGATAAAGATTGACCTGAAAACGTAGTAATTTCACCATAAATGCGTTTAGTTAAATAAAATGTAGTAATCTCACCATAAATGCACATTTAATCAAGGAAAACGACTCGGTTACTAACGTAACCTCGGTTCCCTGAGAGGAGGGAACGAGTATTGCGTAAGTAGCTTACGCTATGGGAAAACTCCTTTTCTCGAGAATATTGAAGTCTTTATGTAAAACGCATTGCAGCTGCACAGCTGACAGCAATGAACGAAGGAACTCGGTCATTGGCTGTGCTGCGGCAACTTGCTTGAACCAATGACGGGGCGACTCTGAATGCGCGACCAATGAGCGCGCTTCGCGCCTGCGCGCGTCAGAGCCCGCCAAGATGGGCGTGGCCAAGCTATATATTGGGCGCCCCGTCATGAGAGTTCTTTAGGTTAAAACGACTGAAGCGAACTAACCAAGCACAAGCACGGCAGCTTACGCAATACTCGTTCCCTCCTCTCAGGGAACCGAGGTTACGTTAGTAACCGAGTCGTTCCCTTTCGAGAGGTCTCTCCTATTGCGTAAGTAGCTTACGCTATGGGAACACCATGCAAAACGCCGTGCGTGCTGAACTTCGCCTTATGATAGCCAGAGGCAGGTGCCTGAGCTAAAAAGCAAAGTTATCATCCAACTAGCCGGCAGAGGCGAGCTTTATATGTGGGAAAAAATACAGAGCGGCTAGAAGGCGCTCAGTGTGACACAAGCACATACATAATCTAGATACGAACTCGCAGTTCAACTAGCATTATGCTGATAGCACATTGGAATGCAATGTCGGGACCTGTAGGTTGTAGAATCTGATAAATGTGGACGGTGAGGCCCAGCCTGCCGCCGCACAAATATCCTCGATCGGTATCCCGCTCGACCATGCCCAGGAAGAAGCCACACTCCTGGTGGAGTGTGCTTTAACTCCCCAGGGGCATTGAAGTCCCTTAGCTTCATAAGCCAGAGCTATAGCTTCGACTATCCAGTGAGAGATTCTCTGCTTTGAAACGGCGGAACCTTTCGTACGGCCGCCAAAGCATACAAACAGTTGTTCTGTCTGTCTGAATAGGGCAGAACGCTCCAAATACACTTTGAGAGCCCTAACGGGGCAGAGTAGATTAGCGTTGTGTTCGTCTGCTGAAGACGAAAGCGCAGTTAGGGAGATAACCTGTGCTCTGAAGGGAGTGGTGAGCACTTTAGGAATATACCCATGTTTCGGTCTAAGGACGACCCTGCAGTCGTTAGGTCCGAATTCTAGGCAGGCAGCGTTTGTTGAAAGCGCGTGCAGGTCGCCCACTCTCTTGACCGAGGCGAGTGCCAGCAAGAGCGCCGTCTTGAGCGAGAGCTGTTTAAGGTGCACGGTTCGGAGTGGTTCGAACGGGGGCCCTTTAAGAGCGTCTAGGACCGTAGCTAGGTCCCAGATCGGCACTGAGGGGGGGCGTGAAGGGTTCATCCTCCTGGCGCCCCTTAGGAAACGAATAATTAGGTCGTTTCTTCCCAATGGACGTTCCATTACAAGGTCGTGTGACGCTGTGATGGCAGCCACATATACTTTGAGCGTGGAGGGGGTGCGGCCCGCCTCCAGAAGCCCTTGTAGGAAAACGAGTACACTCGTAATCTCGCATGTTACAGGGTTCAGGCCCTTGGTATTACACCAGTCACCGAACACTTTCCATTTCTGGGCATATAAGCGTCTCGTGGAGGGCGCCCGCGCCTCAGCGATGGTTTTTAGTGCTCCGCTCGCGAGGTTCCTGGGAACCCGTTGAGGGGCCATGCATGAAGGGCCCACAGATCGGGGCGGGGATGAAATATCATCCCGCTGGCCTGACTGAGGAGGTCTGGCCTCAGTGGAATCGGCCGTGGTGCAGATTGCATTTGCATCAGATCTGGAAACCATGTTTGGTTCTTCCAGAGTGGGGCTATCAGCAGCACTGCGTTTCCCTCCTCTCTGACCCGACTGATGACCTGTGGCAGCATCGCGATCAGGGGAAAGGCATATAAGGGGCGGCTCGGCCAGCTCTGGGCGAGCGCGTCCGTGCTTTTCGTGAAGAAAAGAGAGCAGTGCGCGTTCTCCTTGGAGGCGAAGAGGTCGATCTCCGCTTTGCCAAAGGTTTTCCATAACCACTGAATCGTCAGAGGGTTGAGAGCCCATTCTCCTGGGAGAATCTTGTCTCTGGATAACATGTCTGCCCCCTGGTTCAGGGCGCCTGGCACATGCGCTGCTCTCAGCGAGCGCAAGTTGTGCTGGGACCATAAAATGAGTCTCCTGGCCATTGAATGCATGGAGCTCGACCTGAGTCCACCCTGGCGATTTATGTACGACACTACCGTCATGTTGTCCGTTCGGACCAGGACGTGTTCGTTTTTTAGATGTGGGAGCAGGGCTCTGAGAGCCAAAGCGACCGCTTTCATTTCCAGACAGTTTATGTGTAGGCGCTTCTCCGGGTTTGACCAAAAGCCGGAGACAGGCCTGCCCTCGTAAAGGGCCCCCCAACCTATTTTGGAGGCATCTGTCGTTATCATCTTTCTCCTTGTGTTCACACCCAGACTCACGCCTGACTGGTACCAGTCGGCGGCTTTCCAGTGCGTCAGGGCTTTTATACAGCCGTGGTTCGCTCTGATTAAAAAGTGGCCCGAACGCCACGCGTGAGTAGGGACGCGGCTCTTGAGCCAGCGTTGGAGAGGGCGCATATGCAACAATCCTAGCTGGAGTACGGCCGATGCTGAGGCCATGAGACCGAGCATCCTCTGAAACCGTTTGACGGGGGCGCGCGCGCCCGCTCTGAATGATGTTGCAAGGCGCCGGATGGTGAGCGCGCGCTCCGATGAGAGACGCGCTGTCATTTGCATCGAGTCTAGAACTATTCCCAGGAAAGAAATTCTCTGGCTGGGAGATAGTATGCTTTTTGCAAAATTGATTCTTAGACCCAGGCATTCTAAATGGCTGATAATCCAAGATCTGTGTGTTATTAGCTGACTCTCTGATTGTGCTAGAACCAGCCAATCGTCGAGATAATTCAGTATTCGCACTCCCCTTTGTCTTAGGGGGGAAAGTGCTGCATCCATACATTTCGTGAATGTACGGGGAGCCAGGGACAGGCCGAATGGGAGTACTGTGTACTGGTATGACTGTCCCTCGAAAGCGAATCTCAGAAACGGCCTGTGATGAGGCGCTTTTGGAATGTGAAAGTAAGCATCTTTCAGATCCACTGAGAGAAACCAATCTCCTGGGCGCACTTGCGCGAGGATATGCTTGGTTGTTAACATTCTGAACGAGCGAATCATTAGTGCTTTGTTCAGGTGTCTGAGATCTAGGATGGGGCGGAGACCGCCATCCTTTTTCGGGACGAGAAAATAGCGGCTGTAAAAACCTGTCCCGCTCAGAGAGGGGGAAACAGTTTCCACAGCGCCCTTTTCTATTAGTTTGCGCACCTCGGTGCGTAGAACATGTGAACACTCTTTTCTCACTTTCGTCTCGACCACAGTCGTAAAACGTGGTGGCCTGCGAGCGAACTGGAGCGAGTATCCGTGCTTTACTATATTTAATACCCATTTCGGCATATTCTGGAATGTTTTCCCATGCCGCTGCGTGTACAGATATGGGCTGAATACAGGCTAGGGGCGGGCCGCTGTGACGTAGGGACCCGGCTAGCGAATCGCCTGAGCTCATAGCTCTCAGAGGCGCGGGCGCGCGCTGAGCAGCTGAGTGAATGGGCGCGTGTGTGATTACAACAGTGCGCGCTGTGTTTGTAAAACTCGCAGCCTGAGCTGAGGTTTTGTTTGACACTGTAAGGGCAGTGTTTATAAGTGGGGGTGCATAAACAGTGGTAGGCACACGCGTCACTTTTATAATGTTTCCCGCTTTTACTGGGGATGAATTTATAACTGTGTGAACAGTGCTTGTGTGTAGTGGTGCGTACATGACCGTAGGCACGTGATCTACATTCATGGGAAGCGCAGCCTGAGCTGGGAATGAATTTGGCACTGTTTTGACAGTATCTGGGAATGCACACTTTGTGGACATGTGAACCCTTAGTGATGCAGGCAGAAAAAGACTCTTTTTGTGTTTTCTGTGCGTCGCCGTAAAAACGGCGTTTGTTTGCAGGTGAGCGAGCTCTGTGACTGGCCCATTGACTGCTGTATGGACATATCCAGCCGCCTGTAAGGGGACTGGGTAATGTTTGAGCTTTTGCGGAGAGAGTGGTCCGGCTTTTGCGAGACACGTACTCTCTCTTCTCATTTCTGTGGCTAGGACGGCTTTCGAGGCTCAGGGTTCAGCACAATCTTGGGCCGAGGACCCCGTCGCTCAGGAGGCGGCTTGCGGTTGTGAGAGCGCGAGCGGCGTCGAGCGTCAGCCTGAGGCGCGGGCTGAGAGGCGGTGGGGGCTGTTCTAGCCCGCTGCGGCTGCGGCGGTCTCTGTCTGCTCTGCGATGAGCTGGAGCGCTTTGGCAGGAAATGACGCATAGCTTGTGAAGCGTTCTGGGCCTCAGTGAAGCGTTCGGCGAAACCTTTAACCGCCGGTCCAAACAGCCCGCTGGTGGAGATAGGCGCATCGAGAAATGGCGCCTTATCCGCGTCCTTCATTTCAGTCAGAGTCAGCCACAGATGGCGCTCGAGAACAGTCAAATTAGCCATAGCACGGCCGATGGACTGGGCGGTGGCCTTCGTGGCTCGCAGAGCTATATCAGTCGCGCTGCGTAAGTCCCTGAAGGCTTCGGGTTCGGGGCCAGACTCGTCCATAGAGCGGAGAAGCTTGGCTTGGAACACTTGAAGTACCGCCATTGAGTGAAGCGCTGATGCAGCTTGGCCGGCGGCGGCGTAGGCGCGACCGGCGAGAGCAGAGGTAGTGCGGCAGGGTTTCGAGGGGTGGGAAGCTTTGGCTTTCCATCCGGAGGTGGAGGGCGGGCAGAGATGATTGGCCACGGCCTCCTCGAGGGGCGGCGTTCCCTCGTAGCCTCTTTCCTTCGCGCCGTCCACTGAGGAGAGCGAAGAAGAAAAAGAAGGCTTTAGGCGCGCAGAGTGGGGGGCTTTCCACGACTTGGTGAGTTCGTCGTGAACTTCCGGGAAGAAGGGAGAAGGCCTTTGCCGAGGGGCCTGCTGGCGCCCCTGCAGAAACCACTCATCCAGTCGGCTCCGGGTTGGCTCTTCGGGAGAAGACCAATCGAGCCCGAGGTCTTCCACGGCCTTAGAGAGGACACGGATAATCTCAGTATCCATAGTGGAGCCCCCGCTCGTGCTAGCTAGCGTCGACGGGGCGGGGTCGAGAGTGGAGCCCGGCCAGTCGTCCGATGCAGCGTCGATGGACAAGCTGTCGTCCATTCCCCCGTCGTCCTCGGACGCGCCGAAAGTCACAAGGCCCACCGCTCTGCCAGAGGGGTGTGGGTCCGGCTGGGTGAACTGAACCGGCGGTGGGGAAGGCAAGAGCGGCGGTGAAGCACGCGGAGACTGGCTCGGCGTGACGTCACAGAGCTCAGGTTCAGGAAGCCTCTGTGAGCGGCGCTTTTTCTTAGTGCGCGGCTCAAACAGAGGGGTGGCGATGGGCTCGCTCACGGCGAAAGCGGCGAGGCGAGCCCGTAGTGCGGAGAGACCCAGGTCATCACATTCCGGGCATCCGCCCTTGGTCAATGCAGCTTCTGCGTGGTCACGGCCCAGGCAGCGAGCGCAGATGATGTGACGATCCCCGTCCGGGAGAAGGTCTCTGCACGACGCGCAGGAAGGCATTTGAAACAACGCCTTAATGGAAATTTGCTCTTTCACAAATGTCGCGGGGCGGACAGATGTAAAATACTTGCGTATATGGCGCGCCGGATGGCTCAGTAGGAGGTGCTTGAAGGCGGCTGAAGGTGCCGACGTCCTCGTAGCAATCCCGCTGGTATGCTTTTCCACGGCGGCGAAGGCTTCCAATAATCCGGAGGATCCAGCGAAGAAGGTGTTCGCTGAAGGAGATTAAATCTAAAGAACTCTCATGACGGGGCGCCCAATATATAGCTTGGCCACGCCCATCTTGGCGGGCTCTGACGCGCGCAGGCGCGAAGCGCGCTCATTGGTCGCGCATTCAGAGTCGCCCCGTCATTGGTTCAAGCAAGTTGCCGCAGCACAGCCAATGACCGAGTTCCTTCGTTCATTGCTGTCAGCTGTGCAGCTGCAATGCGTTTTACATAAAGACTTCAATATTCTCGAGAAAAGGAGTTTTCCCATAGCGTAAGCTACTTACGCAATAGGAGAGACCTCTCGAAAGGGAACTACAATTTACTTCAACCAGGCGACAGAATGAACAACACTCGTCTCAATCGTGGAGGTGGAAAAATAAGTTATTTGTGACATGCAAGATCTATTGTTTTAAAATTAAAATGCAAAAGAAAAGGCAAGTCGGCTGCTTTTGTCAATTTCAAGTTTTAATTAAAATTATTTGCGATTTTAATATAGCAAATATTTGACCACTTGCTTGAGCAACTTATAAGTAATGCATGGAGTAATAGCCCTAACTTACATTGTTTAAATTGTGTTTAAATGTGTATACAAAGAATCGCAATGCTGAAACAACTTTTTGTTTTTAAAAATAAGTTGCAGCATAACTTCTGGACTTTAAATAAAAATATATAGTATGTGTTTGTTGTACAGCCGCGGATCAGTTATTCACTGTGCAAACGCATCATAATATGTGAACGCACTAACAGCACGCTCCTGCATCGCAACACACACTGCAAACGGGTGTGAAACGGACGTTAGATCCACCAACAGTTCTTAGAAACTTAGATGTCTCTTTTTTTCGTACAACAGCAGCACTCATCTTGTGTGTTTATTAGTGGATGCGGATGACCAGTCGTAGAACGGAAACTGATATGCCGACTTCTGACAAAAGCGGAAGTTCGAAACTACGGTTGTGCACATAGCCTATGAGGGCCTACAGTTGATTTATCATCTTTACATTTGAATTAATTTTATGTAAGATATCGGTCAAGGGTGTAATAACTTGTTATACTGTATATTGTTTTCACTTTTATTTTAAAGAAATTAATGTCAAATTTGTGCATCAACAAGGTCATGATTGATCACATCATCTGGCCAACAAGTGAGGTTGATGACGATGACGAGGAATTTCCACTTGAGACAAGAGCCAAAATTGGAATGTACCTTCGGCATTTCATTGAAACAGATATGTCATATCCATATACTTGTCTTGTCTAAGCAGATGTCAATGAACAATGACACAGCATAAGACACTTGTAATGTAAGTGCATAGTTGTGTTCACCGTGTATTTTTTATTTATTTATTTTTTTTACCTAACCCACAGCTTAAAGTCCCTGTAAAGTCAAAATTAAGTGTGTATTCTGAGTTTGTCACACCACAGAAAAATGTTATTAGCCACCCAGCCAAATTTGAATGATAAAAAAAGACAGCAAGTACATAAAATAAGCTTTTAAAATCATGAAAAAATGAGCAGTGTTCTCAAACGCTGGGGGCGTGTCCGCTGGCTAGCCTCACTGCGTCATCAAGTAGGGGTGTGTCCAGGAGCTCAGGTGCTCCAGTGCTGTGTGTCATCAAGCCCTGTTTTAGCCCCACCCAAAAGGTCTGGAAAATAGCAGTGGTGAAAACCTGTTAAATGGTTTAACTCCACATTTCAGTACTTCATAGTTCACAGTCTTTGTAATATGTTTTAGCAATCCATTTCTATCATTTATAATGGGTTTAGAATTTTTTTTAAATTGCCTTTATAAGGGACTTTAAAGTCAGTCACATTACGCTTCCTCCTTAAAGAGACGTTGTCCTTAGCCTGAACCTTGTGTTCTGTTGCATAGCACCCCTTTCCTAATACTTCCAAATATTCATAATTTCCCCAATTAATACAATTTCCTGTCATTTATCTTTTCTTTTTCTAGCACCAGCTGCATCTCGGACGAATCTAATAAAGTTTTGGACTGGGTGGGAGGTCCTCTCTGGGCAGCTGAAGCTGGAGGTTGTACGTGGGGAGTTCCCGAAATCCTCAACCTGTTACCAGAGCCTACGAATCCCTGGCCACTTCTCCACCTACGAGGAATTTAAACAAGGTCTGGAAGCATCTATTGGGACATCCGATACCGGATTTGGACTGATATGATGGAGCTCCATGCAATTGTAGCATAATGTAATGTTGTTTTAAAATCTTTTAAAAGAAGTTCTTAAATTTTGTAAGAAATTACAAAATGCATGTTTAGTGTTTATTCCCTTTGTGTCCAGTATTCATTCAGGATAACATTGTTTACAACGTTTAAAAAAAATATTTTAAGAGAATGTTCAAAATCTGTTGTACTGTGTGTGTACAAAAACCATTAGTACTTGGTAGTGTACAGTAGACAATTTTGCAGTACAGAGCTCTTATTTCTCCAGCTTCGTCACAAATGTCTTCATGTTCAATGTTAATCTAAATTGACATGTTCTGTTAATGAAAAATAAAATAATTGTTAAAGTCTCAGAGAAAAAAAAGGTATCAAATTTCAAATACAAATCAGAATTTGGTTTGCTTGAACATTGGTAACTGTCTTAATGATAAAGGCTGGCTGGCTGGGCATATTTTTTAAAAACTTTTCCCAAGAATGAAATTAGCTAATTTAAAGTGAATGTGACTTTAATGTTTATGGCCGATTACATGTAGAATGTTCGAGTCAGACACTTAATTGCTTAATCAATGGGTGTTGAAGTGTTTAGTCTAACAAAGTTTAGCACCTCGATATAAAGGTCTTGGCCATTTGAATCTGAATCAGTTAGAGGGTCAATCGCAGACTGAAGTGCTGCCAGATCTTCATCAGCCAGAGGCACCTCAAATTCTGGGACCTGAACCCCACCGACAGAGGTCTCAGGGGTCATCAGGGCATCCTCCCAGTGTAGTTCCTAAACATATGGAGTGATTTTAGTGTAGGCCTAACACACAGGAAACACTTTAAGCCTTAACCACTAATAATAGTAAAAAAAAAATGTATGTTTGCTTCTTGGTAGCCGACAAGCAAAGAATACAAAACCGCTTATACCATAGTGATAATCGTTAACTAAGCTAAATAAGGTCTACCTCAAGATTTTCTTCTTCCTCTGGAGTGTTGAGCTGTCCCATATGCCAGAGCTGTTGTGGAGTGTGGTTTCCCTCTGTCCTGAGGGGATGGTTATTCCAACCTGCTGCAAAGATGTGTAACGCTGCTCGAAGGCGAGGTAAGAAGACATAATGGACGCAGAAAAGATGCACTGTGTTGGAAACATCCAGGAAACCATCTTCTTCCAGTGTGTGAAGTACATCATAAAAGATGCAGGTGACAGCCATCCACACGTCTCGCCACATCCGTTCGATTCTTCAAAAGTACAAAATTAACAAAATCAGACATGGGTATTGGCAAAATGTAATGCAATTCGTTTGTTTAATAAGTCCTGTATCATTTATAATAATTAGATACTCTGGTCCAGAAAGCAGCGAGACAATGCAAACCTCAAAGGATACATGAATGCCAAAATGTGGCACAGTGAAATTAAGGGGAATGGGGAGGGTTCGGTGCAGAACACAACATTTTCATTGAAGGTTTGCACAAGGAAGTGTATAAAGCAAAATGGGACTTCCCCAGCCATTTAACTGTACATGGTCACAGATATCAGAATAAAGACAGTAGCTAATGTTGGACCACTTGTTAGATTTTTTTTTTTTTTAATATACTGTAAAAAACAATTGATGGGGGGTGTTGATGGTGTGGAGGAAGACATGCCTTCGGTGTGAGACCCGGGTTCGAATCAACTGTGAGACACAAATGTGTCCCTGAGCAAGACACTTAACCCCTAGTTGCTCCAGAGGCGTGTGACCTCTGACATATAGCAATTGTAAGTCGCTTTGGATAAAAGCGACAGCTAAATGAATAAATGTAAAGATAGTGGGTTTTAGTTAGGACAGCTAAAAAAGTGAAATCTCTAAATAATCTTTGGACAGCAGGTATTTCACATTACCTTTGATTGTGTACACTTTTTCCAGAGATAAAGCTAGCTCGGCCAGTTCCACGTCTCGCAAACATGAAGTGGGCGATGTCCACATTTTCAACTCCTTGATCTCCACGAACCCTGTAAGAGAAATAATATGAGGTGTAATCAAGAACATTCGCAGCAGTAACCCTTAGCAGTAAATCTGACAGTTAGATAACACAATGAAATGATTGAATATTTTCTGTATTTTGGGGATGTTAATTAATTAGAATTAAAAATTAATAAATGCTCTGTATTTGTATAGCATCTTTCTTATCTCTGCAACCACTCAAAGTGCTTTTACACTACATCGAATTCCCCATTTACACACTGGTGGAACAGCAGTATCTTGCCCAAAGACGCTTTGACACATAGGCAACCCGCTCTCCAATGCCACAGCTGCCGGCAATAATAAGACAGGCAGATAATATATATATTATTTGAAAAATATATAAAACAATCTAATAATAATATAGGTGTTCTAAATTCCCTCTAAGATTATTCAAGAAGGACTTATATTATGACATGTTTTATTGTGCACGCTGCTGGGTAACGTTAGTTTCCGTTATTCCTTTGTGTTTACTTTCACTTTCAGCAGCCGTTTGCTCCGCCTTTTCCTCAGGTGTTAATGTGCGTGATTGAATGTAAGTTTATTTATTCATACGCAGTTACAACTGATGAATGTTTGTTAAATTGTTGTTTTCAAATATTTAGCTAGTGCAACCAGGGTCCGAAATTAACTTTTTGGCTCACCTGCCACGGGGACTGGTAGATGAAAAAATCCACCAGCCAAGCATATTTTTTACTGGCCAAAATAATAAACAGCCTTTTTGTCACATATACATTCATTTCAGTCCATTTAATTGAGATAAGGTATTATGTTGAATGACTAGAGTAGAAGTCAAAACAGAGCAACACATAGTAAGACATGGAAGATGAGAGCATGGAACTAGTGCTCATAACAGTACATTTGAAGGTTTTGTAAAACTATCAGATACTTTACCGAAAGTAAAACATTTTACCGATTAATACTATTATACTATTTTTTTTTAAAAAATTATATATATATTTTTTAGCTTTTTTGTTTGTTTGCTGCATGGTTAAAAAAAAAAACAGTATATAGCCTTTGTTAAATCACAAGGTGCGTCGACACGCGCAAAAGACTTCGCTAAGCAAGAAAAATGACGCAAGCAAAAAGAAGTAGCTACTGTGTGGGACCATTTCGACAGAAAGGGCGACGAAGTTACTTGCAAAATATGCTACGCGGTATTAAAATAAAGCAGTAGGCCTAGTGCAAGTACAAATGCAATATCACTGGCGAAGCAAACATCCACAAGCAAATGAAAGGCGCTTTCCGGAGTTGTCCACTCTAGCGAGACGTTATCTCTGTATTCCCGGGACATCTGTGCCATCGGAGACCCAGACTCACCCCACATCCTGCAGACATGTTACTTTTTTTTAAGTAAAAACTAGACAAGCTGTGGATTGAGGTAGGTCTGCTATTTTTATTTGATAAAAAAAAGCATTTTTTTCAAAGCTTCAAACTGATTTAGTGTTTTCTTTTTGTCATCTTAATTTTTTAATTATTTAAGTTAGATCTACACAGTGTAGGTCTATTTTAGGCAGTGCTCGAATTGAGTCAAGTCTTATGGGGGGTCCCCAAGTTTTTTTTTAGGGGGGGGGGGGGGGGGGGTATGTAGGTTTAGTCTTGCAATATACACTTTATACAAAATATACAATATATTTGATCATAATATGCATAAATATATCTTATTTATTAAAAACGCTTGGTAAAGAATTATATAATTATTCTTTTAAATTACTTACTAAAGTAATACTGGATTTAGAGGGCAGCAGACCCAAAACAGCAACCATGGCAAATATACCAGGGCACTACATATAAGGCTCTTGAAGACCCGTAAAAGCAAGTAACTTCAAAATACATTAAAATGTCTCAAAAACAGTAGAAAATAATCAGATGGCTTCCAGAGTCACTGGATGGTATCACGGTCTGATCTGTGCTGAGCTGCTGTTGGTGGTACAGACCCATATAAAGCTGTTATCACTGCATCTGTCCTCTTCTGAGATCTAGTCACTGCTAACCTGTGCTGAGCTCCTGCCACTGCCCTCTGCTAAACTGGAATGGACTGTGCTTGCCGTGGAGGTCCTCTTTACCTACACACTAGACAATGCCATGTTTTGGTTTCAATATTTTTATTTTTAAATAAATACACATAATGAAATGAAATATACACTACCATTCAGAAGTTGAGATCGATACAATTTTTTAAATGTTTTTAAAAGTCTCTTCTGCTCAAAGCTGCATTGATTTGATAAAAAAACAGTAATATTGTGAAATATTGTTTTCTATGTGAATATATAGTAAAATGTGTGATCAACGCTGAATTTTCAGCATCATTACTCCAGTCTTCAGTGTGTCAAATGATCCGTCAGAAATCACTCTAATATGATGATCTGATGATCAACAAACATTTATGTAATAAACATTTATTTTATTTTTCAGGATTTTTTGATCAATAGAAAGTTCAAAAGAACAGTTTCTATTTGAAATAGAATCTTTTGTTACATTATAAATGTCTTTACTGTCAATTTTGATCAGTTTAATGCAACCATACTGAATAAAAGTATTAATTTCTTTCCCAACATTTTTTAAAAATACATTCTTACTGACCACAAGCTTTTAAATGGTAGTGTATAATGCTACAAAAGTTTATATTTCAGATCTGAAGGATCATGTGATGAAGACTGGAGAAACAATGGTGAAAATTCAGCTTTGATCACAGAAATAAATGATATTTTATTGTATTATTATTTTAAATTGTAATAATATTTTATAAAATTACTGTTTTTACTGTATTTTGCATCAAATCAATGCAGGCTTGGTGAGCAGAAGAGACTCTTGTGTACATCCAACAGAATGATTCTAGCTTTTTTTACCAATGTAGTTTTTACCCTAAAAACAACTGGATGATTAATGTGGATTATGTGACACTGTGATAATAATGTTTGTTCCAAAAGACTTGATTAAATGGATGAAACTTGTTTATTAGATATTAAACATATAGATTGTGAAAAAACAGGCTGTCAGTCTGTGTGTTGGTGGGGATTTTTCATCTATTTCACCACATGCAATTTTTACATAGTTCCGTCCAGTAGGGGTGGCGGAAAAGCACTGTTATGAGTGAGTAAGTCAGCAACTATTCAACGACCATTTCAGTGAAAAAGGCTGCTTTATTCAGAAACAAACAATGCCATAGCAATTCCCGAAACTTTGTGTTTACGTGGCCATTGGTCCTGGCTGGCAGCATGAAAAACAAGTTTTATACAAATTCTGAATGGAAATTAGAAAGCATAGAAAGCACACAACGATCGCTCCCTTTACTAAAAAGCTATTATCCATCTCCGTCGAGATCTCTAGCACTCCCGTAGAACCAGGACTATTAATAATGAAAAAAATAGTAACTTAAGCCTAAATGTTTCCAATTTACGCAAGGAATACAAAAGCCCCGATATGGTGTGGGTAACTTAGATATAAAGAAAGATATATAGAGAGAGACAATTACCCCTCAAAAAAGTCGGTAAGAAGCTTTCTCTTCCCGACCTCGAGTGGAGGTTTATTTTTCTCCATTTTTTAAAAGTTAAAATTAGCTTCAACGGAGCGGCGCCAATCAAACAGTCCTGTCAGTCAACGACGTCATGCGCACAGCACTCTTTAGATGTGGGGCAGGGCGTTTACATTTTAAAGAGACATGGCAACTAGCCAACTTTTTTTTTTTTTCAACTTTTTTTCTTATTTACAAAAAATTATTGTAAATAATCAATTCATGAAATTTACCGTATCCATTGCATGCATTTAATCAGATTTGTTATTATTATTTTTTACTAAAATAAAAATATCTGAGGGACCCCCCCTAATTCTATTTTTTACTTCTTATGGGGGTCCCTAATACCTTATGGGGGGTCCCGGATCCCCCCAGCCCCCCCTCAATTCGAGCACTGATTTTAGGTGTGAAGAAGGTTCACACGCTTCTTGAGGCGCACACACACACGCAAGGTCTCTCGCTCTCTCCCTCTCTGCGGTGCGCGCGCTACACGGTTTGGAGCTCAGTATGTGCAAGCTCTTTCTCGCTCGCTCTAGATTCTGCGAGATTTGAACTACTTTGCAGGCATCAGGGAGTCAATATGCGGGAGACTCCCGGAACTTCCGGGAGACTTGGGATATCTGGAACATTCACCCGCCAGTGTGGCGGATAGCCTTTTGAGATTTACTCGCCAAACGGAAAATCTACCCGCGCTTGGCGGGTGTTAATTTCGGACCCTGAGTGCAACCAAACTTTAGTTTAGTTATATACAGTGATTCATGTGTATATGGTTGCAGCTGTAATCCGATGTGACCTTGGTATATATATATATTTGTATTCTTTGTATTCTGTTTATTCTAGAAAAAACACATTCAATACCTTGTACATTCGGAACTCAGTACAGCTGGATGATGTCATTGTGTGTGAATATTCAAACCTATAGACGGTTTCATCGAACGCACGCGCGTTGCCCGGGTTACGCGCTGGCCCGAAGTTAACTTCCGGTCTGTGTTTGTTTACCGGTAATATCATAATATCATTCTCTGGTAATATGGCGCCGACTACAAACGCAGTGAAAATGAAGGTGATGAGTAGACTGAAGTTGGGCTCAGGTTGTTGTGTTGTGGGATGCAACCTGACCTCTGGAACAAATACCTTATCGAAAATAAAAATGTTTCCTAAAAACGAAGGGAGACGGCGAGCATGGATCACCGCTAGGGTTGCCACCCGTCCCTTAAAATACGGAATCGTCCCGTATTTGTGAAATAAACAGCGCGTCCCGTTTTTAATCAATACGGGACGCGGTTTGTCCCGTATTTCCGAGTTGTCTTAAACGCATCTTCCAAAATCATTCCACCCGCATTCTGTGAAGACTCGTCCTATTCTACCCTTGATTGGGTAATACTCGCTGCCATTGTTGGTTTGATTGGTTTGTTTAATACCATCAGGTTCAGGGCCAATCAGAGTCAGAGGAGGGCGGGTCTTTTGGCAGAGAGTTGATAGCAATGCCAGAGCTCAGAGAAATCAAAGCACCGTCTCACAGTTCTTCATACCTCAAGCATCTCCCGAATCAGATAGTGTAGCCTAATGATAGTTTTTTAATCAGCTCAATAATGTTCTGATTGATTACGTTTTCATATGCTGCCTATGCCCATTTGTTAAGAAATAATGTTACAATGTAAATTAATTATATCCATACATTATGGTATGATTTGTTTATTATGGTTAAGGTACACAGTCAGACACATGCATTTTTTAAATAAGAGAGAGATATATTTAATACATATTTAATAATAAAAATGTGCATGTGTGAAGAAAATGACTTGCGCTTAACAAATCTAGAGAATTTCATCCTTTAATACTATATAATTAACAATAGGTCTGAATACATAAATAAATAATTACATAAATAGATTTTCTTACCAATAATAAAAATAGTGTTATAATTAAATTTAGAAATGTTTGTAGATTATAGGTTATTTATGTGTGGTATCACTGTTTGGATGGTGTTACATGTTTGAAAGAAACAGCTACTCAGTGCTGCACGGAGTGACACGAAGTACACTTAACGCCTAACATAGTCCAATACTGCACACTACTACTGGTCTACTGATGTTTTTGATGTTCAACATCCTTTGCTAAAGTCAAAGTTTTTTCCAATCAAATTTAGTATTTGTTTGAGTATCAACGCATTTGTTTAATTTATAGTGAATAAGTTATGGATCTGTTAATTTAATAAGTTAATAAAGTATGGTTAACATCTCACATACAACTCAGACGAAAGGCAAATTTTTTTTGGTCTCATTGTCACACTTTGTTAACGTTGTTTGTGATAGAGAGTGATTGCATATATTCACACTGATTTCAATAGCAGATAGCTTATTATAATGTCCATTGGTACTGATCTTATTACTTTCCTGAAAATATGTTTTGAGTTATGATATACCACCATTGGCATACCGTCGGGCCTGTGGTCATTGTGGCCCCGAGGGCTTTGGCCCCCGCTGCGGCCGCCGGCAGGCGTCCCTTATTTTTTTGTATTGAAGGTGGCAACCCTAATCACCGCTGTGCGAAGAGAGGCTTGGCAGCCAGGCAGTGTTGGGAAAGTTCACTTTCTACATGAACTAGTTCAAAGTTCAGTTCACAAATTTTAAAATGAACTAGTTCAGTTCATAGTTCATACTTCCCAATTTTGAACTAAGTTCACAGTTCCAAAAAATGAACTAGTTAACGTTAGTTCTTTTTTTTCCATATGTTGCTGCGAGCTTTTTATTTTTTATTATTGCCGCAGCCAGCAATTATTTTATCGGCGGGCAAAGTTTGCACAGAAATGTAAGATTTTTCCCATCCTCACCGACCTGGTCTTAAAACTGATCATACGATACGACGCCTCCTTGATGCTTTGTCGACTACATGCTGCTTTTTGTTTTGATGACGCATGCGGCGGTGCCATACTGGTGGCTGGTGTTGCCAGATTGGGTGTTTTTTCCGCTACATATCAAGGCCTGTTTACGTGTGTTTTAGCCGGGTTTTTCGCCTGGTAGGCTCTATAGAAATCTGGCACCCTATTGAACGAAGTTAAACTGAGAGAGCGTGCGTTCACAGACACCAGAATGAACGCGTTCACAGTAACGTTCATCAGGCAGTAATTCAGTACGTTCAGTTCACGTTCGCCCAAAATATGAACGAGTTTATGAACTATCGTTCAATGAACGCGTTCTGGCACAATACTGCAGCCAGGCAAGAATTCAAGGATCTGTAGCACTCACTTCGTTACAGGTAACAAACTCATGATAGCAACAGATAATTATGGAAGCTTGTTTCCGCCACTGAAGAATAAAAAAATAATAATAATTGCGACTTTTTATCTCACAATTGCGAGATAAGAAGTCAGAATTGTGGGAAATAAAGTCGCAATTCTGAGAAATAAAGTCGCAATTGCGAGAAAAAAAGACCGAATTTAGACTTTATCTCACAATTCTGACTTTTTTTTCTCACAATTGCGAGTTTACATCACGCAATTCTGACTTTATAACACAGGTATTTCCATCCCTGTGTGTTAATTTTTTTTTTACTTTTCCGGAATAAAAATAGTTATAGGCATCCAAGCTGCAATATGCCTTGAACGCCTCCCTTGTATACACACATTCCTTCTCGACTAAGTATTCAAAGTACCTGACTGACCTCCGGTAAATCAGAGAGGTCTGTAGAAAAAAATGTTTGCCTCAAAATTTTGTTGAACGGGTCTGATAGTGTAACGTTGTCACATTTAAGTTTGGCCAAGTAACGGCTCTTTTCTTCTATTGGTAGTCCAAAATAATACTGGCTGGACATACTTGCTAGCTAATGTAATTTCCTTGTTTCTACCATTGGTTTCTACAGATGAACTCTGTTGTTATTGATTCTACCGGAAGTTAAGTTTGGGCCACAAAAGCGCGCATGCGCAGTAACGTTTGTTTATGTTGTTGCCGTTGAAACCGTCTATAAAGAGTTTAATGGTTCCCTGTCTCTGTCAGAGCCCCGTAGTGGATGAGCATTCACCTACCTATTCAAACCTTACAATCCTTAATAATCGGTAATTACCTTGATGGAACACCGTGGAGCTGGGTGGCCTCAAAGAAAAAGGAGAATGCTGTACTGGCACGGTTGTTAGTCGCTGCATCCAAATACAGGACCTGTGTAAATAATTATTGATTATTAACTAAAAAGATTTTGTGACACAGCAATTGCAATCAACAACAAAGTTTAGAACTGCTTAAAAAGAAACAGTAATCATGAATGAACTGAGGATGGTGTTCAGTATTACAGAAACAATTCCATTAACTAATTAGTCAATCGGTAAATAATATTATTTTACACAGCATCATCGTATTAGTCATTTATCAAATAAAATTATCAACATTTGCTTGTTACAACCTAAAAATGCAAACATTTATTTGCTGATCTTTATCCAACCTTATGATAATATGTAACTTTTTTTAAAGGGTTAGTTCACCCAAAACATTCTGTCAGTATTTACTCACCCTCATGTTGTTCCAAACCTCTATGTGTTTATTTGTTCTGCTGAACACAAAGGAAGATATCTGGAAGAATGTTATAATCAACTAGATCTCAATTCCCACTGACTATCAATCCCCATAGTATGTATTTTTTTCCTACTATCTCATTAAGTCAATGGGGAATGGGATCTGTTTGATTAAAACATTCTTCCTAATATCTTCCTTTGTGTTTAGCAGAACAAATAAACACATAGAGGTTTGGAACAACTTGAGGGTGAGTAAACAATGTTAGAATTTTATTTTTTGGGTGAACTAACCCTTTAACCTGCAAGACTAAGTTCACAATTAGTGGATGTCACTTTGTGCTCTGCAACTTGTGAAATGCATTTTCCCAATTTACATTCAAAAATGTTTTCAGTAACCCAATTAAAATAATTGTTAGGTGAAAAGGCATCAACGTTGTCAATTACTTTATTTCTACCTGGAATCCATAGCAGGCAAGTAAACCATGGCAGAAGCTTATGTAATGCATCTTGCTGAAGATTAACATGTTCTACAGGCTTGTCATATTTAAGTATGTGTAAGTCTACTACATTATCAACAACAGTAATCATAATATAAATAAGGTCTGTAGGGTGCCTTGCCTAAGAAAGATTTTGAGGTCTTTTATTGTCCTTATTGAACGTTATAGAATTGAAAAAACTATTTCTTTCATATATTCTACAATATTTGGAGGGGGGGCTTAAAAGATCATATCACTCAACCACATTCCCAACCACTTATCCTTCTGTACTATAGATAGAAATCCAACCTTTCTATTGCTTGAATTGAAATTATTTACCTAGCAAAGTGGATTTTGTATATATGAATTTTACTACCTTTCTGGAAAATCCATCAACTCCACCAAATATTATCAGGTTGTACCTATGAACAAAAAAGTAATACAAAAAAAAAAAAAAAAAAACACAAAAAGAACATTATTGACACTGATAATTACCATGTCACACCGATTACTGCCTTTAAATAGAGTTGTAACTTGAATAAAATTGGGTTGGATACTATGGAGGTGAACGGAGAGATATACACTATTGTGGACTCATATCACACCCAGGGAATTAGCCTCAACTTCGGACTAGGTCAGAGGGCCCCCAAGGACCTGAGTTTAAAACCACTGATTTACATAACACCTTAACAAGGATAAAGTTAGCTTAAATACATTAAAACATACGTAAAACATACCTGATAAGTTTATGGTTGGTGTCAACATGTACCAGTGCAAGGGGACCTCGAACTGAGTATGACCTTCGCACAATGCAGCCAAGTTGTGCAAGTCGGGAAAGAACTCCAGCTGCATCCACACGATGCATCGATGCCTTTATCCTCTCCCACTGCACACGGCTACCCATTGCCATGAGCTGTCCCTTCACATTTCTGTACCCTGCATTGGGCATCTGGGTTTTTATAGCTCTCACCATATTATCAAGTTCTGAGTCAGTCATGGTGCTGTAGCATCCCGTCACACTTAGTCCATATTCCTCCATCCTACGGAATATAGTGCGTTGTGATACCCCTAACAACTGAGCTATACAGGGTACTGAGAATTGTGCTTCTAGTAAGTAATGCAACTGATCTTTCTGTATAATCAGCCTGGGTCCTCCTCTTAACCCCACAGCTGTGTCTAAATGTGACACAGCTGGATTGTTTGTAACTGCAGCTTGGATTAGCTCCAACAAATGGTTTAGCTGCTGCAAAATGTCAG
Organism: Gila orcuttii; assembly: GCA_026230005.1. Lineage (NCBI taxonomy): Eukaryota > Metazoa > Chordata > Actinopteri > Cypriniformes > Leuciscidae > Gila > Gila orcuttii. The sequence goes on along the minus strand of JAPDVR010000005.1, from coordinate 4,734,269 downwards.
TTCCAATGTCTATCTGATCAGCAAATGACTGAATTAAAATTAGTTCATTGTTGCAGACAAACTCGAGGAAGTCCAAATCGATAGGTTGCCTTGAAAGTGCTTGCTGCAATCTAGACCGCAGCCGCTCAAGTAACTCCTCCCGAAGGACATCCTGGCAATAAAACGGGAAATTAATTAAAAATTAGCACTCCAAGAAAGTCACAGAAACAACACTAAGAGTTTGTTGCAATACACAGAACAATGCCAAAAGATCTATACATGGAATGTATAGCCTATAATTTTGTATACAGTTTCCAAGCAGCACAAACCTTCAAGCTTCTATCTAACGTTACATTTTTATATAGTTATTGACATAACTTACACGTTGTCACTTTTACCTAAACAAGTCAAGTGTGAGCAGTAAAATATCTTTCAACATCATAATTTTAAAAATGCATACATCGGAAGCAAATGTAGGCTATTTTTTCACCCCACGAAACCCAAATGAATGAAAATGAACATTTCACTATGGCATGTTGAGGGTTAAAGTTAGGCCTGGTCAGGAGGAGTGATGACTCTGCTCGGGAAAAATCACCATAACTTTACTTTAAAGTTTCGAACACAGCCTCAGTTATCTAGTAACTATAGAAATAATCACAAGCATGCTAATAAGTTCACAGGTATTAGCTAGCTTTTAGTTATCTAAAGTTAATGGTTACAACATGGTACAGTAAGTTGTTCACCTCTCTCACAGCCATGGCGCGGTTCTTCTTGCAGCTCTTCTTGCAGCCCGCCTTGTGACGCTTGTGACCAGAGTCGTGCATCCTGATTGAGTATCCTGTGCGCTTTCGTGATTGGCGGAGCAGTCGGTCAATCCCATGTTTCCCGTAAATACGACTTGTGATTGGACTGTACGTCAGCAGACAAAGAAGCATTGGCCAAGAGCAGAAGGCCCGCCCTCCAGGCTTTTTTGTTGTGTAAACTCAACTCTGAAAAAATAGTCTGCAAATGAGTGAAAATGTAATGTAATGTAATAAGTTTCGCCCTGTCGACCCTCAGTTTTCAGAGTTTCAAAACTTTTTTCACCTATTCGCACACCAGTTTTCAGATCAACATTTACAAGGTTTCAAATCTGGAAAACAAACTAAATACAGTGGGAGAACACTGACAAATTTGAAACTCTGAAAAAATGAATGTGCAACACCGTAAAAAAAGAGTGTTGCACTTGTGAAGAGGGAAAACTCAAAAATAAAATTATGCTTGCAGAGATATTATTTTTTTAACCAATTTTCAAGCCTGCAAAACTATGTTTTCAGAGTTACAAACCTGTTTTTCACTCATTCGCACACCAGTTTTCAGATCACCATTTGCGAGGTTTCAAACCTGGAAAACTAACTAATACAGTGGGAGAACAGTGACAAAATTTGAAACTCTGAAAATTTGTTTGCGCAACATCGTAAATAAAATGTTGAAGTTCTGAAGTAGGAAATCTAAAAAAAAAAAAACAATGTTTGCAGATATTTTTATTTTTTATATTTTGCAAGCTTGCAAATCTTATTTTTCGATCTTGCAAAACTTTTTTTTGTAAGATTTTGACGTTTTGAACATTTAGTTTCAACCTTTCAGAACTTTATTTTTAGTTTTGAATCATGGCAGGATTTTAATCCCATAATATGCCACACTGGCGGGTGAATGTTCCAGACATCCCAAGTCTCCCGTAAGTTCCGGGAGTCTCCCACATATTGATAGCAGCTCTCTGATGCCCTCAAATTAGTTCACATCTCCCGTAATCTAGAGTGAGCGAGCAGGGGCGCGCATGCGAAACAGAAGAGACTGCTCCAAACTGTGTAGCGCACTCACGGCGGAGAGAGCGAGAGACCTTGCGTGTGTGTGCGTGTGTGCCTCAAGAAGCTTGTGTGAACCTTCTTCACACCTAAAATAGACCAACACTAAATATATTTTTTAACTTAAATAATTAACAAATTAAGATGACAAAAAGAAAACACTGAATCAGTTTGAAGCTTTGAAAAAACGGCTTTTTTTTCATCAGACTACATTTTTTTGGTCAAATAAAAATAGCAGGCCTACCTCAATCCACAGCTTGTCTAATTTTTACTTAAAAAAGTAACGTCTACATGATGTAGGTTTAGTCTGGGTCTCCGATGGCACAGATGTCCTGGGAATCAGTGATGGGAATAACGGCGTTATAAATAACGCCGTTACTAACGGCATTACTTTTTCCAGTAACGAGTAATCTAATTGATTACTCTTCTCATCTTAATAACGCCGTTACCGTTACTGCCAAAAAATGCGGCGCGTTACTATAACTGATGAAGCTGTTTTTTTTTTTCATCAGACCAACTAGATCTCTGAGCGAGAGGCAAATACTTTTTTTACTGTTCTTCCTTGGTTAGTGGGCAGAGCACGAGACAAGCGCATAAATGCTGACGATTGGCTATAAGGTAGAGTAAAATGTCATTGTAAGCCAATCAGAGGTAGAGTTGGGCGGGTGTTCGAAAGCACGCATAGTAGTGATGGGCATTCGGCTCTTTTGACTCAGCTCACTGAAAAGAGCCGGCTCTTTTGGCTCACAAACGGCTCTTTAAATGACTTTGACTATAATATTTCAATTTGTATTACATAATTATTTAATTTCTATAGGCTAAATTTGTAAAAAAATAGAGTCGGCTCTTCAGATATGCGAGCCAGCTCCCAACGTTCACCTAAAAGAGCCGGCTCTTAGAGTCGAACGAGTCGATCCATCATCACTAACGCTCATTCGCGAACGACCCATCATCACTAACGGCTAACGCTCATGAATTGCGAACGACCCATCATAACGCACAGTCGGGCAGGACAGGACACACAAGGAACAACACAAGCCAGTCAGTCAACGAGAGACAGGTATGGCGACGAGCTTAACAAGCTTAATTTAATTTTGCCCAGTTGTGGCCTGTTGAGGGGCAATAAATATCAAAATTTCCAAAACATCTATTGTGTTATTTGCATTGATCCACTATATAAACATAATATCTACATACATGGCGTTTGATTGGAGGCTAGTCTCACTTTGTCCCACAGCAACATTTTTTTTTAGATGCGTGTACAATGTTTCATGTTTCTGTTAATAATGTATTGTATTAAGTGTCCATTTCATTATAATATTCAAATTTATCATAAATAATTGAACATGCACATGTATTTTAAGTTCCGTTAAAGAGGGGTAGAGGTGGGGTCACATTTGAGCATTTGAAATTTAATTTTACTTGAAAGTAACGCAATAGTTACTTTCATAAGTAACTAGTTACTTTTAAAATTTGTAACTGAGTTACTAATTTAGTTACTTTTTGGAAGAAGTAACTAGTAACTGTAACTAATTACTTTTTAAAAGTAACTTGCCCAACACTGCTGGGAATACAGAGATAACGTCTCGCTAGAGTGGCCAACTTCGGAAAGCGCCTTTCATTTGCTTGTGGATGTTTGCTTTGCAAGTGATATTGCATTGTACTTGCACTACTGCTTTATTTTAATACCACGTAGCATATTTTGCAAGTAACTTCGTCGCCCTTTCTGTCGAAATGGTCCCACACAGTAGCTACTTCTACTTCTTGCTCAGCGAAATACACTCACCTAAAGGATTATTAGGAACACCTGTTCAATTTCTCATTAATGCAATTATCTAATCAACCAATCACATGGTAGTTGCTTCAATGCATTTAGGGGTGTGATCCTGGTAAAGACAATCTCCTGAACTCCTAACTGAATGTCAGAATGGGAAAGAAAGGTGATTTAAGCAATTTTGAGCGTGGCATGGTTGTTGGTGCCAGACGGGCCGGTCTGAGTATTTCACAATTTGCTCAGTTACTGGGATTTTCAAGCACAACCATTTCTAGGGTTTACAAAGAATGGTGTGAAAAGGGAAAAACATCCAGTATGCGGCAGTCCTGTGGGCGAAAATGCCTTGTTGATGCTAGAGGTCAGAGGAGAATGGGTCGACTGATTCAAGCTGATAGAAGAGCAACTTTGACTGAAATCACCACTCGTTACAACCGAGGTATGCAGCAAAGCATTTGTGAAGCCACAACACGCACAACCTTGAGGCGGATGGGCTACAACAACAGAAGACCCCACCGGGTACCACTCATCTCCACTACAAATACGAAAAAGCAGCTACAATTTGCAAGAGCTCACCAAAATTGGACAGTTGAAGACTGGAAAAATGTTGCCTGGTCTGATGAGTTTTGATTTCTGTTGAGACATTCAGATGGTAGAGTCAGAATTTGGCGTAAACAGAATGAGAACATGGATCCATCATGCCTTGTTACCGAAGTGCAGGCTGGTGGTGGTGGTGTAGGTAGGTGGCATGTGTAAAATTGTCATTCACATGAATGGCCCAGAGCATCACAGTCCCTCGACTGACTTGTCATCTTCCAACAGTGTATCATGATGTCAACACTTCTTCAAGTAAAAGGTGTACACGTTCACAGCTGTTCATGTGATGTACAAGAAAACAGTATTTATTAGACCAGGCAACTTTCTTCCACTGCTCCAAGGTCAGGTTTGATGCTTGTATGCCTATTCTTAGCTCTCGACAGGGGTCATCATGGGCACTCTGGCCGGTCTGCACCTATACAGCCCCATATGCAGGGCCGTAGCTAGAAGGGAGAAAGGTGGTGACAATTCTCACGGCCCCCGCAATTTCAACTTAGGGGGACAACCCCCATTCAACCCCCAATCATCAACCGCTTGAGTGTGTTTCGGAAATGTCACAGCCCTTATCAGAAGTTTCAACATACTACTAACGCAACTCAGCCAGGCATTGTCCCCTTTTTTTTGTGTGTATGTGTTATGGAGGCCGATAATGCAGGTAAACCTCACTCCCCCGATCTCAGGAGGCACACTAGTGACTCACACTAGAGACTGCGGTCTTTAGGGTACTTATTAGCGTGCCTGCCTCCCATGCCAAAAACGCCAGTTCGAGTCCCGCTCAGAGCAGGGGCGAGTAGGACCGGAGGGGTTACATATGCCTTCTGTGGGAATTATTTAAATAAGGAATATTTTGACATGCTCGTCTACACAAATAATGGCATACAAACAGATACTTCTTTAAACATTGGCCCCCGTGTTTGTGATCTCAAATGGCAATGAATAGTAGCCCACTGTTTATGTGTAAGAGATGCCCTTTGATCAGTCTAGTTTGCTGGACCCACCAAACCTGTGGATTTGCTGAGGGCCAAGACAGCACAGCCAGATAAAATATGATTGAGAAGGAGAGGACACAGAGGTAACAGACCTCCTTTGCCAGCAATAATAGGCCCTAACTTGCAAAAAATTTTGCATTAAAGCACAGGTCTGTTCTGAATACTGAGAATCAGGCCTTTTGGTGTTTACAAAGAACTGGTTCAGGCATTGCCATTTTGCATTTAATTTGAAAACATTTTGAGGTTCCTGAAGTAAATGTTTGAAAATTACACAAGTGAAGAATTTAGTACATTACACAAGTGAAGTCTCACAAGTATCATGAAGTCAAAACCCTGTCACTTGTTTCTCTCTCGTGCAAGGTCCCATTCTCCTATTTGCCATTGTTGTAGTGTTTTACTTACAGGAACCCATGTCTGCAAGCATGCTAGCTCTCTTGGGGCATGGCAAAGGAGTCAGGTAAAGTACTTCACATTTAAACACATGAGGAGACTGTGTCATGCAGTTGTGGTTGGTGTGGGAGTGATTTTGGAGCCAGACATTTCATTAACAGAAAATCCTTGACAGATATTTAGCTTATGCAGGTATAGAGGCAAATATGTACTGAAAGCAGCAAAGAAAATGAGGTCCAAGCATAACATGGGGGTTGAAGACAGAACTTAATTTGAGAAGAACCTTTGCCCTATATTACAGGACTATGATACCATTTCTCAAATTGAAAGAAAGACATACTTAGTCTTGTCATGATAACAAATTAATTTTCGAAAAGAAATTATTGCGATAAACGATAATATTGTCGTTCTGAGACCATTTCCATCTAAAATAATGATAATGGCATAATAATGCAGGTACACCTTTTCAAAGATCAATAAACTTTTATTTCTAAAGACTGTTTAACACTGAAAACGTTAAACATTTTAAATATCTGCAATAAATTAACAAAACAACCAAAAACAATAAAAGCAAAAAAATGGACTCTCAGTCTCTGTTAACAAAAATGCACTTGAATAAATACCAAAAACAATAAATAAAATGGATGTAAACAAAATTGCACTTCAAAAAATATTAAACATTAGGCTCAGACATAAATTAGTGATACATTCCATAACAGGCAAAACTGCCAGTTAGGACCTTTGTAAACAAGCAAACAAAAAAGCCTCAACAGGCCATATGCAAACAAAAAACTTTTGAAAAATAATTTCACCAGCATAAAGCTTTGTTCAAATAAAGCAAAAGTGAATTGTAGTCTATGTCCACCAAGGACGAGAGAGAGAGAGATAGAGATGTTATGGCAGATTCCGAGCAAGAAATACCGACTTGTTGACGTTGTGTGGCTTAAAGCAGGATCTCTCAGGAGTAGCAATGTTGCCAGCTGTGCTGAACATTCTCTCTGAGCTGGTGCTTGTTGCACAAATGCACATGTATTTTTTCACATGTAGCTACTACTGTTTTCAACAAATGCGACATACCGGCTTGCTCAGGTTAAGTGGTTCACCACGGTCATTCGGTTTGAATCCGAAGTGCTCCCACACTGCAGCTGTTGCGTTTGGCTTTGAAACCAATTACATCTTTTTCTTTTTTTATTCCTCCAACTCACAACTAGCGTCTTCTCTCTCTTCCCGGCAGTCCCCTCAGAGTTGTCATCCAGTCTCTTTGGTAGAGAGAGAGAGAAAGAGATGAGGAAAACAAACAAGCATGCAAATTGACATTATCGCGGCCGGAAAAAATTATCAAGTTCATTTTTTTTTAGCGTGCGATTAATTGATTTATTGACTATCGCATTACTAAATACTAATTCAAATATTAAATATGATAAAATATCAAATTAGGAATACTCTCTGCCTTTTGCAGTTACAATATGTAAATTAGATAAAAACATTTTCTTGGACACAGGAAAACATCAGTGATACAGTCACACGTGATGCAATTTTTCACTTAAGAGAATAAATTAAATATGCTGTTAGCGGACAAGTTATTGTCATGGTCACCAGCTAGTCACCACCTCCTCACTACATTTCCCATAATTCTCCCTGGCCCGGTCTCACCTGCATGCACTTCCCAATCACAGAGATTGCTGTCACCTGTCATCAATTTTCACTGATCATCATCCAGCACTATATAACTCTTCCTACTGCAGTTCACCATTGTCTGGTCTCTTTGTTCCCTCAGAGAACACTAACCTGACTCCTTACCTTTGTGATATCTTTCTGCATCCGTCATTGGCCCCGATCTCCATTTCAGAACCTGCATAAGATGAAAGATAAGATCCGTTATCATCCAGATATCCATCCAGTACACTATATCAGGCCCGCCCACAGAAATGACTGGGCCCCTGAAAAGGTCCAGTGAATGGGCCCTCCCCAAATCTGCTATAGGCTACTCATATCATGCATGTGCTCTCTCTCTCTCCTACATTTTTAACTGAGAGAGACTTACTCAGTGATGGGGGCTACATTGGTACACACACCCACACCAGGGCTCTCAAGTGTCACGCATTGAGCTTGACAGTCACTCACTTCGTTCTTTTGTCACGCACTCCCGCCACACATTGTATTTCTCACGCGGAAAAACTATTTATAATATATTTAATATGCCGCAGCGCCCAAAATTTCTCTGGCCGCGCCGCTCTCGCTATGGACCCGGCAGGAATCAAGCGCGTCTCCCCTGTGTTGTTAGTCGAGCTACACAATAGCCAATCAGAAAATAGCACTATTGTATCTGGGTGAGATTTAACGCAACAACCAATGAAAAAAATTAAAATTGTCATGAAACAACCCCATTCCCGCGACCTGTCCAACATCTAACGGTGCTGATCCACTTGTCCGTGCGACACTTCTGTCGCGCCGCACTCCACTTTATTCCTATGGGTGACGCACCCGCAAAGCATTCCGGGAAGGCGCCGCTTCATTTGGAAAAGTGCTGCGCGTCAAAAAGCTGTCCGATGCCGATCTTTATGCAAATGAATTCCGTTGAACGTGACGCGACTATCCAATAGAAGTAGAGCATGGAGATGGGGGGGAAGTCTCTCCCAGGTCCTCTGTTCTAGACATCCTACTACAACATTTCCCACTCGGTCAAAACCAAGCCCATAGCGGTAAACAGAGGAACGCCCATCAACGTACAAATGTGGGGAGGCGTCGCAAAAGTGGATCACCACCATGAGGCTGCCACTCTGCAGAAGCAAATTCCTATCTTCCATATGTTGTAGTATTTTCAGCCAGACAGTGCACATGACAACTGCTGTAAATGACATATTCTCTCAGTTCCGCGCATCTGATAAGGCCTCATTAGATAATTTACAGGACGATTTTAGCAAATCGATTGCTTCAATCACACTAGGGAGGTAGTGAGCAATAGGTCTTACCGCGTCAAATTCGCGCACTCCATCGTGTGTCACTCACTTGCGCTGCTGACCGCGAACTGGCGGGAAGCACTGGCATTTTGACGTTGTGTTACGTAGGCTACAACAAAAAATAGCCTACTCAGACCATTTTCAGGAGAGGGGTGTTTCATTATGACACAGGCTACATTTTACTCAAGCAACATTAAAGGGGTCATATAATGGTACATGCACTTTTACAAGTTGATTGTACTGAAATGTGTGTTGACAGTGCCTGTACACAACCATCATATAATGATAAAAATCCATCCAGTGTTTTTGTTTTAATCTCCTTATATGTTTTCCCCTGCCTCAAATTGAGCCGTTCGTTTTTGTGACGTAGATAAAACGGACGCCCCTCCCACAATTGTTGATTGACAGCAGCGTTTCAACACAGCCCCGCCCTGAGCGAGCTGTCCTCATAGTCTGTCATTGTTTACACTGGAGCAGAATGGCGTCTTGCGATTGTGGTGTTCTGTTCTTGGATGTAATAACGAACACAACAGTCATTTTGATGTTCCTAAATCCGAACCGCTGAAGACGCAGTGGCTGAGTTTGTTTACGATGGGAATATTCCCCACGATCAACGTCAATGCGTTCATGTTTGCGCGAATCATTTCACATCAGACTGCTTTATAAACGAGGAGGGTCAGTATGGTTTTGCTAAGAAGCTGCTCCTGAAAAAGGAATCGATACCAACTATACGTGTTCCTGCTGCACCACCAGAAGAAGTGAGTGTAACGTTTCATTAACCTTTAAATATTAATCTTTGCAAACCGCTTGCAGGCTTCACGATGAATGTGGCTAATGTTTACACTCAGGGTGCATTACGGCATGTATTCTATGTAATGTTACGACGTTCTCAATATAATTAATAATCTCACGTTTATAATGAACAACGCGTTATGGTTATTGTGTTATTAAAAACTGTACGCACAGAACAGAGGGGGCGGAGTGAGCAAAGCTCATTATCATTTAAAGGCATATGCACTGAAACGGCGTGCTGAAAACAGAGCTGTTTTTGAGCAGGTAAAATGAGTGTTTTCTTAAAATACTAATGAGAATTTTTAATAAAAGTATATTACAAAGTTTTTATTTTGACCCTAAAGATTCATATTAACTTGTACAAAAATGGCATTTGGTTCAAAATAAAATATGGTAACCTTTGCTTATATTTAGGATGAACGAACATAATTATTGCTGGACTGCATGGGCCCCCCCTAGCGGCTGGGCCCCAGAAAACGTTCCCCTTTATCCCCCCTTATGGGCGGCCCTGCACTATATTCTTCAGTTACTCACCCTCTGTTCTGCAGTCTCCGCAGTTCTGCAGTCTGTGGGGATTTCTTTAAGACTGCAAGGGAAGCTCGGCTTCCCCTATAATGTAAAAAAACACATTCATCTCGAAGAAGAGTTCGCTCAGAATCAGCTAAGCAGGTTGGCTGACTCGATTTCCTTCTCATACATACCCGTGGCGTCACATTGCATTTCTTTGTTGAAGCCTAGCGTCCATTGACTTCAATGGGACTGCTTTGAACAGTTTTTTTTCAGTGCTTCGAAACTAGATGGTTATTGGATAAATCTGTGATTATGTCCCGCCCACGGACGCTCAGCGTCTCTGTGGTGAATGGATGAGTGGGCTGCCCTGGACTCCGGGCTTCTGCGTGATGATTGGAGGGTCTGTTGAAAGACTGCATCTTCTTTTGATTGACAGCGATTTTGTAAAAAGTCGCTGACGCTGAAGCAATTCGAGCTGGTTCAGAGCATACGGCTAAAGCTAGTGAAGCAGCTAGAGGGTCTCGGAGCGGAAACGCGTCTGGCAGACGCAGGAACTCGTAAGACACGCGGAGTTTGAAATTAACAAACAACAAAATCAATCAACGGGATTCTTACGTTGAGAGAGAGAGAGATGACTAGATCTTGACTAAAAAAGAATGTGGCTGATCCAGAGACAAAGGAATGCATAGAGGATTCAGAGGAAGGAGAAGGAGATGGGATGGAGGTTGGTGGGGAAAATGTAGAGGAGAGGAGAGCATTCACAATGGTAGGGACAAGGAAAAGGAAAAATAAAAATAAAGAAGAGACAACAAGTAATTTAGGGGAAAGTGGTGAAGAAGAGTGGATAGAAGGCAGAAGGGAAGAGTTTAAGTTAATAGTTAGGTTTAAAGAGGGTCATGGAATGATAGGGGTAAGTCCCATAGCTTTGACGAATGAGTTAAAAAGGTTGACAGGTGAGATAAAAAGTGCAAAGGTATTGCAGGATGGAGCATTATTGATGACATGTGTTAATGAGGCGCAAAGGGGAAAAATAATGAGAGTCAAAAAGGTGTGTAAACAAGAGGTAGTGAGTTGCAAGCCAGTAGGTGAAAAGATGTGGGTAAGTGGAGTAATTTCTGAAGTTCCGTTAGAAGTATCAGTGGAAGAGTTAAAGAAAAATATTGAGGGAGGGAAAGTAGGAGAAGTCAGACGATTGAAAACAAAAATGGTAAATGGACTGCATTTATATAGCGCTTTCACATACCCAATGGCCACCAAAGCGCTTTACATATTGCCTCACATTCACCCATTCACTCCCTCATTCATACACCGACAGCAGTGTCAGCCATGCAAGGCACCATCCAGCTCGTCGGGAGCAGCTGGGGTTAGGTGTCTTGCTCATGGATACCTCGACACTTGGTCAGGTAGAACCGGGGATCGAACCACCAACCTTTCAGTTTGTAGACAACCTACATGAACCACTGAGCCACTGCCGCCCCAAACAAAGATGGAAGTAGAGTGGATAGTTTATCATTGATGTTACAGTTTGAAGAGGAAATGTTACCAGAGAGGGTTAGAATTGGATATATACGTTTTCCAGTAAGAGCTTATGTGAAGGCGCCATTGAGCTGCTATAATTGCCAAAGATATGGACATCGCAAAAGTGTGCAAGGCAAAAAAGAGATGTGCGAGATGTGGAGGTGAACATGACTATGGGAGATGTGAGGAAGGTGTGGAGGTAAAGTGCTGCAACTGTCGGGGTGCACACAATGTTGCATATGAGGGCTGCGCAGTAAGGAAGAAAGCAGTAGAAGTTCAGAATGAGAAGAATAAAAATAATATGACATATGCTAAAGCAGTGAAACTAGTGGAACGAAAGAGCAAGGAGAAGCTAGAAGATGACAATCAAGAGGGGCAAAATGTAAGTAAGCCGAGATATCAAATAAGGGTGGAAGAAGGGACGGTCAGGGAAGATGTGTTAGTGGTAAGCAAGAAGAATTTTGTGTTGTTTATGGCAGAAGTTATTAATTGTACAGCTCAAATGGATAAAAGAACAGAGAAGATTCAAATAATTGTAAAGGCAGCGGAAATATTTCTAGGTGTAAAAGGACTCACATGGGAGAATGTTAGAGATGGTCTAACTTTGGAGTCTGAGCAAAGTCAGGAAACATAGTGTGGAAGCAATTTAATATGTTCTATATATGTGCATTTTCTTATATTCATAGTAATTCGATAAAGGTAGTAAAATGCACGAGGATTGCATGTGGAGTCCCATGATTCTCTGCTACATTGATGGAACAAAGAACTATTAACCCTTATCTGTGTATGTATGTGTATGACCTTGTATACGTGACTTGACAAAAAGTAATGTGTGACTGTATGACTGAGACAAAGGGCCTTTTACACATTAGTAGTAGGATGCAACAATGTGTTAGTTATGGGACATGTTGTTCATGATGACATAGAGGGAGTCAACTATAAAGAAGAAAGGATGCCCTCCCTTCTCTGTCACACTCTGCAGCCATTATGTATGACTGTATGACCGCTGGCCTTTTCTTGCAAGAAAATAAATACCCTTTAAAGACAATTGGTACATGTTTGTCTCTTATTCAGTGATGTAAAATTGTTTGCCACCACAATGGGTTGGTCAACAATCTGGATGATATTAACTACTATGTACAAACATTTACATGACATACATTTATGTATAAATTTACTAACATAAAATGCGCTTATTGTGCACAGACATACAAGTTTTTACTTTGTACTTATATTTTAAAAAATACCTGCATCGGTCACAGTGCAGACAATGATGACGATAATGACAAAGGAAGGCAAGGAAGAGGAGATATGGATCCAGGGTGGACCAGGGCGGGGCCAGGGGAACGGTGGATCGAAGCAAAATAAGGTGGACTGGAGACCCAGGCAGAGATGGAGGGATGAAGGACCAGGGCGACACCGTAGAATCAGTGGACCAAGCTGGAGCCGGAGGACTGGTGGACCATGTTGGAGCCAGGAGCTTAGAGGACTGAGGTGTTGCCGGTGGGGGTGAGGATCAAGGTGGAGCCAAAGGTAAAACCCGGTGAATTCATAGAGGTTTGGGCCTGGAAGTTCTGGTGGCTTGGAAGTTTGTGGTGGAACCAGGGGGTCGATGGACCAAGGTGAAGCCAGAAGGACAAGGGACCCTGTTGGAGCCAAAGGGCGACGAGCCATGGTGGAGCCGACTGGTCGAAGAGCCGAGGTGGAGCAATGGGCTTAAAAGACTGCAGTGGAACCACATGGTCTCGAGACCTTGGCTGAGGTCTTGAATCCTTTGACTATGGTTGAATGGGCTGACCAGGAGACAGAGGGTCGAGGACAGCTAGAGAACAGGATGAGACCAACAGAGGTGGTGGAGTCAGGAAGCCGGGAGTGACCAGTAGTGAAGAAGCTTGGAGACTGGACAGGACTAGTGGCAAAGAAAAAGGAGCTTGGCTACTGGACTGAACCAGTTGAGGAGGGAGGGCTTGCATGGGACATGTTAGGGATACTTGCTCTGGGACATCCTCTGGATGGACTGGCCCTGGAATGGGGAAAGTGGACAGAGATGTGATGTTGTCAAAGTTCTCTTCGACCACCCCCACAGTCGGGGGGAACTGACCAGCTACAACATCTAATCGATGTACTGCTGCAGCGAGTAGCTGGATTACCCCATCAATATAATTTGCAGGAGGTGTTCTTCGAGACCACTCCAGAAACACATCTTCAGTGTGTTCTTGCAACAGGGAACCTGATGGCCCAAGTCCAAAAATTCCTCCACAAAATCTTCCAGAGGACATTCCCCCTGCAGTAAATTCATGATCTGAACCTCTGGGTGAAGGTAGGAAGCTGCATTTAAATGCTTTTTAAATATCTGCATTTTAAATGCATTTCCATACTTCTTGTGGTTTGGTGTTCTGTCACGGTGTAGGCGATGATGATGATGACAAGGGAGGCAAGTAAGAGGAAATATAGATCCAATTGCAGCTTTAGCACTTTATTAACAAAAGAAAACAAAGAAGGTAATCCAAACAGTGAGTAAGAACATAATAGCGTACATGTAGGGTAAGAACAATATTTTTTTTTTTAAAAAGGAATGAATAAAAATGAGAGCTTATAAACACAGGAAACTGAGGCACTTAGCAATAGGTGCACCACATAATCAGTTACCATGACAACAAAGCTAGTGATCTGAGCACAGAAAACTGGAAGAAACACAAGAAAACGTCTCGGTTACGTATGTAACCCTCGTTCCCTGAGTAGGGAACGGAGACGTTACGTCGGATGACGACGAAATGGGGTTTCGCTTAGAAAGCCTATCAACTTCGAGTATTACAAAACGAGCCAATGGCAAAGAAATGCCATGGGTCTGCGGAATTTGCATGACGTAACTCCGCCCCACCTCGTGGGTATAAAAGGAGGAAGTCTGCAACAGCAGTTTATGTTTCTTCGCTGAGGAGCCAAGACTGAGCTCAGGCGATCCCCGCGGAACAGCGGAAAGTGGCAGGAAGACGTAACGTCTCCGTTCCCTACTCAGGGAACGAGGGTTACATACGTAACCGAGACGTTCCCTTTCGTTGTCACTCCGAGTTACGTCGGATGACGACGAAATGGGGTTACCAGTCTAATCACGCCACCTTCTCAGCTGTCTTCCAGTGCCCTGCGTAAATCTGAGATCCCTGTCGTGAGACTAGCACGGACGAAGGACTCCTATTTAGCACAGGAATACCAAGTTACACTGGGGAGCATATCCCACAATTTTAGAGGAAATATGCAATTATTGCCAACCCAGAGGGGGGGACTTAGAGAATACACATATGACCCGAAGGATGCATATGGAGAACACTGGGGTGTCCAGCCGCAGGTGGAATATTTCAACCCCAGGGGTGGCAAAGTGGCTTGCCAAGGGAAAGACACATGCTCGAAAGAGGCTTACAGTGGAAATACACATGTGGGGGTCGCTCAGGGGAGGGACCATGCACACGGGAGGCACCTAGCCGGCGCGCAGGCAATAGACACTGGCGGCGACGTCAGAAGTGCTGGAGGAACTCAGGGCTTTCGGAGAAGCTCACCTGAGGGGAATATCGCACGTATCCAGTCCGTGGAGTGGAATGGCGAGCAAGCGAAGACACCTGAGCGGGTCCAGTACTAGCTAGTTGAAGCGAGTACATGAGAGGACACAGGCTCCACTCGGAGATTGTAAAATCTGGCGAATGTGTTCGGTGTCGCCCAGCCTGCAGCTCTGCAGATGTCTGTTAGCGAGGCGCCATGCGCTAGAGCCCAAGAGGACGCCACACTCCGGGTGGAGTGGGCAGTCACACCAAGGGGGCATGGACGACCTTGCTGCTGGTATGCCAAAGCAATGGCGTCCACTATCCAGTGAGACAACCTTTGCTTGGAGAGAGCCTTTCCCTTCAGCTTCCCACCATAACAGACGAAGAGCTGGTCCGAGGTCCTGAAACACCGCGTCCTGTCTACATAGGCGCGAAGAGCGCGTACTGGACAGAGCAGTGCCAAGGCTGGGTCTGCCTCCTCCGGGGGCAGCGCTTGCAGGTTCACCACCTGGTCCCGAAAGGGAGTGGTAGGAACCTTGGGCACATATCCAGGCCGGGGTCTCAGGATCACGTGAGAGTAAGCCGGCCCGAATTCCAGGCACGCTTCGTCAACGGAGAATGCGTGCAGGTCCCCTACCCTCTTGATGGAGGCCAGAGCAACCAGGAGTGCTGTCTTCATTGACAGGAACTTAAGCTCCACTGACTGCAAAGGCTCAAAGGGAGCACTCCGCAGGGCAGTTAACACCACTGCGAGATCCCAAGAGGGAACGAGAGGAGGGCGAGGAGGATTCAGTCTCCTCGCTCCTCTCAGGAACCTGACGATCAGGTCGTGCTTCCCCAAAGACTTACCTTCAACAAGGTCATGCTGTGCGGCAATGGCGGCGACATAGACCTTTAGGGTGGAGGGAGACAGCCTTCGCTCCAACCCATCTTGTAGGAAGGAAAGCACGACACCAATCGAACATCTCCGGGGGTCTTCTCGGTGAGAAGAGCACCAGCTGACGAAGAGGTTCCACTTCAACGCATAGAGATGTCTCGTGGACGAAGCTCTAGCGGAAGTGATGGTAGCCACCACCGGTGGTGGTAGGGTACTCAAACCTGCCTCGTCCCGTCCAGGAGCCACACGTGGAGTTTCCAAAGATCGGGACGAGGGTGCCATAGGGTGCCCCGTCCCTGAGAAAGTAGGTCCTTCCTCAGAGGGATCGGCCAGGGAGGTGCTGTCGCGAGGAGAACCAGTTCGGAGAACCAGGTCCTGGTGGGCCAGTACGGCGCAACCAGCATGACCTGCTCCTCGTCCTCCCTGACCTTGCGCAAGGTCCGCGCAAGAAGGCTCACTGGGGGAAGCGCATACTTGCGGCCCTGCGGCCAGCTGTGCGCCAGAGCATCCGTGCCGAGCGTGCCCTCGGTCAGGGAATAATACTGGGCGCAATGGGTCGAGTCGTGGGAGGCAAACAGATCTATCTGTGCGTCCCCGAACTGGTCCCAAATCAGCTGAACCGACCGGGGATGGAGCCGCCATTCTCCCGGGAGGAGTTGAAACCGTGAGAGCTCGTCGGCTACACAGTTCAGAGCTCCGGGGATAAAAATGGCACGAAGCGACCTCAGATGCTTCTGGCTCCATAAGAGGAGGTGGCGGGCGAGTTGCGACATACGGCGGGAGCGCAGACCACCTTGACGGTTGATGTACGCTACAGTGGCGGTATTGTCTGATCGGACTAGTACGTGCTGGCCCCTGAGCACGGCCCGGAAGCGGCGCAGAGCAAGACGTACAGCCAGCAACTCGAGGCAATTGATGTGCCATAGGCGCTGGGGTCCTATCCAGGAGCCTGCGGCAGCACGTCCATTGCACATGGCGCCCCAGCCCGTGGAAGAGGCATCTGTCGATACAACAACATGCCGCGAAGCTCGTTCCAGGGGCACTCCGGCCCGTAGAAAGCTGAGGTCCGCCCACGGGGTGAAGGTCTGACGGCAGGTCGGAGTAACTGGTACTCGGAGGGTGCCGTGTTGCCATGCCCACCTCGGGACTCGGTCGCGAAGCCAAAGCTGAAGCGGTCTCATATGAAGCAATCCGAGCGGCGTTGCCGCGGCTGCAGATGCCATATGCCCCAGGAGCCTCTGAAAAAGTTTCAGTGGAACCGCACTCTTGCCCTCGAACTGTCTCAGGCAAGTCAGCAGTGACTGCGCGCGCTCGCTCGTAAGCTGTGCGGACATGGCGACCGAGTCGATTTCCATACCGAGAAAAGAGATCCTCTGCACGGGGCAAAGTTTGCTCTTCTCCCAGTTGACCCGAAGGCCCAGACGGGCTAGGTGCCGGAGCACTAGGTCCCTGTGTTCGCAAACCTGATCCCGAGAGTGAGCTAGAATCAGCCAGTCGTCGAGATAGTTCAGGATGCGAACCCCGTGTTCCCGAAGAGGAACAAGGGCTGCCTCGACGACCTTCGTGAAGACGCGAGGAGACAGGGCTAACCCGAATGGGAGAACCGCGTACTGATATGCCTGCCCCTCGAAAGCAAACCGTAGAAACAGCCTGTGTCGAGGGAGAATGGAGACATGAAAGTAGGCGTCCTTCAGGTCGATCGCTGCAAACCAATCCTGGGGCCGTACACATTCGAAAATGCGCTTGGCAGTGAGCATCTTGAACGGCAGCCTGTGAAGGGAGCGGTTCAGCACGCGCAGGTCCAGGATTGGCCGTAACCCACCGGATTTCTTCAGGACAATGAAGTACGGGCTGTAGAAGCCGGACCTCATTTCGGCTGGAGGGACAGTCTCGATCGCACCCTTCGCCAGCAGGGTAGCAACCTCCGCTCTCATGATGGGGGCATTGCCACCGACCATAGTGGAGCGAACTCCCCTGAATCGGGGAGGAGACCGCGCGAACTGAATCGCGTAGCCGAGCCTGATCGTTCGGGCGACCCAGCGGGACAGGTGGGGAAGCTCTAACCAGGCTCCCAAGAACTGTACCAGCGGGGTCATGCGAACCACAGACTTCCCGTCGGTGGGGCAGCGAGGCGGAATGACTGTCCCGGACGTGGACGGCATAGCGGCCCAGTGTCGGGGCATAGTCATAGACCGCGTCCTGACAGAGGAGACCAGGGAAGGACGAACGTTCCACGGGGGTCTGCTCTGCCAGGGGGCTGGCGACAGAGGGGGATGAGAGCTGCACGGTCCGGGGACGGCGCGTGCTGTCATCCGGCTCTGGGACAGAGGGGGACGAGGGGTGCACGGCTCGGAGGCGGCGCACCGTGTCGTCCGAGAACTCTGTGTGCTCAGGGATGAACATGTCACTTCTTTCTTTAACCACATTAGGGTGCTGCCCACCCGTGGGTGAGCAGCGGGGAGTGGAGAACAAAAGATTCTCCCCCGGCCCTCCACCGGGGGAAGGAGTGGTCCTGCTACCATCTCCTGAGAAGTGAGAGTCATCCCTGAGCAGCCCGTCTCAGGAGCGCCGCTTAGCCCGGCGTTTAGCGGGGGGCGGGGCAGGAGAGGGCTGGGGCGCCTTCTTGCGGCTTCCTCCGCGACCGGGCCCGGGTGGAGGCTGCTGCTTGGGCCGGGCGGGAGGGGGGGGAACCGCAGGAGGGCGCCCTCGGCGGCGAACAGCCTGAGGATTCTGCCCGGTCGGCTGGGTGGAGGCAGCAGCGGGCCGTCGGGGCAGAATGTGCTTAATCGCCTCAGTCTGTTTCTGAGCAGTCGAGAACTGTTGGGCGAAATCCTCGACTGCACCGCCGAAAAGGCCGGCCTGTGATATGGGGGTGTCGAGCAGACGGGACCGCTCGGCATCCCGCATATCAGCGAGGTTCAGCCAGAGGTGTCTCTCCTGGACCACGGCTGTGGACATCACCAAACCCAGGGAGCGTGCGGTCACCTTCGTCGCCCGGAGAGCGAGGTCGGTGGCGGCACGCAGCTCATTGAAGAGCCCTGGGTCTGCCCTCCCCTCGTGCATGTCCTTGAGCATCTGGGCCTGGTAGACCTGCAGAATGGCCATGGCATGCAGAGAGGCGGCCGCCTGTCCCGCCGCTCTGTAGGACTTCGCCACTAATGTAGACGAGTACCTACAGGCCTTGGATGGGTGCTTAGGCTCACCACGAGAAGAAGCGCTCTGAGGACACAGCTGCATCGCAACAGAGCGTTCAACCGGGGGGAGCCCAGTGTACCCACGGGCAGCCGCCTCCTCGAGGGGAGGAAAGGCGGATGAAACCAACGAGCGGTCACGGGAAGACATGGGAGTCTTCCAGGACTTCGAGATCTCATCATGCACATCCGGGAAGAAAGGTATTGGGGTTTGCCGCGGACGGGGGTCCGCGGCCTTACCCAAGTACCAATCATCCAACCGCGAGCGCTCAGGACAGGGTGGAGGGGACCACTCTAGTCCGATGCTCGCGGCGGCCCGGGCAAGCATGGCCGTCATCTCCGGATCAGACTCGGACGCAACCGTATGCACACCGGAAGGTGGCAGCTGTGCCGAGTCTTCACTTCCAAAAGAATCAGACCCACCTTGTGATGCTGCGATAGACATGGCGTCCTCCTCTGGAGCGCCAAAGGAAATCCGCGGGGCATCAGGAGATGGACCCGCGGAAATCCCCTGAACACTCGCGGGTTGCAACACTGGAGAGGGTGCGGCTGGGCACGGACGTGTAGTCGGCGCTTTGTTCCAAACCGTCACCCTCAGATCACCCTGGCCACCAGCCGAAGTAGGGCCTCTCGAGGAGACACTAGATCGGGGTGTGGATGAGGGGACCCTCACTCTTGCGAGATCATGGAGCCTCGATCGTAGTGTTGCGATGGTCATGTTCCCGCAGTGAGAACATGACTCATCCACGAGCGCTGCTCTAGCGTGATCAAAGCCCAAACACACTATGCAGCGCTCGTGCCCATCAGAGTCGGCAACCAGTCTACCGCAACCAGAAGTGCACGGGCGGTGCATCTTTAAAAAGACGTGCCCGTGCAAGCTCTTTTTGTGAGAGAAAAGAAACTCTGAGAGTGTTGAAGCGCCCGGGGAGAAACACACTTGCTGGCAAACCACAGCACAGATAAGCAGGAAGTGCGCACTCGCCGGGAGATCGCCGTCACACCAACACCAGAGAATCTCGCTCGTCTGTAAAAGCTGACAGTTCAGAGATGGCTTGTGGAACTTGATTAACTTGGCTCCGAAGCGAAAACATAAACTGCTGTTGCAGACTTCCTCCTTTTATACCCACGAGGTGGGGCGGAGTTACGTCATGCAAATTCCGCAGACCCATGGCATTTCTTTGCCATTGGCTCGTTTTGTAATACTCGAAGTTGATAGGCTTTCTAAGCGAAACCCCATTTCGTCGTCATCCGACGTAACTCGGAGTGACAACGAAAGGGAACAAGAAATACAGACTAATAGTCCATGAACATGTTCTTATCAATAGATATGTTTGATATATCGGCCACTATATTGGTATCAGCTGATATATGATCATGTTATCATTATCGGGCCGTTAAGAAAATTCGGCTGATATATTAAAGCCGATAAATAATGGATTATTTTCTTCAGCTGAGACACTTCAGATGTACACTGTTAGTCATGATGGTTTTGAATTGCCTGAAATATGATTGAAATCACTTTAAAAAAGGAAAACAGAGTCATATAGGCTACATCAACCGGAAGTGCACCCATGAACAGTAACCAAATTACCTTATTTACATAAACACAAAACAATTATACAAAAATAAATGTAGTTGAGGCCCCACACACACACACACACATATATATATATATACGTATATATACTCAAAAAAAAAAAAATTCCTATAACAGTATATTTAATGCATAATTAATGGAATGGAATAATGGAACATTAGCCCTGACCAAAGTGGCAGCCTTTTACGGAACACTAGCTAACACGATATCTGTTTGCCTTCACAGATTCAATATTTACAAAGCTTAATAGAGAGAGAGAGAGAGAGAGAGAGAGAGAAGAGCCCTTTAGAGAATATGAGTCTTCTAGTATTCACTACCCACAAGAAAATAAATGTCCTACCTTTTTCTTTTTAAATGTATTCATATATCTAATTTACTGTGGGTTATATACAGGTCCTTCTCAAAAAATGAGCATATTGTGATAAAGTTAATTATTTTCCATAATGTAATGGTAAAAATTAAACTTTCATATATTTTAGATTCATTGCACACCAACTGAAATATTTCAGGTCTTTTATTGTTTTAATACTGATGATTTTGGCATACAGCTCATGAAAACCCAAAATTCCTATCTGAAAAAATTAGCATATTTCATCCGACCAATAAAAGAAGTGTTTTAATACAAAAAAAGTCAACCTTCAAATAATTATGTTCAGTTATGCACTCAATACTTGGTCGGGAATCCTTTTGCAGAAATGACTGCTTCAATGCGGCGTGGCATAGAGGCAATCAGCCTGTGACACTGCTGAGGTGTTATGGAGGCCCAGGACGCTTCGATAGCGGCCTTAAGCTCATCCAGAGTGTTGGGTCTTGCGTCTCTCAACTTTCTCTTCACAATATCCCACAGATTCTCTATGGGGTTCAGGTCAGGAGAGTTGGCAGGCCAATTGAGCACAGTAATACCATGGTCAGAAAACCATTTACCAGTGGTTTTGGCACTGTGAGCAGGTGCCAGGTCGTGCTGAAAAATGAAATCTTCATCTCCATAAAGCTTTTCAGCAGATGGAAGCATGAAGTGCTCCAAAATCTCCTGATAGCTAGCTGCATTGACCCTGCCCTTGATAAAACACAGTGGACCAACAGCAGCAGCTGACATGGCACCCCAGACCATCACTGACTGTGGGTACTTTACACTGGACTTCAGGCAGAAGCCTTCAGGCATTTTTCCCCAGTCTTCCTCCAGACTCTGGCACCTTGATTTCCGAATGACATGCAAAATTTGCTCTCATCCGAAAAAAGTACTTTGGACCACTGAGCAACAGTCCAGTGCTGCTTCTCTGTAGCCCAGGTCAGGCGCTTCTGCCGCTGTTTCTGGTTCAAAAGTGGCTTGACCTGGGGAATGCGGCACCTGTAGCCCATTTCCTGCACACGCCTGTGAACGGTGGCTCTGGATGTTTCTACTCCAGACTCATTTCAAACTGTCTCAGGAATTGTGGACATTGCAGTTCATTGCTGTCAACATCTGCAGTCCTCAAGCCTTCTGCAGCAGGTCTATGGCACGTTCAGTAGGTGATCAGAGTCAGTAGAAAGGTCCCTTTAGTGTCTTAAGTTATTGTAGCTGTGACCTTAATTGTATACCATCTGTAAACCCTTAGTGTCTTAAGGACTGTTCCACAGGTGCAAGTGGAGTTTATGGTTCATTGAATAAGTAGAAAAACATTTACAATGTTTTCAATAATGATCTGTAAAACTTGTATGGATTTTACAAAATTATATTTAAAATATAGTATGAAAAAATGATATCTCTAGTTTATAAGTGTATATAAATATATAAATTTAGTACTCCGCATAAATGAGTAAACACGTCTGAACAAATATAATTCTTTATGTCCAATGATCACTATTACAATTCATGAAAAGATGACAACCCTAATCTCCAACTGTAATCAAACACACTTGAAGCAGCTAATAAAGCTCTTCAGCATCGCTTGAAGACGCACGTGAAGGTGTGCTGAAGCAGGTTGGAAATAAACTCTGTAAGACAGTGGATCCCCAGAAGCAGGGTTGTAGACCTCGGTTTTAAAGTCCTGATAAAATATGCAGTCTTTGTGCTTCTTAAACATTTTTATTAGAAATACAATGACAAATGGCATTATATAATTTTTTGCAAAATTCCATATGTGTATTTCTATAATTAACCTGAATGAGTGATCTTTCTTCACACAACAATTTGAAAGCTGTGTGATTAGCTTGTCTTCACAGTTATATATAGTTAATACATGGAAATGTATACATAAGCAGATTTGTTAATGAATATGGATATATATATATAAAATCTGCATGCATTTACAGTACATATACATATATATATATATGTGTGTGTACTGTAAATGCACACAGAATTTACATACAAATCCAGATGTTTGCAGTTAGTGAAGGAGAACCATTGTTTACCAAATATTACAAACCTATACAGTAGATTTGTCATTCAATGAAAAGAAATGATTAGAATATAAAAAGAAATACATAGCTTCTACAACTTTACAGTTAAGTTGTCATCAATACGAATGTGAAAATATCCAAAAATATTAGAAAGAAATAACTGTTGCCTTCTTGTGAATCAGGATACAAGCCATTAATTTCCATTAATAAATGTTAAAAGCACTTTTGAGCTATAGTGCATAAAGGCCAATTAAACCCCAAACAGACATTGGAATAGACCTGAGACTGATAAAATATCAAAATACAGTACGATTAAAATTGCTCATTAGGTATTGCAGTGCAACTTGTAATACATAAATTTAACATAGCACCGCAATTTAAATTTTAAAGGAGAGAACACAAAATTCTGAATTACAAACTTCAAAATAACCTGAATGACAAAATAGCTTAATGCATCACTCCAAACAGGATTCATCTGTTAATGGGATGAAAACAAAATTCCAATTAGGGAAAAAAGCACAGATGCACAACATGCAATGCCTCTCCCATAATGCTGAGATATTGTTAAAGGTTCTAGCTTTCAAATATAATGGCTTTCACATTCAGTGGTCATTTATCGCTAATGATGAAAGATTGTATTTCTCTCTAGAACAGACATCTAATGAAAATCAACATGGATGGGCTTCGAAATGACTGGAAATAGACCTCTATCCATATTTCTATCCTCCTTTCTGACACTTGTGTTTACACACAGTAAAGAACATGTGAATGTCAGAGATTAGATCAAAAGAGATGGAGAGAGGCTTGTACACATTGTTGTTTTTCTCCCAAAGGTATGTCATGCCGTTCTCCAGGGCAGGAGTGCTGCAGTGATCCAGGGACACGTTAAGCCAAGGTTCCTCGATGACACTGTCAACTTTCAACACAATGTGACGCTCACATGTGCTAAGTGCCAGACTCTCCACTTTACCAAAGAACACTAGAAACACACAAACAAGATCATTTAGTCAAATTCAAAAATTATTTATTTAGTTTTTTAGGTTGCACCACAATATATTGTTAAAGAACATCACCTGTTTTAGTGCATATGTCAGGAATCAGGTCCATTAGTGGTTTAAGTCCGTCTACTGTATGAGAGCTATTAGGGCTTGGTGTTGGTTTGAGATGTTCAGCACAGCAGCTCCACAGGGACGTGTTGTAGTAGTAATGTCCACAGCAATGGTGATTTGGTTTGGTGTCATAAAGAATGGCATGGGTCGAGGAAGAACAGCAAATTTGATTGGTTTTATTTATCAGCAAGAGGTTTCCACAGCACTCTGCTTTCACGTTGGACTGGCTAAGGTTGTAGAGATGACCCGAGCAGCACTTCAGAAACTTTTTGTGGTGGTCATAGACATTTGAACCACAACATAAATTACCATTCGTCTTGTTGTGGCTGAATAGAAAAAAGTTGGAAAGAAAAGTCATTCAGTAGGCAGCACTGATACAAAATGCCTAGGGTGGCAATTTACAAAGTCAATTTCACCTGCGCATGAGCCCCAGAAAAATACTTCCCTCGCAAAACTTTACTGATGAAGAAAATTATTGTATTCTGACATGAGAAACATTTTCCTTCACAGCACTTCTGTGGTCGTGTTGCGTGTCTGTATTCATTATTGCAGTTATCTGCAATGAACTCTAATACCTGATTCTTGCTAATTTTGGGGTGTTGACTCCAAAATATTTGTTCTAACATGCCACTTTCAAGACGTTCCTCGACTTTGGTTGTCTATGAAAGTCAACTGAACTGCGTCAACTGAACTGTTTTCTCAGCGCTGTAATTGTGTTTTGTGGCAGCATTGGGATGTTCACCAACAGAATACAGCTGCAAACATATTTTAAACTTTTTTTTCTGCCACAAAGAATAATTATGGCCAATGAAATGAAAACCCTCTGGTCTGCTAAAAACTATAGAAAATTATAGGTTTTGTGAAAAAGCTCATTTATAAACTTGTTTGTGTTTAAGTGAAGTTCTTAGAGAATTTGAACATATTTTTCACTCCTTTGCAAATGTATGTTAAATGATACATTTGGACTACTTGACTGCTTTTGTTATTTACATAATGTTATTTACATGCTTTTGTAAAAAAAAAAAAATGCTTTTGTCTTTTTAGCAAATCAGCAGATTTTCTTTTAAGGTTCAATTCTTTTTTTATTAATTTTATATTTAATTCATGTAATATTTAATTATTGATTAAATAATAGTAAGTAAATAATTTAATTCAGTATTTATTTAACTGATTTACAGTAAGAACATTACGGTTATTCTGTTATTTGAGGTTGGTAGTGGTTTTAAAACGTGTTGTTGGTTTATGGGGTGGCCTAAATGACTAAGAGACTCCCGGTCTGGAGCGGTGCCATGAATTAGTCTTGGCATTTGCCTCTACATGCATTAGTTAGACTTGAATTTCCAGTTAGAGACAAAGACTCATTTGTCAAGATTTATCCTAAAGATATTAGATTTTCAGAGAATCACACTGGTACTGCTATTTGTTTTTTTACTTATTTGAGCAGGACTATACATAGAAAAAACAGTGAGTAACTTTTTACATTGTATAAAGTGCTTTACACCTGAAGAAAAGATCAGTACTTTAGACAAATATGTCATTCTACATAAGGTTGCCCCCTCATGGTGGACGTGTAGTTGAAATCAAGGGTCAAGGTTTGGCTGTTCATCAAAATAATTTAACAGTAGCTGTGCATTGTGATGAAATGGGAAGTATTGCAGATGGCCCTTGAGAATGTAAATTGCATGACCAGCCGAATGCTACTTACATTTGGTTTCAAAATTAAAGTATTTACAACTCGAGCAAAGAATACATTGTGCACTTTTAAATCCAATCAAACCTTTGTACTCGTACCTGTGTCCATTACAGCAAATATGTGTTCGAGGATTGAAGGTTTTTCCTCCACAACAGTGCTCGCCAAGACGGGGCCGGCCAGACAGGTTGCAGTTAATGTCTGCTGGAGAATATACAACACCTCCGACACACTCGGATTTCTGAGAAACGTTGATATGAAGGGTTCCATTACAGCACAGCACATGGTCATCGAACAGAGTGTAAATATCTGCCCCACAGCACTGAAGGACACAGGTAAACAGTATATTAATGAATGCAGGGTTTTTGTGTTCACAGAAATCCCCAATTTATTTGAATGGGATGTTCTATAATGCTTAATCTAAGTGTTAAAAGGCAATACTACCTTATTAACTACTGATGCCTTAAACCGCTTCCCTGAGCAACACATTTCGTCCTTGGGATTGTAGGTTTCTGATCCACACTTCAATTCTAGAAGAGAAAGGAATTAGTGAGAGCATGGAATTAATTGCTACAATAATCCTAAAAGTCACCAAAATTACCAGTGATGTCGAGAACGATTGGCATAAGTTAATGCCTGAAAAAAATCAGCTTAGGCAACTATCAAAAGTTACTGAAACGCAACAGTCTCTCAATCACTGTCTGATGGAGAGAGGGAGATTTGTAAAAAATAATAGTAGACAATGAGGATGCCAAGAGCTTTACCTGGTCCGGCGGGACTGCTTGTAGAGATATCCAGTAACACATAAACACACACACAAACACATAGTGGTGTTAAGTATTTGAGAAAATATTATTAGTTATTGTACTTAAGTATATTTTTGGCTACTTAGTAGTTTGACTGTTTCAAAGATACAAAGCAACTTTTAATCTCTACTTGACAATTTTTTTTAAGAAGTATATACTAAGTATATATACTAATTTTTAATGGCACCAAACTTTTCTGCAGCAGTTTATTTCTGCTACAATAGAAGCAATGTTGCCATCAAAAGGGCATTGACGGTACTATGTCTTGTGTGTTTTGCCCTTACTCGCCCAAACAAGACTACTTAACACGAATGCAGGTGAATTTGCTGGTAGTTTCTGAATCGCAGGTGTTTCATTAATTAGATGAGGACATGACTGCAGTCATGCACATCCAGCGCAAGTAGGCTTTGACTATTTCATTTCACTTAACATTATTTTATTTATCCGTTATATTGAAGAGACCTTTCTGAAGGATATTAGTTTACCTTTTGAGCACTTAACTGAGACTTGAGTGTTTGTAGACGTTCGTAGGCTGTTGATCTTGATTTATTGCAATATTGAGATGTTTTATTTCAACTTTAGAAAATAAACAAGTGCTTGCTCTCCTCACAAATCAACTGTCTCGACATGTCTCTTAAGGGTCAAGTACTAGTGCATCTTTGAGCCAATGTTCAATATGAGTAAAATACTTAAGTACTGATAAAATCAGATACTCTAAGGCCTGATTTTAAAGACACGGTTTAGATTTTGTGCATGTTATTATTTACTTGGTTTTTATTATTTATTATTAATATCTATTATGCATTTTCCCAGTGGTACGGGACTATTAGAAAGGATTAGAAACGACACTAGGCTGCGACAGACGGAGGTTCTGAAGAAAGACTTCAGGAGCCTTATCGATACGGTACGCAGCACATCGCCTGAAACATCGATTATTGTGTCTGGACCGCTTCCTACGTACCGACGAGGGCATGAAAAGTTCAGTAGATTATTCGCTCTAAATGAATGGTTATTGTCATGGTGCAATGAGCAGAAATTGATTTTTGTAAATAATTGGAATCTGTTTTGGGAGCGACCAAGGCTCTTCCGCGCTGATGGCTTACACCCAAGTAGAATCGGGGCAGATCTTCTGTCGGATAACATCTCCAAGATGTTAAATACCATTTGACTAGTAACCAAAAATCCAAATCACAGTCTCTACTGCACCAATTTAATTGATATTAATACTAGTGTAGAACATTGCATAGAAACTGTGTCTATTCCTCGTTTACTAAGATCAAATAATAAATCTACTGCAGGATCTAGAAAAAATCTAATTGTTATTAAAACAAAAAATCTCGCTATTAGTGAACAAAAACAATTTCTAAAGCTAGGTCTTCTAAACATTAGATCGCTCACACCTAAGGCGGTTATTGTAAATGAAATGGTCACAGATAATAATTTCGATGTTCTGTGCCTTACTGAAACCTGGCTTAAACCAAACGATTATTTCGGTCTAAATGAGTCTACTCCGCCAGGATACTGTTATAAGCATGAGCCCCGTCTGATCGGTCGTGGCGGCGGTGTTGCAACAATCTACAGAGATATCCTGAATGTTACTAAGAAAACTCGTCATAGGTTTAATTCGTTTGAAGTACTTGTGCTAAATGTTACGCTCTTAGATGTAAGAAAAAAATCCCTATTATCTCTAGCATTGGCTACCGTATATAGACCTCCAGGGCCTTACGCCAATTTCCTAAAAGAGTTTGCTGACTTTCTATCAGATCTTTTGGTCAACGTCGATAAAGCATTAATTGTTGGAGATTTTAACATACACGTAGATAATTTAAATGATGCGTTAGGGGCTGCGTTTACAGATTTATTAAACTCCTTCGGGGTAAAGCAAAACGTCACCGGACCAACTCATCGTCTTAATCATACACTCGATTTAATTATATCATATGGAACCAATCCAACCGATATAGATATTGTTCCACAAAGTGATGATGTCACTGACCACTACTTGGTAACTTGCATATTACGCACTGCTGTAATATGTCATGCTGCGCCACGTTATCGACCAGGTAGAACAATTCGTCCATCCACCATAGATCATTTCTCAAATAGCTTATCTGATCTGTCTCAGCTGCTGTCTGAACCCAAACAAACAGATGAATTAGACGAACTAACTAGCACTATGAGCACCATTCTCTCTAGAACATTGGATATTGTTGCACCCATTAGATTAAAAAAGGTCAGAGAAAAAAGTATAGCACCATGGTACAATAATACTACGTATGTTTTAAAGAGAGAAATCCGTAATTTAGAGCGTAAATGGAAAAAAACTAATTTAGAGGTCTTTAGAATCGCGTGGAAAGACAGTATGTCACTTTATAAAAAGGCACTTAAAACGGCCAGGGCTGAGCACCTCAGCAAATTAATAGAAAACAACCGAAATAATCCAAGGTTTTTATTTAATACCGTGGCTAGACTAACAAATAAACAGACGTCGTCTGAACAAAATACCTCGTTACAGTTTAGTAGTAATGATTTCATGAACTTCTTCACCGAGAAAATTGAAAACATCAGAATCAAAATCGTAAACGTTCGATCTTTGCTCGCGCCTTATAATTCGGCCGCAATTATCACCCCGCAAGAACAATTACAATGCTTTACAACCATAGAACAAAAAGAGTTAAATAAACTTATCACTTCATCTAAAACAACAACATGTTTATTAGATCCTATACCAACTGAACTACTGAAAGAAGTGTTACCTGTAGTGGAAGAGCCTCTTCTCAATATTATTAACTCATCTTTATCTTTAGGTCATGTTCCAAGAACGTTCAAGCTGGCAGTTATAAAACCTCTTATTAAGAAACCACAATTAGATCCAAATAACCTAGCAAATTACAGACCCATTTCGAATCTTCCATTTATGTCAAAAATATTAGAAAAAGTTGTGTCCGCTCAACTCGGCTCTTTCTTGCAAGAAAACGACATCTATGAAAAGTTTCAGTCTGGATTCAGGCCACATCATAGCACTGAAACTGCGCTTGTTAGAATCACAAATGATTTACTTTTAGCTTCGGACCAAGGCTGTATCTCAGTACTAGTTTTACTTGATCTAAGTGCTGCGTTCGATACTATAGATCACACAATACTCTTAGATCGACTACAAAATTACACTGGTGTTCAAGGACAAGCATTAAGCTGGTTCAGGTCATACTTATCTGACCGCTACCATTTCGTCTACTTAAATGGAGAAAAATCGATTATAACTTCGGCAAACTATGGAGTGCCGCAGGGATCTGTGTTAGGCCCTTTATTATTCTCAATATATATGCTGCCACTTGGTAATATTCTAAGGAAACATGGAATTAGTTTCCATTGTTATGCTGATGACACTCAAATATATATTTCCTCACGGCCAGATGAATACGCTAAATTATCCAAATTGACAGATTGTGTTAAAGATATAAAAGATTGGATGACGCATAATTTTCTTTTATTAAATCCAGACAAGACAGAGGTAATACTTATCGGTTCTAAAAACCATCCACAAAACCTTTCACAGCACGACTTTAACACAGTAGGATGCCCTTTTACTCTATCCGCTACAGTAAAAGACCTGGGTGTTACATTAGACTGCAACCTGTCTTTTGAAAAGCATATTTCATATGTTACAAAAACAGCCTTTTTCCACCTTAGAAACATTGCTAAGCTACGTAATATGCTATCAGTCTCTGATGCAGAAAAGTTAGTTCATGCATTCATGACCTCGAGACTAGATTACTGTAATGCTTTATTAGCTGGTTGTCCTGCATCTTCAATAAACAAGCTACAGTTAGTCCAAAATGCAGCCGCTAGAGTTCTTACTAGATCAAGAAAATATGATCATATAACACCGATTTTATCATCACTTCATTGGTTACCTATAAAGTTCCGTATTAATTACAAGGTATTGCTTTTGACCTATAAAGCTCTAAATGGTTTAGCTCCAGTCTATTTAACGGATCTTCTATCGCCTTACAATCCATCGCGCTCTTTAAGATCACTAGATTCGAGGTTTCTGGTCATTCCTAGGATATCCAGATCCACCAAAGGAGGCAGAGCATTTTCACATTTAGCTCCGAAGCTCTGGAATAGCCTTCCTGATATTGTTCGTTGCTCAGACTCGCTCTCCCAGTTTAAAACTAGACTGAAGACGCATCTATTTCTATCTAGAAATGTTTATAGACGCATCTATAAACGCCAGAGGAGAACTGGCCCCCGACTGAGCCTGGGTTCTCCCAAGGTTTTTTTTTCTCCATTGGGTCATCTGATGGGGTGTTAGGACACCATTAGGTCACTGGATGGAGTTTTTCGGTTCCTTGCCACTGTTGCCTTAGGCTTGCTCAGTTGGGGATATTCAAATTAATTAACCAATCATACCATTGATCAGCTCTACCAAACTTGGATGTCTTTTTTCCAGTAATAAACAAACATTAAGTTGTTTTGATTGATACTGTGAAGCAGCTTTGATACAATCTGTATTGTGAAAAGCGCTATATAAATATATTTGACTTGACTTGACTTGACTTGATTTTTAAAAATCATTTTTATAGAAATTGCACTCACAAAGAGTAAAGCTAAATAATCCACTATTTAAAAAAATATCACTGATATTTTCAGGTTTTCCATGGTTGTGGGAAACCTGAGCATAACAATTTTTGCAAATCAATTTAAACTTTGGGTTGCTTTAATCATTCGTTTAATTACAGAAGAAGGGATACTGTTCAGAATGAGAAGTGCTGAAGTATTCTGATATTTTTGTATTCAAGAGAAGCTTTTACTTTGTTGTCTCTTGTGTGGCACAGAAGCTCTTCTGAAGTGGTATTTAGGTGTTTTTACTCAGACTGTTTAATGCTGCTCAGATGTGGCATAAATGCATTTACACAGCAATTCTGATAATATACTTTTATACTAGGGACTAAGGAATAATTTAGTCCTGCTGTTAAGTAGCATTATGTCTTTACACAGAATTTTGAGCAGACACAGAGCATCTTTAAATCAGCTGTGTAAAGATGCCATGTAAAAAGAGGATTTTTCATCAGGACTGTATGACTCACCTGGTCGGAGGAGAGTGTTCAGAATCTGTGAGAATAAGATTCAGAATATAAGTCGTCGTTAGGTACAGGGCTGTAAATGAGTGTAAGAAGTTAAAGTCATTATAAAAGAAGTAATTACAGGACATCCTTGATCTAATGGTATGAAGATCCAACAATCTTGATAAAATCTTAACCATGTCAAAACTGAACAATGCAAAATGTTCAAGTCGCATCAAGTCTACCTTTGGTGCTGTGGCATGTCATGTGAGCACTGGTTCGAGTGAAAACGCTGCCATTACAGCAAATCTCATTTAGGGGATTGTAAGCTACAGATTCACAACATTCAGCCACCAGCTGGCTTAATCCATGAGTTAGGGTACCTGCAACACATTAAAGTACAGAAAAAAAGTCTTTGCAATTTCCTTGATAAGCATTACATGCATCACATATATCATATACAGGGGTTGGACACTGAAACACTGGCCAATATAAGCTGCGTCTGAAAATGAAAAATCCTGTCTTCAGAGGACGCATTCCAAGGTAGGAAGGCATCAAGGCACATCCAAATCTAAAGTTAGCTGCACTTCCAGTGGAAAAGCTTGTATTGCAAGTTAAACCACAAAAGACATCGGCCCCAGGTGGAATAAAGGGCAAGGTACTGAGAGAATGTTGTCAGCTTTTACAGAGGTCTCTTGAAATACAAAAAATGTTCTACCAAAAAGGCCAGGCCTGGATGGAACTTTCCATTATCATTACCATTATCCCATTGCCAAAAAAAAGCCACATGCTAAGGAGCTTGAGGATTATAGACCAGTGGCTTTAACATCTGTGCCCTGTAAGTGTATGGAGAGAGTTGTTTGTCAGCAATTTCCCCAGACACTTACAGTTAAACTTGATCCTTTGCCATTTGCGTAGAGTTGGGCGCAGAGTCAAAGACGCCACTCTCACTCTGCTGGACGAGGTTGCAAAACATGGATGCGGCAGACTCGTGTGATTGGATTTTATTTATGGACTTCTCTTCTGCCTTTAATATGGTGAATATAAACACATTTCTGTGGCGTTTGGAGGAATTACATGTGCATAAAACTTTGCTTTTTAAAGATTAATAGTTTCCTATGGACCGTCCACAACATGTGATGGTTAATGGCAGAAAGTCAGAGAATGTGGTTTTAAATACTGGTCTCCCATTGGGATGTGTTTTATCTCCAATGCAATTCTTTTTTCTATTTATACAAATGAGATGACGTGTAATAGGGATAATTTGATGCTTATACAATACGCAGACGACATGGTATTGGTGGGATGTGTGAAGGATTCTCAATTCACTGATTGGATATCGATTCTATCAATAAGAGCTGAGTGTGAAGGTTGAATTAGCAGAGCGAATCGCGATAGCACAGATGTACATAAAATATTGCAATTAACAGTTGGTGCGTATTTCGCTGGCTCATCTGGGACCAGGACAGCAAGTCTTTGTGGTGTATGGAGAGCCACGATATCCAGGGTAAAGTCGGCATAATTAATTATTTACATTTATGTAGCGCTTTTCTAGGTACTCAAAGCGCTTTTACATATGGAAGGGGGAATCTCCTCAACTATCACCAATGTGCAGCTCCACCTGGATGATGCGACGGCAGCCATAGTGCGCCAGAACGCCCACCACACACACACACACACACACACACACACACGCAAGCTTACTGGTAGAGAGGAGACTGAGTAATGAAGCCAATCATGACATGGGGATGATTAGGAGGCCATGATGAACAGAGGCCATGGGGCAAATTTGGCCAGGATGCCAGGGTTAAACCCCTACTCTTTTTCCGAAGGACATCCTGGGATTTTTAATGACCACAGAGAGTCAGAACCTCGGTTTAATGTCTCATCCGAAGGACAGTGCTCTTTGACAGTATAGTGTCCCGATCACTAAACTGTCGACCCACACAGACCACAGGGTGAGCGCCCCCTGCTGGCCTTACTAACACCTCTTCCAGCAGAAACCTGGTTTTCCCAGGAGTCTCCCAGGTACTGACCAGGCTCAACCCTGCTTAGCTTCAGTGGCAACCACTCTTGGGCTACAGGTTGATATGGCTGCTGGCATACTTCCATGACGGACGAACACACATCCAAAAGGAGTAACTGTTGACGCAAGAGGAAGCTGTCTGACAGGGATGTACACGTACTAACCCGGATTGCATCCAAAAAAACAAAACCACAGCCGCCCAACTCAATGCAGAATTAAACTTGTTTGTCAGGAGATTCACAGGGTCAGTAATCATGGTCAGGCTGCTAGAGCCAAACCTTTAGTCACTCGTGCCTATGCAAAATGTTTCATTGGATCCAACAGTGCAAATCTTGGGCTGTGGACAATGTGAAACATGTACTGTTCCCTGATGAGTCCACCTTCACTGTTTTTCCCACATCCAGGAGAGTTACAGTGTGGAGAATCCTTAAAGAAGCTGAACTGTTGCTGAGTGAAGCACTGCGGTGGATCAGTAATGGTTTGCGCCGCAATATCATGCCATTCCCTAAAGTTCTTGATGGGCATTACTGCCAAGAACTACTGAACCATTTTGGAGGACCGTGCATCAGGATGATAATGCACCAATACACACAGCAAGACTGGTGACAGAATGGTTTGATAAACGTGAAGTTGAACATCTCCCATGGCCTGCAGTCACCAGATCTCAATATTATTGAGCCACTTTGGAGTGTTTTGGAGAAGCAAGTCAGAAAGCATTTCCCAAGAGGAATGGCTCAAAATCCTTCCGGCCGCTGTGAAGGACTTGCATTCCCAAGATGAATGGAAAAAGAGAGTTTTGGGAGAATTTACCATAAAACTTCAAATAATAGGCCAGGCTTTTATTTTCCCAAATCGCCGAACTGCACCGGCTTGTATATGAGGCAGGCCTTTAATTTAGTGTTGAGATGTTGTTCATTGAGTGTAGGCCTAGAGATAACGATCCAAATGGCATAGGCTGATAGATGGAAAGCATGACAGTAGGAGGTTACCACATTATATTACGTTTTATTTATAATTCGAATGTGTTTAACAATTCAGTTAATGTAAGAATTAGCCTAATATATTACCGTATGTCTTAGATTATTGGCAGCAAAACGAAACAATGTGACAGACATGGGCTGAACAAAACATGTTACCGGTAATATCCATCGAGCCTATGAACTTGTTGCCTGAAACATATCAACAAAAAAGAATGAAGGCTACCCTGTAAAGCAACTGCAATCATGTGATACAAAATGACCCTATATTCATCACTATCATCCTCACCGCGATCCTCAACTACAAAGTGCCTTGCTTGCACTAAAAGCTCCCGCCCAGATCCGCAGGGCTCTCCCTCTTTGAAACAATGGATAAGTTGATCCTCGCTTCCATCAGAAGCTACTGTCAGGCCACATACCTGATGACAACATCCCGAAGTTGATGAAATATATTATCTCTCCTCTCTCACACACACACACACACACACACACACACACACACACACACACACACACACACACACACACACACACACACACACACACACACACGCAGACCTTAAAGGAATTTTTCAGCCGCTCCGTATCCAGCTTTTCCAACGCTTGAAGTACCCAGGCAACCAAGTGGTGAGTTGTGTTGCCAGCATACCGGTAATACAAACAAGTAGCCTACCATATACTTGTCATGACATGATAAAATATTTTGTCTAGCACATACATTTTAAACAAAATATAATTAATTAAACAATGCAGGGCCTAGTTAATATATAAAAAAAGTTTAAACAATTTGGAACTCTAATTATTAATTACGCCTAATGGCATCTAATCAGAACTTTAACGTGCGCAATCTGCACCATATAACTGGCTTTAAAACAGACGATCTGAGGGTTTTAGAAGATTAAATACAACCCAAAACTAAAAAACAGACCAGGCCTCTATTTGAGACCGGCCTTTATTTATTCAAACCTGTAGCCACACCAGGTGTGTAAAAGAGACAGGTGTCTATTTTTTATTATTTTTATTTGTTTTAAACATTTTTTACGTTTTACGGTATAACTATAAATTATTTTGGTCTAAAGCCAGGTGTTTCAGTTTCATTGTCCAACCTTGAACCATATTTCATTGCTTCCTAAACTATTAGTAAATGACATCTTCCTGCAGTGACTCAGCAGCCATAAATTGAGAGTTGCAGGAGTCTTTCCTACCATTACAGCAGGAATTTCCTGAGCTGATGTAGGACAGATTTCCACATCGCAGCTGATGGCTGCTTTCCATCGGCCCACTGGAACCCGTGTTGCTGCTGACATTATAAACAACACAAAACAATCTGATTTTATCTTTGCCAAAACATTCTGTTAATTTACACTTAGGTGATTTTATGGTCAAATAAATGTAAAATAAATAGATAATAATAATAAAAAAATTCTCTCTGAAACTATGTTCAGATATGTTTCAGATCAAAATTATTCTTAAGGGTCTGTGTAAGGTCACTTACTGGCTTCCAGTGTCAGGTTGTCCTGAGGAACAAAGAGATTATTCATTATAAAAAGTGGTGAAGTACTGAAGTAATGGAGTAAAAAGTGGTAACTGGAGTAATTTTGAATATGAAATGTACTTAGTGCAAGTTCCTGGTCTTATTGTGAACAAATGAACAGTGCAAACTATTAGTAATCTTGAATCAAAATGCACTACCTTGATATGCCTATTTTTTTTTGCTTATGTCATCATAATGGGATGAAAAAGGGAATGAGAAGGGAGATCCCTCTATTCTGGTATGTAACACACACTTTTCAGAATACCGGACAGAAAAATTTAAACCTCTCCCTACACTTTTAGTGACAAAAAAAGCATCACAATTTATGACTCATGTTGTTCCAAACCCGAGTTCTTCCGATAATTTTTTTTTTCATCTGTTTTTCATTCATACAATAGTCAGAGAGGTCCAAAACAACTGACTTTCCTTGGCAGTAGGCCTATAGCCATTGACTTCCATAGTAGGAAAAGAAATACTATGAAAGTCAATGGCTACCATCAATTGTATGGTTACCAACATTCTTCAAAATGTCTTCTTTTGTGCTCAACAGAAGAAAGAAACTCATACAGGTTTGGAACAACTTGAGGGCGTGTAAATGATGATAAAATCAATACTTAAAGTAAATATATAATATTTCTTTCTGAAAACAGAGAATGAGACGATCTATGCTCAGCATTCAACAAAGCATACAAATACATGTCAAAACAGAAAGCAAAACAACGGAATTCATCACAAAATCTAATCCAAATGTTTGGCGCAGGTCAGTGGAACGAGAACGAGAGAAAAAACACCCCACTGCCGAGAGGCGCGTTTTTTAAAAGATAAACTTCGAGTTTAGAACACCTTGTCGCGCTGCAAAAGACGCTAAAACACGTGTTTTTCAAAGATAAACAACAACACAGTAGCGCAGTGGAATAAAAACCGCGTTCTGTGTAAATGGTCCCAAATCATGCCAACACTAATCAACTGCTACACTGCCACAAAAATACTGTCCCTGACGCCCAGTCAACCCGTATCCAGTGTCTGTAGGTTTGTAACAGTTTCTTACCTTTCCTCGTTCGCTGACTGTCTGTTTTTGCTGAACTCCCAGATACGAAATCAGCTTTCTCTCTCTATACTACTTTGAGCGCGCTCCACCGGCAGCAACTTCATGGCTCGACTAAACTACTGAAAAACTGTGTAGTAGCCTATTCCTCATACAGCGCCTCAAAACGTCCCCGCCTCCATCAAAAAACAAAACAAAACAAAAAAACACTGACACACTAAATTGTAGCTAATCAATCTCCACAGTCTTGGTTGCACATATAAATCCTTAACAAGGCACTGCTTTATATAAACCACTAATATTAGAATAACTCAATTATTAATTTGAACAAATGACTCATATAAATGACAATTATCTGACACAAAAAACACACAACCTAATAGTAGCCTAAATACAAGCATGTCTAAAGTTTAATTTTAGTTTAGCCTACTTACCGTGTGCAGAGAATGTGGCAATAATGCACATGATTATCACACCTGCAATAAAAAATAAAATAATTTTTTTAAATAATATTTATTCAAAACAAATCTATAAGGCAACTCAAAACTTTAAAAATGTGCTGTCTTACATCCAGTGGATGTGTAGACCTCCATGTTCAATCCCTGTTCAATAAAGCTTGAATATCCAAACATGATGCGATGAGGATTTATTCACTCTATAAATAAAACTTTAGCCCCGCCTTTCAGGGTGCATCGATAAAACAAGGAAGGACTGCAGATTGTGATACCCAACAGCACACAACGGAAGTTACAAGTATGGACATAATACAGTTGTAGACCAATTCATATTTCATTTGGCTGACGTTTGGCACTTGTTGCATCATTGCACGGGAGTTTGATTAGTGAACTGAACAGTTACTGAGATAATGATCTCTGAAGAGTTCCTACTAGTGCTAGTTGTTTTGGATAAGTTGGTTGTAGGCTACTGGCATGCTTTGGGCATTGTTTGATATCTTATTACATAACCTTATAAACCAGTGGTTCAGCCCTGTTCCCGGATTAGGGATCATTTTCATTCAGCAGGAGTGAGCAGTGAGTGATCTATTTTACTGGAAAAATATTTTCTCCACTTGTACAAAGTATGGACACAAGATAAAGATGTGTACACATAAGATATAGACATAATAGTGATAATGGCAACAGGGGGAAAAAATATCTCCTAAACTGTTTAATAGACCAAAATATTTTTGTTAGATAAAGTTTTGTCAGCATGTCTAGGTTATGTGTGGAATGTTTAGTAAAGGTCTGAAAAAGGTCCTTTTTTCAAAAAAAAAAAAAAAGAAAGAAAAAAAAAGGTAAAGTTTTTTTTAAACATTTTAGAATGGTGAAAAAAGTTGTTAGATAATCATAAAAAATAGATTTACCATTGTCCATGCTTTAAGCAAGGATGCAGAATACATTATTTTGATTCTGCTGAGTTATTAGCTTAAATGTGAAGTTGCTTATTATAGTGCCACCTTGTGGCTGATTTTGACAAAAAACAAACAAACAGAAATCGCATATTTAGTAGGTGAAAAACAGTATGTGACAAGAGTAGTATGTCCGAGGACATTACAGGATATGGACGTCTATCAGAGAAGATGCATACTAATTTTCAACTTCAGGGATCATACGGTTGCAGAGTTATAAAGGTTTTTTTTTTGTAGCGCCCCCTATTGGAGGAATTTTTAGGAAAATTCTAAATTGCAGACATTTTATAGGTGGAAATTAAATCGGAGATATATATATTTTTATATACAAGTTTTCTTGTATATACAAATATTTTGTTTGTAGGACTTAAAGTTCGAAAGTTATGATCCAAAATGCAAATTGCATGATTATAGCGCCACCTAGTGTTAGACATGCGTTTACCACAATGTTGCAGCACAGCACCTGGCAGATTCTTCAAAATCAACCTCTGATGTTTTATTCATTTGCAGAATTAAACTAATTTTCTCGGAAATCTGCCCTAGATTGTCAAATCTGGTGTTAAGTTCACTGCATACTGCATGTCAACGATTAGGCCTAAATAAAACTTGATTTGAAATGAAGTTGGATGTCCTGGTGCCCTGGTGTTATGATACCGAAATTGTATAGCTGTTTCTGTTTGATATTATGATGTCACTCCTCTCCCGTGGATTGGGGATTCCCTCTCTCAACAGCACCTATGGACTCACCTTTCTCAAACAATAAAGACTGCCCAATGGCTCGGGGCCAGCGTGAGATTATTTGCACATGTTTTAGTCTTATCAGTGTAAACAAGTACAAGAAGGGGGGGTTGTGTGACTTGTGTCACACGTGTGTGACTCATTGACTATGGGGGTTAAGTTGTGGTTTTACTGGAACATCTTTACATGCATAAATTGGACATAAATGTTTGTAAACTGTTCAGATGATATAAATTAGATTATTTAAATGCTGTAAATCAAATCAAATTCATATTTCTTTTTTAAGCTTGAGGTCATGGCATAATCAGGCTATAATGTTGGGCCAAATTGGCCTAGTTTTCCTTCCTGCTGGTAGTTATTCCCCTTCACATGGATTGGCTAGTTTTCTGATGTTTGTTGTCTTTGCAGTGTCGCTATTTTTTTTTAAAATGTCGGTTTGGTGTGTGTGTGGGAATTGGACAATTTGGCCAAATCTGATTATCTCAATGACTATGGTGGTTAAGGCACTACGGTTCTACTGATATGACCTCCTGAAAAAAACTTTATCATGTGTTTAAACTGGACACAAATGTTTGCAAGATAAAACAGGGCCATTGTTAAGCCTATTCGGCCCAGTTTTTGTGGTGTGTTCTGCGCTATTGGCACTAATTAAACTTAATCCATCTGTGACTTTTTGGCTGATTCAGCATACTTTATTTATGATTTGTATCTTTGCAGTCCTAACTATTCTGCCAATGGCTAGTATGCAATAAATTCCTTTCACACATGTGCAGACATACGTGCTATTTATCTGCTGATTGTTGTCTTTGCGGTGTGTTCAAGCATGTTTAAGTCTTTGCAGTGTGTTCAACTATTTGTCACAGATGCAGTAGACGTGAAAGTAAACTCCACAGTAAGCTTTTGTTGTCGCTATTTCATTCATGTTGGTCTGTGTTAGATTTTATGGATAAAACTTTTTTTTTTTGAAAGTCATTGCAGAGTCTTGCATCAGCTGCCTTTGTGAAGCATTTTATATAAATAAATCTGTTGTTCTTAAAAAAAAAGAAGTCAATCTTGGCTCAGAGGACTCCTAAACCCCAAACAGTTGGTTTGTGCCAAACAGATGTACATCTGTAACTATTGTATGGTCTAGCTTTAACACTGCAGAAAGAAACTACTCTTGGTTATTCTGGTTGAAACTCTCTCTTTCCACCCTGATAGCAATCAATAATAGAAGTGGTCTAAATATTAGAAAATGTACATATATTTTATGTGGAAGTATAAGGACCAGAAAATGTTTGTCAGAATGCAATGATAAGATTTCTTACCTGTCTGTCAAAATCTATGGTCAACACATGTATTTTCATACCTCCCCAAACCCTGCACACGCAGACATCACACGTCATCATCATAAGACTATAAAAAGGTGTGGACAGAGTCACAGAGCAACAGCAGCTGCCTTTTACGGTTCCTCCAGAACCGTAAACAACGAGCTTGTAATTACCGTAATTATAAGATGGCATCCTGTGACGTTCTACCAGGAGCTGTTCACGTCCTCAGACTCAGATTTATGTCAGCACTATCAATGGCAAAATGAATCTTTAGCAGTCAGGTGGTACAAGAAAGAGCTTAATTATTTGTTTACTGTACGTTCATTATTATTGTAATTAGAGCATGAGCGATTTAT
The DNA here is from genome assembly GCA_026230005.1 of Gila orcuttii. Lineage (NCBI taxonomy): Eukaryota > Metazoa > Chordata > Actinopteri > Cypriniformes > Leuciscidae > Gila > Gila orcuttii. The sequence goes on along the minus strand of JAPDVR010000005.1, from coordinate 4,693,274 downwards.
CGGCCGATATGAGCCTGATATATCTGCACTGGCGTATATGCCGCAGATATGCCACGATATGATTTTTTTCTTTTAAATAATATAATCGCAAATAAAATGCTTGTAAATTGTATAATTACATAGTTTGTCCAGCAGAGCACGCTCCATTGTTTGCTACTAGCGATCCCGGTCAGTGGAGTGACACCAGCCCACCCTTTCTCTTCAGTAAAGAGGTCTCTTGTTCAGGCAGCAGCAGACAAGCAGTCAAGCGTTGTCTTAACGGTGAGTTTATAGCTAGCATATAGTTAAACATAGTTTTAGAGATATGCTATTGGGTCAGTATATATGGCCTTGACTTGGGAAATGGCAGAGAAAAAGGGGGTAATAAAGTGAAGGGATCTCAATTTAAACCAGAAATGACTAAAATACATCTTTGACTGGATCTATGAATAAATCTATGACTCAGTTTGGACAGTGCATTATTTTCAGGCAAAACAATGAATGATGCAATCTGCAAGCTGGTATTGCATTATACATGATATTCCATGATGCAAGCTGGTATTGCATTATACATGATATTAATTATATCATGTTATTCCAGAAGTCATGGATGATGCTATCATACAAGTTTACATCACTCTGCTGAACAAACTGCCTTATCTAGAAATCTAGAAATCATACAGCAGGGGTGCAAAACTCAGTTAGTTGCAACCCTGCTTTAACACACATACCTGTAGGTTTCAAATAAGCCTGAATGACTTGATGAACTGGATAAGGTGTGTTTAATGAGGGATGAAACTAAACGGGACTGTAGCCCTCCGGGAACTGTGATTGCATCACTGTCATACAGTGTTGTGCTCTCTTATTTGTCAGCGTTTGATTTTGCAAGGGACATTTCTGTTCTGTTCTAGCTAAAGAAAGTGAACAGAGAGGCCATGTACTTGTGTGAACAATGCAGATAACTTCAAATGGAGCAAAGCAATGACACGAGATGCTCCAGAGACATGTGTCACTCATGATCGGGAAGGAGAGAATGAGTGAACAAGAGGGAGATTTGAAGAAAGACTGCAGAAAGACAGATGACCAAGAGACATTACACAAGAGAAAAGCTCAGAGGAATATCACTGGAAAAAATAGGGTTATGATCAGGCAAGAGCTTTAGGACCCGCGTTAATAGTTCTTCACCGGCACTTACAGGTCTTCTTCCGACACATAATATGAGACCACTACGCTTCACTAGGTCAGTCTCACAGGCACTTATTCCAGTTCCAAATTTTTTTATATTTACACTAAAATCTGGAATGACATTCCCCATCACATTCGAACACTATCGTCCTTTACACATTTCAAAAAGTCATATAAACTTGTTTCTTCTTAATAGTCATACTTGTACACACTGATTGTTCATGTACTGTTTTTAGTCTTGTTTCTCCGTATTTAATGTTTTACTTGTTTGGATCTGTCTAGTCAATAATAATGTCCTGTATTAATGTGTTGAAATTGTGTTTATTGTTCTATGTTCCTGCAGAACAGGAACCTGCTGTAAACCAGTTTTTAAACTGAGCCAGGCCCGTTTGTTATAACTAAACTGTTGCTCTTAAATTTTCCTGTATAATAAATGTGTCACGGGCTGGTTGTGGTAAACACTAGAATCAGGATCTCAGTTGCAGCAGTCTTTATTAACAGACAAAATACGCACGATGATGAATAAAGAGAACCGGTACAACCACACATAATACAACAATGACCGACAAGGAACAAACTGAAACACAGGGATTAAATACTGAGGGAACAGACAAGCGAAACAAGACACAGTTGGGGCAAATTAACTGATAATGAGGTTAACAGGTGAATTAATTAAACACTAACAAGGAGCGGGAAACTGGAAACAGGACTGAACCAAATACACAAAGAACAGGGAAAACACAGGACATACATATGAGAAAATGAAATGAATTTAGTAAAGCTCTCTGGCGCTAGAGAGACATAAGCAGGAAGGCTTGAAAACGGACGGCAAGGTTGCATTGTTTATGATCCATACATGAGTAACAGGGGCGCCGCTAAGGGGGGGAAAGTTAGGACGATTCCAAGGGCCCACACACTTTTAGGGCCCCCAGAGATCGATTTTATTAATGGAATTGGTGCGGTGGGGGCCCAACCTCATATTCTTTCATAGGGCCCAAAATATCTAACGACGCCCCTGATGAGTAATATGGGTTTATTTCCATCAAGAGGTCCAGCACTCTGTAAAGTCTGACAGACTTGTAATGAATTTAAGGTCTGGACTCAGAGGAGTCAATAATGTGTGAAAATGATTCCTCATGCTCCCTCCCAACCATTCTTTTACAATTTGAGCCTGATGAATCTTGAGATTGTCTTCCTGTAACACGGCCATGATGTGTCTTCCTACATGGTTGTTTCAGAAATGAAAAGCTACACACCATCAACTATGGTTAGAAGAACTGTTGCCAAACATATAACATGCTAGAAACATAATCACTGAAATAATAATCCAGTCATAAGCCCTATTCCCACGGGATTAGTACTATCTGGGGACCTCGTGTGATTTAGAAATTACCCCCCCACATCTGAATTTCATGTGGCGCATTCGCACGGGATAACCAAAGCCTGTGATTTTACTCAAATTTACTGACTTATCTCCCGGATATGACGTCAATAGTCTATTGCTTGGAAATGTCTTTTCGTTATAGGTCTAGCTGTATAATAGGCTATATTATGACATAAACAGAATAAAGTTCCTTACCGCATGCTGCTATACATGTCATTCATCTCCATCTAATCATTCTTTTTGTTTTTGCTCGTCTGATGATTTTCAGCTTTCACTTTCTGCAAATTGTGTAGTTGTGTATAGCGATATGACCCAGCACCCAAAATACTATCAAAACACTCCAGCCTCCATTCTTCACGAAAGATGGATAAAAAGGCGCACATGAAACAAAAACCTTGAAAAATGTATATACGATCCGGCCAAATCACAGAGATGCCGATTCGCACGGGACTAATATTATCACAGGACCTCTGTGTTCGGCGAAATATAGAAGGTAATTTGCGGGGGAATTTTTACTTTACAAATTACAGACATGGCCGATTTGCACGGGATTAAGATCTCAGACAAACTCCGCAATTATTACAAATGACTAGAGGTCACCAGGTAATACTAATCCCGTGCCAATAGGGCTATAGACTCTTAAGTGTTTGCCATTTAAAGCCAAACAGCAACTTTTTATTTGGCCGGGCAGTGTATATTAGATACTTGGTCTATCGTGTTATGTAGGAAGCTGTTTATGAAAACTGTTTTGTTTTTTTATGGGATGGAAGGGATGAGGGAGTAGAGGAGCTAAATAACAATCAGGCATTCGACCTGAATTATCATAGTAACACAAATTGCTTTCACTTATTGATGAAATCACACGCTCGGGCGGCAGGCACCGCAGATTCTGCCACAGTGTTGCATAGTGTATACTTGAATGTGCAGGCAGAGGCATCAATATAAGGGTGTGATAGGGGTGTGTTTGCTTTGTTAATTTCACAGCTACGGACAATTTAGTGCCTCCAATTCACATATCCTGCATATTTTTGAATTACAGTGGAAACCAACATTGGGAATCAACATTGGGAAAACATGCATACTCCACCAAAAATGCTTGAAGCTGGGAAAACCCTCTTGCTGTGATGATTTACTGTTCAATCCTTTTTGGAAAACAAATAAAATGCCACTAGGTATTTTCCCGACTTGTCCTAACATACCTATTACTGCTTCCATTATACACACCCTTCTTTATTAAAACAAAAATAGTTTTGTATTGTGCCCCTTCTGTGGTTTTTAATGAACCTTTGCACAATACACATTGCAGAAAACAGTGAAAAAAGTTACAGTATTGTACGAGAGGGGGGATCGAATCAGAACATGATCAGACATGATAGGCTTGATTCATATCTACTATCTTAAGTAAAAAAGAAAAAGAAAAAATGATTTCTTTGCCAGTTTGTTTACAAATGCCAAACATCGTTCGATGATGACTCAGTCATCTGGATTTTACAGTACCAGGATTGTTAAGTTCTTTGAATCTCATCTGGGAGTAGCTGTAGCAACAAGTTCATAAGTTCAAACCTGGTCAGGAACAGCTTATTTCACATGAACAAGATTTAAGAAAAACCTTAAAAAGTCTGCTGTGCCATTATAAATATGTTATTAACCCTTAAGAAGCTATACTTCAAATGTAAAATTAAAGGAATTACTAATTACAATGTAAATGTAAAGCCTGTACAAATACTAGAAATCGTAAAAAATGGAAATAATTGGGAATTGTGTAACCAACATTTACACAAATTACACTGTCTTGACAACTGCCAATCGTTGCATTGCTGATCATGGTTTCGAATAGCGGTGGGCGATATGACCAAAATCTTATATCACGATATGAGTTATTTTATTTCACGATAACGATAGATATCACAATATTATGTTTACTTTAAATATTATATATATATATTATTATTATATAAAAATGTTTGATACCATTGAAATTTTTAAGAAATCTCATCATCAATTTCAATATCACAAAAAATATATACTAGTCTAACTAACATAAGAAAAAACCTCTCACGCTCACTAAGTAAACAGTCAGTGATAAAATAGGAACAAAGGGCAATAGGACAAAACAATGGAACAAAGACACAAATGAAATATAACTACCAGAAAAACTTCAAGCTATATATAGACCTAGAAATAGGCTACTACATAAATTATATAAAGTAATCAAATGTACAAAAAAACTGCATAGTTACTATGTTGTATTCTTATAAAAGTTACCAAAGCGATTCAAGAGCAATGAGATTGTTCTTTCTCAACTGTTTACGTTCACTTAAGACTAGCGACTGTGTTTTCGAGGATGCTCAGAAAGATGGCCATTTTGACACATAAGCGTGTGCATTTGACCATTCAAGTCCAAAAAGGTGCCAAAAAGAAATAAGTTATGCGCTGTATGAGCAGCGGCTTTATATGTGCTTGTTTCAGATGTGCGCACTCAGAAAATGTCTCTCCGACACCTCACACATATACAGAAATGAATCCTCTTTCGCTGCTTATTGAGCTTGAATGGTATAAATTACTTGTTTTTAAACTACAAAACTTAAAAACGCATTCAAATGATTAGCGTTCGTGATGCCGAATCACGGCAACTTCATGTGAACGTAATCACAATAGAGACCATTGTCCAAAATCTCTGCTGGTTAATCTCTACCTGTATATCACCCACCCGTAATAAGGGTTATGATTCAAGGCTCTTGAATCTTAACCACACTATGTTGGTTTGTCTGGCCAGAGGAGAACTGGTCCCCCGACTGAGCCTGGTTTATCCCATGGATTTATCTCCATTCTGTCACAAACCAGTCATTATGCGTGGTGATATACCGGTAAACAAGCTGCATGGTTTGAATCAAGGCTGCAACTCAAGTCAGATTGTGAATTGATATCATTCAGAATATTTCATCCAGTTCCTTCTGCTTGAAAGTTGCACCCCGTTATTTGTTTAGGTTGCAGTGATATTGCAGTCATTGGTCCTTTATAGTCCAGTCATTTTAAGCCAAAATGGGGGTCAACCTTGAAAAAATTGCAACAGAAGCAAACTCAATTGATTTTGTATCCTCAATATGTCCTGAGTAAGGGAAAAAAGCCCCGAAGAATCCCATTAGGAGAAAGTTTTGAAAAAGACCCAAATATCGCCTATTCATTCGCCTATTCATTATTTTTCTCACGTGAATAGGGTAAAAATTTTAACCTTTAGGTATCACCATGAAAATTACTGAGTTGATTACTTACATCAAGACAAACAAAAAATGTATTACAAGTTTTTTTTAAATTGTTTGTTAACATAGACAAACGGTGCTAATTATGTATGTAATTTGCATAAATACCCAAACAGACTTAAACATTGGGTATAGCCAGGTGAAAATGTCTTGTTGAATCTTGTTGACATATAACAGTAAAAGACTTAATGCATTGAGTGCATTGTGTAGGCCTACGTAATTTGATTTTTTGATCCAGCCACTTTTTATTTTACCTACCTTTTGTCTTCTGCATCCAGACTCATCCCCCCAGAAACAGTCCCAAGGACCCAGCCCCAAACCCCATCTATGCAATAATAATTAATAAAGGCTGGTTTCTAAAGTACTTCTTCCTGCCTCTATGTATTAATGTTCATCGGTAGCCTAAGTGGGTTCCATTCAGACCTTAACATTAAGTCTTTTACTGTTATATGTCAACAAGATTCAACAAATTTTCACCTGGCTATACCCAATGTTTAGGTCTGTTTGGGTATTTATGCAAATTAGTACATACGTAATTAGATTATGCACCTTTTGTCCATGTTAACAAACAATTTCAAAAAACTTGTAATCAGTAATTTTCATGGTGATACCTAAAGGTTAAATTTTTTACCCTATTCAGGTGAGAAAAAGAATGAATAGGCGAATGAATAGGCGATATTTGGGTCTTTTTCGAAACTTTCCCCTAATGGGATTCTTCGGGGCTTTTTTTCCCTTACTCAGGACATATTGAGGATACAAAATCAGTTGAGTTTGCTTCTGTTGCAATTTGTTCAACCTTTTTTCAGAAAATGACTGGACTATTACTGACACCTAGTCCAAGCCTCAGACAGCACACCTCCACAAAACACCCAAAGACCGTTTGCTGACAAGCATATGGTACATTAAACTGGTAATAATTCAGGAATAATTTATCAAGGAAACAGTGTTTATCAGATTGGCTGATTTCTATGATTTCCAGGATCATAGTGTATGGTGTTCTTTAGAGGTTAGCCAGGAAACAAAGCTTTGTTTACAAATATCAAGACCGCAGCAATGAGACGGAAAAGTATAAATAATCAAGCTTGGCCAAAACATTTGAGGATTTGCGATGCAAGTGATTCAATTTTGTTTGTTGAGTGTTCTCTCACACCATAAATTGAAGATAATGTGAAGTCCCTCACAAACAACAGAATATCTGCGGCATTTGCAAGTTTGCAAATGAAAGTTTTTTGAGCCTTAAAAATTGGATAGACATGTTCCAAACAGATATTATGCACAAACTTACTTGGCACTGGGGCAGTACCCTTAACTAGACATCTTTTTACCTTATTCCCCTTTTTTACCCCTAAAATGTTAATGTCAAATTTATTTCTAGTGCACAGTTTAAAACAACTAAAAGTCGACCAAAGTGCTTTACAGTGAAAATATTCCAAAAAATATAACAACATCCAAACAAACAAAACAATTACAAACAATTACATTTATCTCTAATATGCATTAAAAGCCAAAACAAATGAGTTATCTATCTTAGATTTAAAATCGGAAGGTTTTTGAGAAGTTTCAACACACAGTGGAAGGATGTTCCACAGTTTTTGGGCAACTATTTTTGTCTTTCCCTATAGAAACGGTCAACAACCTCGTATCTGAAGATCTGAGGGATCTCAATGGATTGTGCATAGACAGAAGACAAGTAGGTGCCAGTCCGTTTAAAGATTTAAAAACAAATAAAAGAATCTTAAAATCAATTCCATAGCAGACTTGAAGCCAACGAAGGGACCTTAAAATCGGGGTAATAATTATGATCATGCTTACATCCAACAAAAGTCTAGCAGTCGAGAAATAGACAGAGGGTTTATACCTAGAGGGAATTGTAGTAATTCAAGTCGGGTAGAAATAAAGGCATAAATAAGAACACCCACGTGTTTTTTTCCCCCAAGATAAACTGAAAAACTTCTGTTTGACAGATAAGATCTAAAGCACTCTTATCTCTCTCCACAGTGTTCAAGACGGAAATTGAGGATATTACGGTATCAAATGCTGCACTCAAGTCTAGTAATAAGAGAATAGCATGATCACATAAGTCCATAAATAATGCAATTTAAAAATGTTCAGCAAAGCAGTCTCAGTGCTATGGTATTTCCCAAAACGGGAAATGTTTATGTTCAAATGACTCTGTAATTGTTGGAATACTTTTTTATAATTAAAAAAAAAAACAGTTGTTTAGAGATAGGCCTTACATTTTACAAAACAGTAGGATCGAGGTTTGGTTTCTTGATAAGAGGTTGGACAACAGCATGTTTTAAACACTCTGGAATAGTCCCTATGACAAGGCATTTATTAACTATGGAAAGTGGACTAGGTCCAACAGTATCTTGCACCTGTTTCAACAGATATGTAGGAATTTTGCCATGGTGGGTAGGCTTTAACTGATTTAACCCTTATTGAAGGGTTTCAACTTTCAGAAGAAATGGCTTCAAACCGAGAAAAAACACTGGATTAAACAGAGTCGGACGTATTAAACAAAGGAGATTGGATATGAGATATGATATGAGAAACAAAATAATTGTTTTAGGTTTCAAAGGAGCAATATCATCCAAAATCTTTACACAGGTACAATTAAGGTAAAAGTAAGATGATCATCAGCACTCTATGAATCAAGAGGACATATAGTTTACAAAACTTAGAAAGGCAGAGACCATTTTGTTTAAAGATGGACAACAGAGCGAGGTTGTAAATTTCACAGGTTTGCGATCCGTAAAACTAACACCACAAATGTGAATAGCACAGATAGGTAAGCCATAAGATAACACAAGATCAACAGATGACCAAGGATGTGTGTGGGGCCTTTCACTCATGAATTTTGTACATATATTGCACATACATGTTCCCTCAAATGTTCATTATGTTCAAATATATTTATACACAAACAGTACCATATTTTACCACATGTATATCTTTATATTATATTATATTATGTTATATACAGAAGTGTATTATTGAATATAAAATTACATACATTACGATGTAAGTAAATATATTGTCACACATTTTTCAATATATGAAAAGCGGCAATTCCTCATTTATTATAGCACAATATTTTCAATATCCATTAAAAAATGTATAAACTGATCATTCATATATAAGGAAATATGTTCTTTGCATAAAGGGTGACAAGCTGCTGTCCCCCAATTTTTGCACTTTTTCCTGACAGTGTTGAAATGGCAGTTGATATTGTACACCATTATGTCAAATCAAGTTAATTTAAATAGCATTTTATTAAATAAAAAGCATCTTTAAGTTAAAAAATTATCTTCAAGTTAATTTCATTATTGTGATTGTCATATGTCCACCTCATTCCATGTGGCCCCTGAGTTAATTTCATGTGATGTACTGATGTCATAACAAGTATGTATGATTGATGCTGCATTAGACAATATACCACCCTCCAGCTGCTCTACAGATTTTTATAACAGTTTCAGATTCCCCCAACCCATTTTATGACGTCATTTTTTCTGTATTCACCACCTAAGAAAACGTCACACCCAGGGCAGGACCAGAATCATTGTTCTAGCATTACATAGCTAACATACATACAGTAGAAAAGGTCCAGAACCAGGCAGAGTCAACTTCAGAAAGGTGTTTCTTTGTTCTTGTGAAAGATTCGTAGGAGAAGTCAAAATATTTTCATATAGGCCTACTTTAAAATGATTGTGATACGGTTCAATGTGTGGGAGGAAGGAAGAAGACAGGGGTCAGTGTGACTGGGATTAATAAATAAAATAAACAAAAGGAGACACACAGTAGCACATTCACCGAGTCACCAGCACAACAAGAAGCAGAAACACAACGAAACAGTAACTTGGACAGTAGTGTACGAAGTCCCAGTCCAACTCGCTCTCTCGTTCCCGCCGGCTTATATACAGTCTCTCCATGCCAATTACTGCAATCAGACACAGGTGTTCATCATCTGCACTTGACTTCCTTACTCACCGCTCGGCTTCCTCTTCTCTCTCACGCTACAGACTCCACGAAACCACGCCCCCTCGCCACAATGATAAACAAGCAAAAGGTTTAAAAATGGTATATTATCAGAATTGGCATAAATAACTAATGAATTTTGGACAATATTTGTTAACGTTACAAGAGTTTTTGTAAAAATCATATCTTCAGATATGAAGATATGGCGGCACTGGCATTTGGCGGCACTGACTTCAAACATCTCAGATACCTTCGGTACATGCGGTCACTGATATGTACCAATTTTTGTGCAGATAAGTCAAAGCGTTAAAAAATATAGCATAATTTATTTTATGGACAGGTGATAAATCTTTGAAAATGTTTCATCTTATAAATATCTTGGTCTGTGGATTGATGAAAAGCTAACCTTTAAAATTCATATTGATAAATTAGTGAGAAAGCTGAGAGTAAAGCTTGGTTTTTATTTTAGAAATAAATCCTGTTTTACTCTCCAAGCTAGGAGGAAATTGATCAGTGCCACTTTCTTACCAGTCTTGGACTATGGGGATGTTATTTATATGCATGCAGCCTCTACCGCGCGACACAGTCTACCATGATGCATTACGGTTTATTACGAATGCCAAGTCACGTACTCATCACTGGCGTCTTTATGAGGCGACTGGTTTTAGCCCTTTAGGCCTGCATGCGTAGATGGTTCCATTGGCACATTTTTATTTTTATTCATAAAGTCATTAATGGTAATTTACCCATTTACAATCTCCGCTCTGTTAACATTCTGGCTCTAAATATCCCACGCATAACAACTGAATTTGGTAAGATTGCTTTTAGTTATGCTGCTCCTGCTCCTGCTCCTAGGTGTTGGAATTTGCTCCAAAAAGTATAGAGGGAATGCATTAACGTCACCTTCCCGCTGGAACCAACACATTCTCACACCCCAACTCGTCACATATTGACGATTTGCCAGGACCCCTTGGCGTCACTTACTAACGCACTGGGTGTACCTTTGGCGTCATTTTTCAACGTGCAGGGTCGTGCAGGGTAGTCCGATAGACTTCCATAGATCTCTGAACCGGAGCCTGTAGCGTTGAAATTTGACGTCTTGGGTAAGCTCACCGCAATGGTCTGCTGCGAATGGGTCGAGAGTCGGGACTGCAATAAATAAAAATATAAAGGAATAGGCTACAATAAATTATCTATGCCAGGGCTAGTATACTGGTGTCCCCCAGATCATCTTTATCTGGCCCTCCAACTGTTTTTTTATGTTTAAAAACCCTCACAATCTGATATCAAAGTGCCCTCTCCGCAAAGGTTTAGCGCGTTCATAGGCAACCGCATTCATCGGTGAGTTTAACAACGCTCATTATGGTGTACAACCCCATTCAGCGGTGAGTTTAACAACGCTCAACTGCAGGTAAATAGGCATTCAGAGGTGAGTTTAAACAAAACAACGCAAAACTGCATGTAGAACGGCATTCAACGGTGAGTTTAACAACGCTCCACGGCGTGTACATGTAAGCAGTTTACGCGTTTTCTTGTCAAAGGTAACGTACTGGCATACATGATGTACTGCTTTAACTAGAGCATGCTGGATAACGTATTTTTATCGGAGTTTTGTTTGTTAATAAATATATATAATGTTTATATAATATATATAATGTATAATGTTTTTTATTTAAATGTTAAAATTTTTTGAATCCTCTAAATTAATAACGCTGACGTCACTGTATGGGGCGATCCCAAGGTCCATTGCAATTTTCCACTCGGTAAGTAGAAGAGTTAATTAATAGAGATGGATACTATTCTTAAATGTACACATCAAAAACTCTTGAATCAGGACAAGAAGTTGTGTTTAGAACCTTTAGATGTGTAAGGTGGCAATTTCGTATGACAGTAAATGATAGAAGACAATATAAAAATATAGCTTGCTGCACCAAATGTGCAGGCTAGCAAAGTTAGCTAATTGAATTCAAGTTTTTGTCAAATTTTGTCGCATATAACGTTAATCATGTAAGGTAATAGGGGAGATTTTAAGGTTTTCAGTGTTACATTAGCACACAACTATTATCCTACATTATAAATGTTTAGATGAAGAACGGTGTTGCCAGATTGGTTTGTTTTACAGCCTAATTGTTTAAAATCCACGCAAAATTGTATAATAAACACCCAAGTAAATCTATAATAAATAATACAAATTCATTTTTGTGCCCTTTTTATCACACATAGTGCAACCAAAACCAACCAAACGGCTGGAAAACAATCCAATCTGGCAACATGAAGGTGTGACATATGGTGTAAAATATAAGGTGTTCAATTCTGATTTGCTTTTTTCTCTCTCATCAGGTCCTTCAATTTTGCCTGCTCTTTATTCTAATCAAACACGACACATACACACACAGAAACACACACAATAAAGGCACTTTTAAGAGCCACGTCTATCTTGTTTATACCTGTCTGTGCAGTCTTTGTCAGTCTCTCTCTCTCTCTCTCTATCTATCTCTCTCTCTCTCTCTCTCCCTCTCTCTGTGTTGTTTGTTTTTGTGTATATTTGTTGTCTAGTAATGACAAGGCCCAAATTCAGGCCATGCCCTTCTTGCCAGACTCCCAATCAGGCAAGCAGGAAAACTTGCAATGTTTGTTTTGCAAGCCTGTTCACCAAAAAGAAAATTATAGAAAAAGTGGTGTCACTGGATAGCCAGTGGGGGGAATCTGTCCTTAAAAGCAGAAATGCTGGGCGTATAATTGATTCTGCCCGTATTGCAGTAAGTAAAAGTGTTAATATTTCATAAGTTAGTGTAACCTGAAGTGAAGCTGAAAGCCTGTGTTTTTCACATACTGAATATCAGACATATACCAATGTGACCTGGCCTTTACTAACATAGTCTTATTTCATACATGGAATAATCCATCTTTATCTATAAATTGTGCTAAAGAGTAACTATAAGTTGTGTTCTCTGTGAAGTATTAAGTAAGTCATGATTGCAATGGCAGAAACTGCAGAGTACCTCTGGCCTTATCTGAAACTGGCCATTGATTGTATACAGTTCAAGAGTAATGTTTCTTGCATTGTACTCCAACTCCATTAAATGTCCTTAAAATAAAATTGCTTTATATAGTACTGAAGTTTCTAATAATTCAGTGGGTTTAACTAATGTGTGATAACTGCTTTTGTTCATTTCAGGTGAGTAAACTTGAAGCTGTGGGGTACAAGCCAGTTTTATTTATTGGCAAGCCAGACAAAAGGGCTTCGAATAAATGGGTTGCAGATATAATTACCCATCTGCACCCCACTCCTGTCACTAAAACTCTTTTGGATAAGATGCGGAGGGCCTATGAATTTATCTTGACAAAATGTAAGTAATGTTTTGGTTTAGAAACTATGAATATTTAAGATACATGTATATTTCTTTGTTAATATGTACAGGTTTTAAATTAAAGTAAACTTGTATCATAGCAACCTCCTCAGCACAGCAACCGGAGGGTCAAGCGGCAGCGGAGGGTCAAGCGGCAGCGGAGGGTCAAGCGGCAGCGGAGGGTCAAGCGGCAGCGGAGGGTCAAGCAGCGGAGGGTCAAGCGGCGGCGGAGGGTCAAGCAGCAGCGGAGGGTCAAGCAGCGGAGGGTCAAGCGGCGGCGGAGGGTCAAGCGGCAGCGGAGGGTCAAGCGGCAGCGGAGGGTCAAGCGGCAGCGGAGGGTCAAGCAGCGGAGGGTCAAGCGGTGGCGGAGGGTCAAGCAGCGGAGGGTCAAGCGGCGGCGAAGGGTCAAGCGGCAGCAGAGAGTCAAGCGGCAGCGGAGGGTCAAGCGGCGGCGGAGGGTCAAGTGGCGGCGGAGGGTCAAGCGGCAGCGGAGGGTCAAGCGGCAGCGGAGGGTCAAGCGGCGGCGGAGGGTCAAGCGGCGGCGGAGGGTCAAGCGGCGGCGGAGGGTCAAGTGGCGGCGGAGGGTCAAGCGGCGGCGGAGGGTCAAGCGGCAGAGGAGAGTCAAATGGCGGAGATTCAAACCAAGGAGTCTGAGACTGTATTTGTTCTTAACCTTGTTCCTCTGTCTTACCCACTGTCTCCAACCTCTCTCTCTCCTACTTCCTCTTCTACTTGTACAACGATTCTTCCTTCACTTTCTTCCCCACTTTCACTGCCATGCTCTAAGTCTTTGCGTCAAATTAAACGGACAAACACCTCTACCTCTTCACACTATTCTCCCTCTGTCTCTCCTCCATCTCTGTCTGCCTCTTCCATCTCCACGTCTTTGAGTCAGGAAGGGCCACGTGTGAAGAACAGAAGAAAAGGTAACTTTTTGCATGGTACATCTTACTCCACACTGTAAATAATTTTGCTCCAGTCAGAGTTGACTTCATGTAAATTGGATTAATTCGGCTAACCGAGTTATTGATAGCCAGTTTGCAGTATTTAGTTATTTAGCTGTGGCCTGACTTAAGGTCCCTTGCACACTAATTCCGTAATTTTAGTATGCGTTTTTACGTATTCGTCATTCATTGGCTCTGAATTGTCAAAACACCATTCAAAATTCTTGCTACTGATCCAAAAACTCATTTTTTTATAACAGATGAAAGTTTCGTAGGCAGTGTGTAAACGTGATTGACTAAACATTTATTTGTCGTATTTATTTTGTAATGTGCGAAAATTTCGGTCGTGAATTTCAGAGTTGGTGTACAAGAACCTTTAAGAGGACTTTGGGAAAACCAATCCTGTACATTTTGCTTGATTGACAAAAACAGGGACAAATTTACTGATATGATATGAATGGAAAGGACTGCATATCACCTCCCATGTGAAATTATAAATTTGGACTGATTCAGCTACAAATCATGGCATCATGGCTTAATAAACTTTCCTTGTCTTTTCATCATTTCAGGTTGCCGAAAATGTTGTAGGCAGAAGGTTTTCCAGTTTGATCGAATAACTGGGGAACGGATAAATGAGGTAAAATGTGTTCTGTTAGGCTGCTTACTTTTCTAAATGACTGATTCGGACCATTCAAAGATAATAAAACAATATGTTATGCCCTATTCAGTGATTGCTTAAACAGTTAAAATAATTATTATTCGTGTTTGTGTGTAGGGGAAAACTGAACTGAAAGTCCACTGGTTGCCATGCACTGTGTGGTAAGTCATGTTTCATTAATTATTCAATTCCATGTTGCAATGCAAATTAGTCTATTCCATGTTTAATATGATGTAGGCAAAGTTCAACTGGTGTCTTGCAAGCTGCATGGAAGTTCATGTCAGTGTTTTCTGTGACAAGAGAAAACTCCCTGGTCCTGTAGTTGTTCCCGTCAATAAATCATCCTCTGAGGTAGCCTTTAGAAAAACTGGAGTTAGGTCGATTATCAGTACTCAGAAACAAATAGCGATGAGGTGGAGGCATTTAGAAGTGCTAGATCCAGCAGGTAGGTCCTAGGCAGGTAGTAACCTTTAGGACATGCATTCCGATGATGAAAAATTATGGAATAGTCTTCCGAGCATTCCAAGTTCAGACACACTCTCTCGGTCCAGACTAAAGACAAATATCTGAATTGTCTTTAGTCTGGACTGAGAGACTGTGTCTGAATTTGGAATGCTCGGAAGACTATTCCATAATTTTAAAGACAAATGTTAAAGACTAAATATCCTATTTTTTAGATCCTGGAATTGTGTGATTAACACAATGGATTGTTGGTAATGAGGAGCTGAACCATTCAGTACTTTCTGAGCAATTAATATAGTTCTAAAATTAGCTGACAGACAGCCAGTGTATGGACAATAAAATGGTCCTGATGTGATCATGTAAGTGCTATATACATGTAACAAATTATTATTATTATTATTATCATGTTTTCTGTTTCTAGTAAGTACTCTAGTGGTTAGCTCTAGCTCTGAACTAGCTTATCTATTGAGCCAGCAGGACATCCACTCGGGAATGCATTACAAAAGTAGCATCATGCACACATAAATTAATCTTTCAGCATCTGAAACACTTATGTGTCATAATTTAGTATTTCTAAAATGGATAATCCTGATGTACATGTGCTGGAAATGTGATTTTCCTCATCCCACTAATGACAACTTAATCCCTCAGTTTATCGGAAACATATTGAAATCAGTACATTTTGAGATACATGGCGTTCAATATACAGAAACTGTATGGAACATTGTGTAACAATTAAGTCCAAGTACCTAAAATTTGTTATTAGGTAAATTGAGTAAATGTATTCAGTTACATTCCACCACTGGGCTTAACCAGGGTTAATAATACTTTAACAAACATAAATACATTTTGATGAACAATCTAAATTGAACCCAAAAGTGATTTAGATTTTTTTTCTCTGTGTTCTAATTATTTTTTTTGAACTTATGATATTTTACAGTGGCAAAACTTGGGATGATACATGGGAGCCTGCCAGTGAATTCCCACATGTTGTGCCTAATTCCCCACAGCCCAACCAGCTTTCAGCATGATAGCCTAGTCACCTGGACTCAAGCAGTTTTTTTTCTTCTTTTCGTTTTTTTTTTTTTCTTGCTTTTGTTCATTAAAGTTTTTTGCACAATACTGTCTCTTTTTGTGTTTATTTTCTTAATGGTGTTTAAAAAAACAACCTTTTTCATGAACTGCACAGATCATAAGGGAGAAAATTAGTGCTGTCTGACATAATGGCATTCCCAAAGGCATTATTTTTTAATTTTTTTTGTTTTAGTATAGGTAAGTCTACTTGAACTATTTGTTTGGTATGCCATGCCATGAATAAAAAAAAAAACAGAATACTCCTTAATATATTAAAATGTCACTTAAATGTTGTAGTCCTGTTTGAAATGTTCAATTACAATATTAGATATTAATTCCTTTAACATTTATAACCATAATTGTTATAATTGTAATTACCTATTTATATTTGCCTTGCATTTATTCACAGCAAAATAATATAAAATGAGACATATATATATATATATATATATATATATATATATATATATATATATATATATATATATATATATATATATATATATATATATATATTGTTTTTATTTTTGGGCCAATGTGTTCTTCAAAGGGAAGGGGGGGGGTAAAGAAAAGTCTTCATATATTTTGGCACATCACATGGAAAACTAAGGTGAACTACACGGTAGTGGGCATTCAAGGTGAACATGATGGCATCAATTTACTGATTAGATTATAGTTTCCATTGAAGGGGTTTTTGTTAGTCCCTTTTGAATTTGATTAAGAGATTTATTGACATCTGTTCGAAACAAATACTGCAATGCTAGAATAACTATCAAGAGTTTGTATTTTTGTAAGATCCCACATATATATTATTATTACATTATACAATAATATATTATACATAGATGATCATGGAAATTAAGCGTTGTATTTCTTTCAATGAAAAATAACAACTAAATAAATAAATATCCTGGATTTGCGTACATCAGAAGCCGGAAGAGCCTGTAAATACCAAATGGACAAGTGTGACGTAGCTTTGACGTTTCCATGGCGCCAGCAGGACAAGCTGTGGTTGGACTAACGTTTAGGTCAGATTAAAAAGCGCTCCATATCGCAAACTATGTTTTGCTGTCGTTATGATGTCAGTAATACTATCAGTTAACAATGAGGTATTGTTATATTGAAAGATATTTCACGTTTAGCGAGATCCTAACCCTAACCCTGTAGTGTAACTACACACTTAAATGAACTACAATTCACAGCGCCCGTACCATCGACACAATGATAGAGGCTTATGGGTATTGTAGTTTAAAAACGTTTTGTAATGGAATTAAATAAATACAACCTTTAATGAACAAAGGGACATCTAAATATGTTCATTATACAAATTTCTTTGACATATTTGAGAATCAGACTGAAATTTGTTATTTTACTGTGAGCACTTTTAAAAATGCTTTTATAACACATTTCCATGTATGCCAGACATCTCTGTTCAACATTATGTATTAAACATAACAAAAATAATTGTCCTACCAATTTTCACTTCAATACGCTTATCAGACTTTGCATTTGCAGACTTTGCAGAATGTGCATTTTTTTTGCTCTTCCAGGGGTGCTACGGGACCCCTGAGGGAGGAAGGGCAGTAAAACCTATATGTACTTTCTTCATCATGGACAACAAACTGTATTGAGTCACATTTATATCTGCACATTCTTTTTCTTTCCCACCTTTTCTATATTTACATCATGCTTGTGTTTGGTTTTGATCATATTGCAAGACTCTGAACTCGGAATACAAAAATTCAGTAATATTTTACGACTGTTTTAAAATAGACTCTTCAGAATTGCTAAAACACTAAACCCCCCATATTCTCAATAGCCTAATCTAAGTTGTAGAATAAATTACTCTTTTGTTTTCGATTTTCCTTTTGCCTGAGATGACATTGTCTGTGATGTGGACAAGGTCCTCCGGCCAGACCAACATGAAGACATGATGCTGAAGCAGAATCACTCTCTCACTGACCTTGATTTTGCAGTTGAACACCTCTTCTGAGTGAACAGTAACATGCTTTTGATTTAAGATTTGGACATGCTTTTGAGATTCTTCAGAAAGCATGAAAGAACACAAATTTAAAATGCTTGAACTTCTTTTACACACAAGCTCAAACAAGACCAAAACAATGGATTTTTACTGGCAAATTTACCAATGCTTTAACACTGTATGTCAGAACAGATAACACCATGTTCTAAACCTAACCCAGGCTAAAGTCAAGGTAAACAGCTGTTTATATTGTGAATTGAAACACAAATATATCCCCTGTATTTTATTCTATTGTTACTGAGAAACAGCTGATTGAATTATGCAAATATATACATTTGTTTTATTTATTGCAGCAATAATCAAACCTTTTTGTAAGTAACCTTTTTGTCTTTTGCAGTTGTTTCACTGTATTTTCACAGAATGCAAGTGCTGAAGACATTCAATACTGTACAATATTCGGTAACAATATGCATTTTACAGTCCTGTTACCCATGTACATACTATATACTAATTATAGTAAGTACAATCACTGGGTAATAACTAGGTACTAAACCTGAACCTACCCCTAGCCTATGTACTTACCTTATATTAGCCAGCACTTTCTAGGTAAGTACACTGTAAGTACACATAAGTACTGAACTGTAAAAGGAAGCGTTACCCCATATTCAGTACAATTCTATACTTGCAGTGCTTACAGTATACAATTTATTCACCTTGCCATTACTATACGTAATTGCAAAAATGTTTTACTTAGTTGCGATACATTTCTTTCTGGTAACTGCGTGTTTTGGATTCTGTTCTTAATTTTTTTATGTAGTGTCTAACAAATGATCTGTAGTGATCATGATTATTCCTCCTCATCATTATGGTTTTCTTCCTCATAATCTGCTTCTTCCATGTCTCTAAACAGGTTTCAATTGTTATACAGCACCCTACAGTTCAACTAATGAAAGTTACTGTACTTTAATTAATGCAATTACTTTCCACCACTGACTGGTTGTAGAGGCATGCATGTACACATTTCTATGTATGTGAAAGAAGAGGTTACACTTTGGTTTTATTTATATGGTGATAAAAAGCAGATTTTATTACATGCTTTATATTCATAGTTAAGGTAATTGTCCAGAAGTATGAAAGGTGTTACAGTCTTGTAGATTACAGTCCATCATCAGAAATGTCATAGTCACTGTCGTACTCATCAGATGATGCATTGTACAAGAAGCTCATGTTCTCTGCTCCAGACAAAACTTGGAGGTAACAGTCTCTTGCTTGCACCTTCATTTCTCTGATTTGATGCTGCTTTCTGAGGATGATACTGTGCAGACCTTTCAAACCCTCTTCACTTAGGCCACATTGCGAATCTTAAAAGAGGAACACAAAAATATAAGACCAGCCTTAGAAACTTTATAAACAGTCATCATTGTTGTGTGTATATTTATTAGGGCTGCCCCCTAATAGCAATCTTTTGTCGGTGCAACCCTATGTTTATGTAATTTATTACAAATATATAGTTTTCATTGTCTCACTTGAAAACAAGCAGGACAGCTCTCTGAGGGTATCGGAACGAGTTGAGAGAGATTTCCAATGGTGGTCCATCTCTGCAACAAGAATCTTCTGCTCCTCCTCAAGCCTCCTTACTGACATGATGATGTCAAAAGCTCTTCTCTTTGTCCTTAGATCGACTGAGTCTGGAGTGCATTTATGATAAATAAATAAATCATTAGTATTAAACATCAACCTTCAAAGAACCTCTAAAATAGTATGGGGTTGCAGAATGACATTTGAAGCATTGTGGGTTATATGTCATTATGTATCAGATTTGTCAGAAGCAGTCAACAGACTAGTGTACATACCACTGTGTGGGAGCTGCCATGGCCAAGCTGTCTCACCAGACAGAATGGT
Source organism: Gila orcuttii (assembly GCA_026230005.1). NCBI lineage: Eukaryota > Metazoa > Chordata > Actinopteri > Cypriniformes > Leuciscidae > Gila > Gila orcuttii. The sequence continues at coordinate 4,673,117 of JAPDVR010000005.1, read as the reverse complement.
TTCCAGGCAGAGAGTTTCTGTGATTGGAACCATTCTGTTGTATTTCTCCACAACAGATGTCAGGATTCCCTTCTCCTCTCTGATCTTGCGGCGGATTCTGGCACGACCTTTGTTGCCATCGGAATCTTTATAAAGACGCTGGGAACGTCTCTTGATACTGGCTACCAGCACCTCAATTCTGCTGGCCAGGGCATCAGCATCATTTGTAGTTGTTGTTGCTGTTGTTGCAGCTGACAAGAAATAGGTGTGGTTTGCACTTTACAACACCAGTAACATTTACAATTATTTGTGACTAAATGTATTACAAGTAATCATTTTCTCACCGTGAGCCCAATCCTTTACATCATTCACCCAGTCTTCCAATTGGCTCACTGTCACTGTCAATTGGGCTTTCATGGTCTCTAGGTTTAGTAACTGGCTTTGCAGAGCTTTTGTGGTCTACAATAACAAACAGTAGTAAGAAACAAGAACCAAATGTTCAATGCACAGCTTCATACAATGCTAACATGCAATACTGAACATCTAAAATTAATTCTACTGATGTCATTACCTTTTGATATCGGCGGGTCAGTGAGATAGCCAAATTGTTAAACTTTTGCTGATTCCAGCGCATGGCCATGAGAGTCAGCATGTCTGTGCGTCCTGGAAACACAGAAAATATGATGTTACCATATTCCTACAACTTATTATGTAAGGATGTACCTAGTGCAGTATGTCACCTTACCTGCTTTTGACATATGTTTTGTGGTCACTGCAATCCTAGAGAGGAAGGCATTGCACTGTTCCACCTCCTCCCCCAGTGTTAGACCAGCCCCATCCTGATATGCCCCACTCCATTTCACCTGGTTAAGAATTAAAAAAACAATAAACAAAAAAAACCCCAGATGTTTGCAGATGTTCAGTTTAGATAATGCAATTCTATCACATAGCAACATTTCCTTACCTCACATTTAAAATCATGGGCTTTGGCATGAAAAACAGAAAGGAATGGCTTCATGTTGAGAAGGTGCTGGAGCTCTGGACAACTTTTTGCAACGCTTTGGAGGTAGGGCCAATATTTGCAGGTCACATCCATACAAAAAAAAGTGATTTGCCTACTGGCCAGCTTTTCTTGCAGGTACAGGGGATAGGCAAAAATTTCCCCCCTATACATATTTAAGGCACAGAGCAGGACTCCGTGCCGACACACCGCAAGCTCCAATCCCTCCTCGTCTACCTTGCTGGCAGATCTTTGTGAGGTCTCTCTGGCTGCTGACCACTCCCCTCCACAAACACCTCTTCCACTGACCTACAATATGGAAAATGGTGGATGAAAATAAGACTCTCCTAAACAAACTCGGAAGGAGGTTTTACAAAATTTTACATGTTTGGTTGTGTTGTGAATGTGGTCCACAAATCTTTTCACGTCTTCGTCCTTGGCTATGAAGACGCCTTCAAAGATGGCCTGTTCCTCAGACCTAAAAAAACAAAAACAACACTTGGTGATGGACAACAATTTATGATAACTTATAATCTGAGATTTCTTGGTTCACATATTAAAGAGTTATGTTTTTCTATTAATACAAACACTGTGATACACAGTTTGGAGTACCTAGCAGCATTCTTGAAACGGTAATGCTTGCGGTTTCCATCAACTGAAACTGCAAGCATTTCTGGGGTGCATGCAGGACAGTTGAAGGGTTCTTCCTTGCATATGTTGTCCAACTCAAATCGCACAGCCTCCCACTCAAAAAAACTTTTCAGAAAACTGTCTGCTGAGATCTTGCCAGTCTATTAAAAATAAGGAAACCAACAGCTAATAATGTACAACAAATACATTAGCATCAAACAACTTATCAAACCACAACTCAAAAATATCAACAACACTGCAGGATAGATAAATTAAATACTCACACGACCAAAGCGGACAGTTCGCTGATTCAGCATTCTTAAAAATGCTTGGCAGGACAGTCCTGGTGCCGCCATCTTCATTTCTTCAAATGAAAAAAAGACATCTGTGGCATAAACTGTGGCAAATTGAAGGGTTGCAGGCCAGTAGTCACTTCTGTTTAGGTCAGCGATTCCAGAAGTCCAAGTGGCTTGGCATGCCTCACAAATTAACTCGGGCATGCTTAGATCATGTCGTCCTGGAAATATCAAAAACACATCCACTGTAATGTAAACCAGGATTTGTGTTCTTTGTACAATTTATACATTACTTTAAAAGTTTTATATCTATGTCAAACTTGTAGGGAGTCGCGTATGGATATATATATATATTTTTAAATGCTTCTCAAACAGGACAAAATAAAGTTCTTCACATTCTTACCATTCATTGTGACCACAGCAACAGTCTTTCCTGGACTAACCCTCAATGACTCTGGTGAACAACCACAGATTTTGTCAGGCATCTCCACAGGTACAAGCCGGACTGAAAAAGATCATATAGTACACTTGAATTATGATCAATTTGTATTGACTGATAATTGATCATTTAAATAATAAAGCTTATGAGCTTAACTATTCTGAAAATGATATATATGTTGTACACACAAACCAGAACTTACCACAATGGGAAAGAGCCTTATCCACCACGAAAGTTGTTGGAGGCAATGGTTGGAAGAATCCAGCAGTCATGGCATCTCTGTTGTGAAGAACATGTCTGGTGTGCATGCTGACGTCACATTCAGCACAGAAGAAGGGACGTGGTCTACAGTCACAACACCGGACAGCCGCTGGATTACTCCCACACTGTTGGCAGATGTGTGTTGCCACATGTTCTTGTGCCGCAGCCGTGTTCACCAGGCGGGGTCTCTCTGCCCTCCACCTCTCTGAAAAGAGACTTTGTCGTTTGCTCCAGTTTGAGGAAGCCAGAAGAGGATCTCTTAGGGTTTCAAGAGGTGATGCTTCATCACCTGAGAATTCGCTTAGTGAGTGTTGGAGATCTTGTAGAAAACACTCTGTAAATGGTATGGAATATTCAAAAACAATAATTTCCTTTTATGTATATGTATATATATATATATATATATATATATATATATATATATATATATATATTTATTTTTTTACAATATTAAAGTGTACACCATTTGGCTGTGAAAGGATCAGTATTCTACAAAAGTTTAAAAGTATTTTAACCCACTGTCATATATATATATATATATATATAAGGGCTAATGGTGACACAATGAAGTACACACCAACAGTCTCTGGAGTAAAGGCCACCTCACAGTTAGTGTCAGGAGCAATGAAGGGAGGATCAGTCTTCCGAATGTGATCAGCTGTAGAGGATAAAAACAACAAATCAACATTTATAACTTGTTCCAAGGCCTGGTTGCCAGCCTAAAATGGTGCAAGCTCACTGTTTAACAGAGGTAGAGAGAAATATTAGTACACTTATTTCCTAAACCCTAATGGGGGAAGTCCAATTACTATTGGTTATCTGCATATAAGGTGTCATATAGATGATGACAGCAAATAGGAATGCTTATATAGAAGCAGATTAAAAAGAAACAAGTTGGTTGGCCATTGACAACACTCTGAAGAACAAACTGTTTCAAACACAGCCTTGCCAAAACCAATAACTTGAAAGAGATTTAGTATAATGGTAACCAGGTTAGCTCATTTGACATTATAAACATTTTGACAAGATTTCCTGACAATGTCAATACAGCCCACAATTAAACAATTTTTTATGCTTTACACAAATATGTAATATTAGCCTTAATGTGTCTTTCACTTAATCCAAGACTAGTGATATATTTCATAAATCTACTTTTTATGTAAAAAAATCAAATGATTGGTTCTGGTTTGATTGTTTCCCTGCCATATCAAGCTATACATGTATTGTAACATATACTCTCATAAGTGGTTAAACAATGTAGATCTACAATATATCTTAAATGAAAAACAATACTGACCCTTATTTGAATGATTCCTGCTTGATCTTGGCCTCGCATAAACAATATTTCCAGTAATGTCTCTTTTTCTCCATTCCACCCTCGGCTCAGGTGTCTTCACTGGTGCTGCTGCCTCCTCTTCTTGCAGCTCACCAAGAAGGTCATCAAGACTTTGGAGCTCATCCTTCAGTTCTTGGTCATCAACCAAGTTATCCAAGATCATGAGATGTTCTTGGATTTCTGAATCACTATTGGACATTGTGATGGGCAGAAACACAAACAGACAGAAAGACTCACAACGAAGAGATGGACAGATAAAACAAATATAAATGTAAACAGAGAGAGAGAGAGAGAGAGAGAGAGAGAGAGAGAGAGAGAGAGAGAGAGATGAGCTGATGAGTAGAGATTAACAAGACGGACGTGGCTCTTAAAAGTGCCTTTGTTTGCGTGTGTGTGTGTATGTGTGTGTGTGTATGTGGTGGGGGGTAAGAATAAAAATATTTTTTGAAGCTGCCAAATTTGAGGGTCCTAAAGAAAAAACAGAATTGAACATTTTACACCAGTATTCTCTTCATCTGTGTTGCCAGAATGGGCTATACTTTATGTGATATTCATTTTATACAGTTCAATAAACGAGAAGTTAATATTGTTAATGACATTTTAGAAAAAAAATTGACAAGAAATGTTGTCTAACATTATATATGATTCATATATGAATCAATCAATAAGTTATGATATCATTACTTATTACATTAATTAGACTTTTATTATATTATATTTTATAATATTAATTGTTTTATTTCATATTGAAAAATTGTGATGAGCCAAAATGTAGTAGTTATGAATTAATTTGTATTATTAATTATAGATTTACTTGGGTGTTTATTATACAATTTTGCGTGGATTTTAAACAATTAGGCTGTAAAACAAACCAATCTGGCAACACCGTTCTTCATCTAAACATTTATAATGTAGGATAATAGTTGTGTGCTAATGTAACACTGAAAACCTTAAAATCTCCCCTATTACCTTACATGATTAACGTTATATGCGACAAAATTTGACAAAAACTTGAATTCAATTAGCTAACTTTGCTAGCCTGCACATTTGGTGCAGCAAGCTATATTTTTATATTCTCTTCTATCATTTACTGTCATACGAAATTGCCACCTTACACATCTAAAGGTTCTAAACACAACTTCTTGTCCTGATTCAAGAGTTTTTGATGTGTACATTTAAGAATAGTATCCATCTCTATTAATTAACTCTTCTACTTACCGAGTGGAAAATCGCAATGGACCTTGGGATCGCCCCATACAGTGACGTCAGCGTTATTAATTTAGAGGATTCAAAAAATTTAAACATTTAAATAAAAAACATTATACATTATATATATTATATAAACATTATATATATTTATTAACAAACAAAACTCCGATAAAAATACGTTATCCAGCATGCTCTAGTTAAAGCAGTACATCATGTATGCCAGTACGTTACCTTTGACAAGAAAACGCGTAAACTGCTTACATGTACACGCCGTGGAGCGTTGTTAAACTCACCGTTGAATGCCGTTCTACATGCAGTTTTGCGTTGTTTTGTTTAAACTCACCTCTGAATGCCCATTTACCTGCAGTTGAGCGTTGTTAAACTCACCGCTGAATGGGGTTGTACACCATAATGAGCGTTGTTAAACTCACCGATGAATGCGGTTGCCTATGAACGCGCTAAACCTTTGCGGAGAGGGCACTTTGATATCAGATTGTGAGGGTTTTTAAACATAAAAAAACAGTTGGAGGGCCAGATAAAGATGATCTGGGGGACACCAGTATACTAGCCCTGGCATAGATAATTTATTGTAGCCTATTCCTTTATATTTTTATTTATTGCAGTCCCGACTCTCGACCCATTCGCAGCAGACCATTGCGGTGAGCTTACCCAAGACGTCAAATTTCAACGCTACAGGCTCCGGTTCAGAGATCTATGGAAGTCTATCGGACTACCCTGCACGTTGAAAAATGACGCCAAAGGTACACCCAGTGCGTTAGTAAGTGACGCCAAGGGGTCCTGGCAAATCGTCAATATGTGACGAGTTGGGGTGTGAGAATGTGTTGCTGGAACACGTCCCCCTCAGCCGGACTGAGTGGCAGAAGAGCTGCTGCGTGACTGGATTTAATAGATGAAACTGCGAAAACGCGAGTAAAACAAACGATTATCAGTTTAAACTAAAGATTGGACTCAATATAGTGTTCCTTACAACTTACTAAAGATCCAGTGATCCATGGATATTGATATGCAGCCAGGAATCGTGTTTCCTGACATTTATATGTGCCTGATTTCGACACATAGGCTACAGCAAATTTGCCTGTGAACGCTTTATATAAATACAATATAGGCAGGTCTAAATCCAGGTGATCACTTATATCAATGTTATATATATCATCATATCGTCTAGACTTAAAACTTGTATAGTTTTTTGTCAGTGTTTATTTAAAAATGTCAAATTATACAGAATATACAGTGGTAAATATTTGATTGATGAGTTGTCACTACAATATATAACAATACAATATATAGAGAATGATTTTACCACTAAATTCAGCATATTGACACAAAAATGATAACTGCAAATCCACCTTTCGCTGCCTGGAGTCCAGTTGTTTCTATGAATTGCAGCGATCTATTTGCTTCTCTGTTCTGTTGCTTTCGGTAGTCTGTAAAAATATACCTCATATTTCGTCAAATCTAGTTGTACAGTCAGTCTCAAAGCTCTTTCCCGTTTTAGACGCGTTTTGTGTGTTTTTCCGCAGCATTCACGCTGAAAACCAATGCTGCCGCTCAGTGTTTTCGCCACTTAGTGGGCGTAACCGCAGTCACTCCGGCCAACGGTGACGTCACGTGCATACCCTCTATTGAAGCTTTCTGTTTTTATCCCACTTGAACATTTTAAACAATTACTTAAATGTTCCAAATTTGAATAATGCACATGTTTTCAATGACCACATTAAGTCATTCTTAAATTGTTTTACATGCACTGTAAATCTGTTTTGTTTGTTGTGTTTGTTTATGTGATTCAGTGTAACTTGTGTAATTGTTGCCCCAGGGCTCCCTTGTAAAAGAGATTTGAATATCTCAATGGGACATCACCTGGTAAAATAAAGGATAAATAAAAAATAAAAATAAATAACATCTGTTCAAATTTGGTATCGGAACATTCGGCATGATCCACTGATCTCCCAGATTTCCACAGATCTATATCTTTCAGATATAGTAGACCATCTGGGGACTTTTGGCTTACTCTTTTCAACATACTATGTCATGTGACACACTTATTCTAATTTCACATTTTAGATAGTATGCACATAGGGGCAAAGGGTGTGCTTTTAAAGGGCTTATTGAAATCATACAGTCAATTAGTTCAGAACACTGATTCATTCAAAAAGAATGCAGTGGCGTTATCTAGAACTAGCCCCCATTCATTTCTGACTGTTATATCAATATACAAATAAAACAAACATAAAAAGATAAATGGTACTCAATGGTAAGTCTGAATTTTAAACTGATAAATTCTCTAACCCTGGGATTTCATAATGTGTTTACTTATGTAATGAAGATATTTATAATTCGCTCTAAATGCGGGAAAACCCCTAAAGATGTTAAACATGATGTATGAGATCATGCCAAGCTTGCAAGTGACCACTTTGTGTGCAATAAAAATCCCCTGTGAGATCAGCTATGAAAATCTAGAGTTATGTGAATGAAGATAAAAAAGAAGAGGTATTTTTTCACAACCTTAGTAGTCTAGCAGGTGAAATAGGTTCCCATGTACCCGTTTGACATTTTTTTGTAACCTGTTTTTTTGGGACCCTAATTGTGTCTAGTTAAGAATTTTTGATGTTGCCGATCGGGGAGGACTATGGTCCTTTGATACGGTATTTGATACCGTTGACCATAATATCCTCATCTCCGGTCTTGAACACTGTGGAGGGAGATAAGTGGTTTAGCTCTTATCTTTCAAACAGAAGTTTTTCAGTTTATCCTGGGGAATTTTTTTCTGCTGCGGCTCCCTTCATGGAGCTCCACAAGGGGGACACCAAAAAATTGTTTTTGATTTAATCTAAAACCTGGTGATGCTATAAATTTACTTATGTGACGAAATTGTTTATACTTTGCTCTGATAAGAAACACTGTATGCTTCCTTTGTAAAATATGTCTGGAAATGCAGGAAATGTACAACAAAACATCAAAAAACTTGTCCTTGTTCCCACAGTAGATGAAGCAAGTTAAACAAAGTTTAGTCTAGCAGGAGAAATAGGTTCCCCATGGGGGAACAATCCAACCGTCTCCACTGACTTTTTAACTAGACTTACAAAAACAGGTTACAAAAAATGGCAAACAGGTACATGGGAACCTGTGTTTAACTTGCTTCATCTACTGAGGGAACAAGTGAAAGTTTTTAGTCAGTGCTTCTTATCAGAGCAAAGTATAAACAATTTCGTCACATAAGTAAATGTATGACATCACCAGGTTTTAGATTAAATCAATTTAAATCTCAGTTGTTCAGATTTCACTTGTGTTTAAAAAAACGTTGAGTCACGTTTTAAAAACTTTTATCGATCGATATCTGTGATTTCACGTAGCTACTGATTCGGACATGAGTAACATCTCTGTGTTTATTTCAGAGGTGTGAGTGTGTGTTTTCTAGACGAGGGCACTAGGTCAAGTGCTGTGCTTGTGTGCATCATGCATTCGGATGTGATTAGATTGTTTGCCAAAAAACAAAAGATAATTTGCCCTGGAATTTTTACAGAGGTTGTGTGAGAAAAACACTGATTTGGCAGATTTGGTTGGGATTCAAATTGCAAAGTACGTCTGTGAAACATGAATTTCTCTAACGTCCCCCTGGAAAACTAGTTTAATTCTCTGATTTAGTAGGACTGTGTCCTGCACAATTTATGGGCTACATTTAACACTTTCATTGTTTGGGTTTGACAAGTGATCCCACAGTTAATGGCTTGACTTGAGTTCTGTTTGTATGAATGAGCAAAGTCAAGCCTGTATTCCATTCTTACAGTTTGAGAATATTGTCTGTAACCATAGAGACAGAGACTAAGTAAATATTAAATATGGTAACATCCATAAAACTGCACCAAAATTAAAAAGCACCATATAGGGGCCTCTGATCAGAAAAACAAAATTTCAACTTTAGAAAAAAGTGCAACAATCACTGTACAGACATATATTTACGTTTATTTCTTTAAAAACAATGACACTGGGGCCAATTTAAAGGCCTTCATCAGACATCAAGTGTTTCTCAGGTAAACAGAGAACCTTTACAATATATATATATATATATATATATATATATATATATATATATATATATATATATATAAACCTTTTATACAAAAAACCTTTACAATACGCAACAGGTGTGTGTCTCTAATAAAGGGAATTTCTTCTGCCCCCCAAAAAGGGATTAAAAGTTTAAATTGATTGGGATTAATTGGGATTTAGGATATACAGAGACAGTGCCAGCCCTGACAGGAAGTACCTGGAGAACAATATGTCTAACTGGTCTGGGTCATGCATCATTTCTATGGCCTGTCTTTATAGCAATGACTCTCATTCTGCTGCCAATGAGATCAGTTTCTCTGGATTCTGCACCATTGTAGGGTGAACCCCGGTGTTTGTGGGTGGTCATTGGTGAAACTGCAATTTGTATCCTGTTGACAGGATGTTTCACAGCCATGTATCTGATGTTATTGCCTCCCCCACATGCATACATTTCAGACATAAGGCAGAGTTGCCAACTTTTGAGGTTTGCTTGGAGTGAGATTTGTTGAAATTGGGTCTTGAGTGAGATATGTTGGGTGGTGGGGGGGAGGGGTTGTAGGCTACTGTATCACGTGCCGTTTGAACTGACGCGCTACAGCGATCTGTCACATTTAAAAGCGCCAAAACGAATTTGTTCCATATCAAAAGTAACCTTCTCTGTCTAGTCTGTCGGTGTCAGTGTCCTCTTTTTTTTCGCGATTTTTCTCTGCGTGAGAAAATGCAGTGGTCCAATCAGTAGTTAAGAGCCTGAACTTGCTTATAGTAATATGGAAATTAGTGCACATGAGTGAAAAGAAAAAACACAGCACAGAAGAATGTCTAATTTAGCGTGAGATTTCTTTGTTGAGCTTGAGACCGTGAGATTGAGGCTAAAAGCCACGCCAGATGTGTGACAGTTGGCAACCCTGCATAAGGAGATGTCTGTCTAAAGCCCTATTCGCACGGGATTAGTACTATCTGGGGACCTAGTGTGATTTAGAAATTACCCCCCCACATCTGAATTTCATGTGGCGCATTCGCACGGGATAACCAAAGCCTGTGATTTTACTCAAATTCACTGACTTATCTCCCGGATATGACGTCATAGGCTATTGCTTGGAAATGTATTTTCGTTATAGGTCTAGCTGTATGATATATTATGACATAAACAGAATAAAGTTTCTTACCGCATGCTAAAATGAATAAAATGAATAAATGTAAAATGTAAAATGCTGCTATGTCATTCATCTCCATCTAATCATTCTTTTTGTTTTTGCTCTTCTGATGATTTTCTGAAGTACTAAAAAAACAATACATTTAGAGTTTGTAAAATACACACTGATGTTTATGGAAGAGGTAATAGTAATCCTTTCCATTATAATTCGACACGTTTTATTCATATCAGATAAACATTGTTTAAGTAACTTTAATGTTTACTCTATTCTTCTCCCAGTTCACCAGCCACTTACTTTTAAGTATTTCGGGAGTGGATGAATTCACGTGTTGTAAATCCAACAGATCCGATTCTCTGAAATGCGTCTGCGGCACAAACTAACATGGCGGCGCCCATCGCGCATATACAGCTCAACTAACGCGATCGTTATAAAGGTGTTTAAACAACAATACACTTCCACTTGCATGTATTTGACAATCGGAATATTAGATATTTCATGCCATAGCTAACACATTTGTGAATATTCTGAATAAAAAAGGAAAAATGACATAAAAGCAGACCATCATTCATTCAGCGCTGTTGCTACTCAAGGGTGTAATCCATCAGCCGGAAGTTGAAGCCTCGCGGGAGCCGCCATTGTAGAACATAGACATGATATATACATAGACGCCCTATTGGCTACTGGAGCGTACGTCAACGGCGCCGCCATATCAAGGAGGGCAACTTTCCTATACCTCTCATTATGGGAATTGAGAAAAATGCCTGTTTCGTGCGCTGCGTGGGGCTGTACAAGTCGCCACACAATTGAAAACAGATCTCGGGGAATTACCTTTCATAAACAAGACTGAAAAAAATTTTTTGGTTGTATTTGGTCATTATATAATAAGTAATAGAAACGTACACCAAGTACAAACCAGTATAATCGGCTGATAAATGTAAACGTTATTATTGTTTTTATCCAGGAAAACCGCAGCTCAACCGTTTACTTGCATTTGATTACAGTGCAGTCTTGCCCTCAGCAAAATGGCGGACATGTTGATGTATCGCAGCAACGCTCCAAAGCGGCCAATAGGGTGTCTATGTATATATTATAGCTGTGTCCCAATGTGAAGGCTGCATCCTCCGAAGGCCGCGGACTTCGAAGGATGCAGCCTATTCGTCCGTCGAAGGACGCACCATGTAGCCTTCGCAGGATTTCCTAATTGCGCAACCAGGTGTTCCCGATTACCGCTCCTGGCGCCTAGCGAGAGTACAGCTGCCATTCTGATAATTCATTTTATACAATTGAATAAACAGCTATGGATCCATAATTGGCTATTGTCATTTTTTTTGTTTATATTTTACTGGAAGACATGGTGAGGATGTTTCAGTCATGTATTTTCGGCTTTAATAGCCAAGATCATGGCCAGAGCTGGTTTGTTGTGTCCCAATTCAGAAGCTGCGTCATGAATTGCCAGATTACACTTTAAACTGTTCAAGTATTGGGTGTTAACTTACGTAAATAATGTAATGAAAAGAAAAGAAAACATACATAGGCATATGGTTCAAATGTTCACTTATATCTTACCTTGATGCGATTTTGTAGGCTAGTGTATTCTTTTTATTATGTAGCATAAATGGACAATATAAATGATGAATATGGTAAATATATATTTCAACCCCGTATTATGCAGGGAAAAAACCCTCAATCCGTGGCGACGGTTGTGCACTCCGTCCCTTCAGTTTATAAACTGTACTCACAATATTTTTTATGTGTAAACATAAATGTATAAAAATACACAATTTTATTTGTGTAAACTCACAATAACAAGACAACTTTGTGCTTTTGTAAAATAAAAGAAAACAATCAGGCGTGCTTTCATGATCGCCGTGAACTGAGCGCGCCTCAAAAATGAACTAAAACAAAATATAGCCTACCTATACAAAGCTTGAAATGTCCACTTTTAAACGAACAAATTCGAATATAATTTCCAGGTTCTAATTTGGCCTTAGAAAACCAGTCAAATCGATTTTTTTCCATATTAATTTGTGAATATTTCAAATATTTAATAAAGGGGAAAAAAGTCATAAACAAAAATCTGAAAATACGTCTATTTATTTATTTTTTTGCGCAGCATTTGGTGTGCAGTTCAAAGTCAAATTTTGGTGCTCAACTTTGCGTTTTAAAAATAGCCTAACAACCGTTAATTTTTAATTACGGGTTAAAAAAAGAAAAACGAGTGGACGCAAAGGTAGGCTACACGTCGACCTTATATTATTATATTTAAAATAATGTAGGCTATTTGTAGAAAAAGTTAGTCTTGGGTCCGTGTACTTTTGCGTCCATTCGTTTTTGCACAAATAAAAGTAGTTGCCAATGATGTATATTATTATTTTCTGTATGACCAGACATGATAGTATTCCACTGATATACAAATGCAAGTGTCCGCGCCCGCGCCTCCACAGCCACACAAACACTTGGATATGCGTCAAAATCTTGTGTTATTTATGATAATCTTAGCCCTGTATTATTATTGTCTAACCATTTATTATGACTGACATTTGACGAATTGCTTTGTTCCTTTTTTTTATAAAAGCGCTTCTCAATATGTAGTCTAAATGTAGGCTACTAATAATAATAATGATAATTATTATTATTTGTGTTTATAATTATAACTATAAATGAATTCACTGAAGACAGTAATATGTTAATCATAAAATAATTTATGAATGTTTTATTTTTATATAATAAAACCTAAACCTTGTGTTTGTGTTATATTTCTTTTTTATATGTGAAGTCTTTTTTTTTTTTTTTTTGCTTATTCCATTATACTGAGCTTTCTTCTCCCATAAAATGGAGTTTTAGAAAATTGAAGAAATTATCTATTTTAAAAAATGAAGTTTATGCAAAGCATCCCTCATAAACAGGTGGCCTGGTTGAATCATCGTGGGCACGATTTGTTAATCCAAGGGAACAGTTTAAGAATTCGTGAGTACAGTTTATAAACTGAGGGGACGGACTGCACAACCGTGGCCACGGATTGTTTTTTCCCCCCCACAAGAGACTTTCCGGGCTCCGTACTACGGGAATATAAAAACCCAGTTGAATATAAAAAAGTGCAGTTCAAATGTTACTCCCGCTCTTCATCGCTAGCTGTCACAGTTGCTAGGCGACAAGAACAATCATCCGTCATTTTTTTTAAATAAAAGTGCTGTCGTCACCGGCCCGCAATGACTTATGGGGTAGGATCGGGTAGGATAGACCGCGAAGGATCCATTTATGTATCCTTCCTTTCACGGGGAAACGAAGGGTGTATTTGGCGTCGCTTTTGAATCAGGGTAGCCTTCGTCGCGCCGCGATGACGCAACCGGCCTTTGAATACGGCCTTCCAAGGATGCGAAATTGAACTGGGACAGCCTTTATCGCGTCGCGGTGACGCAATCGGCCTTCAAATGCGGCCTTCAAAGATGCAGCCTTTGAATTGGGACATCCTTCGTCGCGCCGCTGTGACGCAATCGTTTTTCAAATGCGGCCAACCAGCCTTCAAATACGGCCTTCGGAGGACGCAGCCTTCACATTGGGACACAGCTAAGGTCTATGTTGTAGAAGACCATCACCTGCTGTTAGCATTCCATTGACTCCCATTCATTTTGGCGTCACTTTGACAGCGAATAACTTTACATCTGAGGTGTCCAAAGACTTAATTTGTCCATTATTTATTTCTAAATAAACACGACAATGTATAAAAGGCTCCATTACTTTGTATCTTACGTTATGGCCCCGTAGAAGCCGGTTTTGTTAAAAACAGGCTAACGATTGCGTCATAACCACGCGACTTTATGTCGCACAATAGAGACATTACCGTATAGACAGGAGGAGAAGCTCGCAGGCAATCTTTTACTGTCTATGAGGCAATCGGGGGACATAGAGGCATAAAGTCAAGGGAGAAGCCCATAGATAGAGAGTCCATAAAAACAACGGGACAAAATATTTCAACAACGTTTTTGAGGAATTAGGTGATTCAAATTTATCTTGCCACAGCTACTAGATGTACAACTGTCAGACTGTCATCACGCTCAGTTTGAGCCTGCGCAGTCGCTCAGCCATCAGGCAGGAAGTGCAATAATCGGGCTTCAGTCTTCTCCGTTGAAATCAATGGGGTCGCTGTGTCCATTTCTTTTACTGTCTATGTTGCCACTGCGGTGTGTCACGTGACAAGCAATGATGCGTCACCATGGAAACCATAAAGTGACACATTCCAGACATTAGGCTTGTTTGAGATGAGCAAAATCTGCGCAGAACCGATCACCGGTGATCAGCGCGTAATGCATACCGGTTAGAAATGTGTCCGAGTGCGGTCCGCCTTGCTCTGATGTCATGCTTACGTGTGTCAAAAAACTATCGCGAGCGCAAGGCGCACGTGTCGGATTCTGTAGTCGCGCGCAGTTGCTCTCCACCGACTGCGCTGATCAAAAGCATGATGGGAAACGACTTGCTGACGACACAGCTTAATGTTGATTGGTTTAAACAACCGTGATGTCTTGTTCTCTTTTAAAATGTTTGATTTTAAAACTCGGATATCATGTTTTATGTGTATATGTTATGTGTGAATATTCCCAAACTCTCGGACAGTGCAATCTCTATGGGTTATGCAATTTCATTCTATTATACTATATATAAAAAAACACATAGCCTATGTCTGTATTAAAGAAAAAATGATTGATAAACACTTATTTGGAATGGAAATAAATAACAAGTACTTTGGGTGTCTTGTTCATTATATTTATTTTCATATAAAAGCAACAGAACTTAAATTACATCCAGTTTATTAGCAACACTGTGCACGAGCGTGAATCCCGTGAATCCCGCGATATCCATCATTGATCTCACAGGTGTCAGATCCACTGCGAGAAGCGAGAACTGTCCGGCTTGCCTGCGCTTTTTTCACTCCTCCTTTCACTGCAGCCGCCTACTCTCGCCTACATTTCAGGCGAGGCAAGGCGCATCTCAAACAAGCCTATTCTCTGCACATTCTAAATAACGGTCGCCTTGAAAAACTCACGCTGGGGGGTCAGCCAGATTATTTTACAGAGGCTGCCTGAAATGGTTAACTCTGGCGATGCATGTGCAAAACAGATTTAACTAATCATAAAGTCAATTAGGATACATTACTAAATGTTCCATCTTTATTCAAAAATAAAATTCCCTGAATGGCATCAGAAGGGCACCAGACATATCAAGCACAATGTACAGCGGAGGCAGAATTATGAACAAATAATTAGATTGTAATTCTCTTTTTAAACTCTTTTAATTGAACTATTTTAATTAAATTCCTGTAGTCTTGGCTCATCAGGGCGTAGGAGAATCCTCCACCTCCAAGTCTTTGCGGTGCGTGCTTGAGGTGCTCAGACACGTTCACCTTGATGTACTCCTCAGTGGCTGTGGAATCGAACTTCATAATCCCTTCTGCACAAGCAGAAATAGACAAATGATTTAGATATGCAAAGGCAATCTGCAGTCAAACACCCAAGTCCCCACATGTGTAAGCAAAAATATGTTTCCTGTGCATCCACTATCAATATTGGATTAATGCAAAGCCATCTCCACAACTGTTAACTGTAACAATTAGGCTGTCTACAACAAAGGACTAAGCAGACTGTACTTTTTGAGAAAGCTTAAATTGTTTAATGTGTGCATTAGAATGTTAAGTATTTTATCAGCCTGTTGTGCTTAGTGCAATTTACAAAAGCTGGTTCTGTGCTTGCAAACACATTGGACTCCATAGAAATTACTATTGAGAAGAGTTTTGCACAAAAAAAAGTTTTATATTCTGGATAATACAACACATCCACTAAATGTTCTACTTGTCAGAGAACAGACTGTTCAGTTGGCGGCTGCTTCAGCTTCAATGTAATAAGGACCGCCACAGGAAGTCCGCCACAGTTTGTAATGACTCACCTTTGTGCTGTGAGAGGAGAATAATATTTTGAGAATTGTGACTATTATTTACCATCTTTTACTTTCAACTTTGCTGTCTTTTGTTTCTTTCTTAATGCTGTAACACCTCTTGTGGATGAATAGTCTATCAATCTAGATAACTGGCATTGCTTTTTTTAAAAGTCAGAAGCGAAGGAAATGTTTTGTCCAAAGTTATTTATAGACTGGTCAACATGAAACTTGGGCTTACCTTGTATTGCTCTATAAAGCTTTGTTCCCTCTAAAGGGCATTTCCCCCTTTTCCCCTTGCCCTTCAAATTAAATTTGGCCATGAGGCTGTTGGTGAAGAGCCTAAAGAAAAATAAATTTCAATAAATTAAAGTAAAGGATATATGTAGGAACAACATTACACATGCAATAAACCCTTTACACTAGTTGATCAGTGTCCCCTAGGGTGGTCCTCCTTTTATCCCTCTTTCAATTCAATTCACCTTTATTTATCCCCGAGGGGCGATTAGTTTTGCTGCAAAGAAATTAATATTCAAAACATGACAACAAAGACGACAACATCAACATCGATTAAAGTACAGAGTCAGACAAATGAAAATGAAAAACCACAACATATAAAAAATTTAAATACAAATATGCAGAGAAATCGCAGAGAGTACAAAGGAGAATTTAAATCTATTTGTTTTGGCTGGTAGCTGACTGAAGCGAGAACTAGAAGGCAGCATCTTAAATTCAGCATACAAGCGGTGAGAACTATCAGACATCATGGATTCTGCCTTTTTAAGTACATGTCTATTGTACAGTTTAGTTAGTTTTATCTGCTGAATCCCAATGATTTTGCTGCTAACTTTATTTACCATTGCTAATGTATTTTTCTGTTTTAAACTAAGAGAAGCATACCAATAAATACATGAAAAAGTAAAAATGGACTCAATAAAAGATTTGTAAAACAATGTCATCAGGGATCTATCCACTTGAAACTTAGCTAGCTTTCTCGGACAGAAAAGGCGTTGCTGACTTTTCTTACTCAGCATGTCTGTGTTTTGTTCAAAGGTCAACTTGTTATCAATAATAATTCCCAGGTACTTGTACGATTCAACCTCTTTTCCATCTATAATCGTCTTTTCGGAAGTCGGCTGATGACGTCTAAAATCAATGCACATGTCCTTTGTCATTGTAACATTTAAGTCTAAAAAAGCTTCTTTACACTAGTTTAAAAAATACGATAGTACAGGGCCGTGAGATGTTTCAGTGGTGTCCATTAAACTTAAAATGACTGTGTCATCTGCAAACTTTATGATATAATTATTGGACAGTTCACTACGGCAGTCATTAGTATACATAATGTATAAAAGAGGAGAGAGGACAGCCTTGAGGGGAGCTGGTTAATGTCACTGATATTCCTGAAAAATGTCCATTTACTCTCACTCTCTGTGTCCTGTTAGTGAGAAAGTCCAAAATCCAACCCACAAAGCCGAGATTTTTTATGAGCTTCTGCACCAATAAATGGGGCTGGATGGTGTTGAAGGCAGACGAGAAATCCACAAACAGCAGTCTGACATGATTTTTGTTACCCTCTAAGTCATAGCTGTCAACATTGAACATTGAAAATAAGGGAAATTTCCCGGAATCCATCCCCAAAATAAGGGATTTTTTTACACGATTCTTACCCACAAACTTTAAAAAAAAGCACTAATCATTAACAGTCTAAAGAGTTTATAACTACATACTGTATATCCCTACATATGTGAGAGAGAGAAAGAGACAGTGTGTGTGTGTATGAGAGAGAGAGAAAGAGACAGTGTGTGTGTGTGTGTGTGTGTGTGTGTGTGTGTGTGAGAGAGAGAGAGAGAGAGAGTGTGTGTGTTTGTGTGTGTTAGGGGTGTGACCGTAACCGTGAGACCGACGGTTAGGCCTATAGTTGAACACCGTCATTAGAACTCTATAACCGCCAAAACCGTGTTATTAAAATATTTTTTACAAACATTTTTTATCATAGAGAATGTTTAAATACTAATATCAGCTTACGAGGGAAACGGAGGCGGAGTTAGTGGTGCTTCGGAAGTTCGGAGGCTGCTGCAGGAGATGATTCGGGAGAGGTCTGTGCCCCTTTACCGATCACAGCGCACGCTGACACGGAGTTAGGGTTAAGCTTTGTTTATACCATGGTTTATAACTTGACGCGTCCGCACGAGCGCGAAGGTGCGCGCGGCAAAAATGACGAGTTTGTTGCACAAGACCGGCAAGACCCCATTTCGCTTTGCTGTGTGCACGGCTTTTTTTGTAACAGCGCGCGCGGCGCCGCATCCGAGGATGAACGACTTCAAGCCGAATCTGCCCGAGCTTGTACGTCTCACACAATCAGAGCGTAAAAATACGGGATATTTTACGGGAAAATACTAAAACGGGAAGACAGCGGGAAAAGAGCTAAAATACGTGAGAAACCCGGAAAAAACGGGAGGGTTGACAGCTATGCTCTAAGTGCTTGTATAGCCTATGAGGTTGAGCAGAGTTATGGTAGCATCCTGCACCCCCCTGTTGGCTCTGTATGCAAACTGCAAGGGGTCGAGAAGATGTTCAATTTTACCCTGCAGCTCTTTCTTTTTCAGTTTTTCAAAGGACTTCATAACTAACGAAGTTAGAGCCACAGGTCTGTAGTCATTCAGAATCTTTGGGTGGTTGCTTTTTGCAATGGGAATAATTATAGATTGTTTCCATAAGTTTGGGACTCTATGTTGGCACAAAGACAGGTTAAGAATGTGATAAAAAATATAGCCTAACTGGTCCGCACAATGGGTCAGCATGCGGCTACTAATGTTGTCGGGGCCGGGGCTTGTACAAGCCTTACTACATTTAAAAGTGTTCACAACATTGCGTCCTGAAAAAAAAGGAGTAAAAGGATCAGAGATAATTAGACTTTCCCTTAATGCACCCGTTTCTTTACTATAATCGTGGACATTGAACCTAAAATAAAACTTATTAAACTCCTGTGCCAGGGCAGAATCTGCTGTAAAACCTTCTAAAAATGTCTCTTTCCTTGATTTGTCATTAAGTCCAACAATATTCTTGACACTGTCCCAGGCTGAGCCCAAATTATTATTACTTAGTTGTCTTTGTACTTTATCTTTGTACACCAATTTGCACCTTTTATTTCCTGTTTAATCTCTTTTTGTATAGAGTTTAATTCGGTGACACTGCCCTGTTTAAAAGCACATTATTTCTTATTTAACAGGATTTTAAGATGTTTGCTCACCCAGGGTTTACTGTTAGGGTAAATCTTCACCTCTCTATCCGGAATTAAGAGTATCTTCGCAGTATGAGATCCAAGAACTGACAACATCTGTGAGCTCATCCAGGTCCCTAGATGATGTAATGAACTTGTGACACTCACAAAAATTTATCTTTTGTTTTCTTTCCTCTTATTACAAGTTAAATACTATTGAGAGAATACACAGAAGCGTGCTATGACATGCTGTTGCACAGAATGGACACAAGGTGGCAGTACCTTTCAGCCGCGTCACTCTGGGACCCTTAGAGAGGCGTGGAGGAAGACGAGCTCATATTCCGATTGAATGGAAAAAGAGCAACTGTTGTCCCGCGTCTCTTATAACCGTGTCATATTTTCAATATTTCCAGGTTAGTTGTACAACTTTTATATGACTACAAAAGGGTTATAAGCTAATATGAATCCTCAGTGATGTGTGTTTGATAAGCGAAAGGTATGTTAAGTGTGTAAATGGTAAAGTATAATGATAACGTTGTGAAGTTGAGGAAATGGCGGCCGACGCTCGCACTAATGTTTTCTTTTATATATTCCTAATGGCTCGGGGATATGTCTGAGTTATTACTGTATATGTGTAAAGTAACTGTGTGTAAGCCTATGCATTACGGGTAATGAATAACGCTAATGTTCAGAGTAAAAGCAGTTTACAGATGTAGCTTTGGGTGAAACGCACGTGGTAGCATTAAATGCACATGGTAATATTAGACTGTAAAACAGTTTCGGTTCATAGGAATCGTGTAAAAGTTATAAGGGCAAATATGTTTACTATTGAAGTTTGTTCTCGTTTAATGTAAATATAATTTAACTTAACCTAACTGCAAATGGGATTTATTCTGTTACATTAAGTGAACACTTACAAAATGTATAATGAATACAGAAATACTTGTTTAATGAGAGATAACAGAGAACATGGTTTAGAGAGAAAATGTGTGTTTATGGTTTAAGATAAAACTGTGAATGTTGAGGAAATATGTGAAGATACATTTATGTGGAAATGTACGTTTTGACGAATATGTGATTTCGTGTTATCCAATTGTGGATATTACCTGTGTTTCGATACAGAGCAACCAAAAATAACAGTAATAATTCTTGATTGCTGATATAAGGTTGAAATGTTGTTAAAGGGTTAGTTCACCCAAAAATGAAAATTATGTCATTAATGACCCTCATGTCGTCCCAAGCCCGTAAGACCTCCGTTCATCTTTGGAACACAGTTTAAGATATTTTAGATTTAGTCCGAGAGCTTTTTGTCCCTCCATTGAAAATGTACGTACGGCACACACTCTTTGTCCAGAATGGAAATAAAGACATCATCAAAGTAGTCCATGTGACATCAGTGGGTTAGTTAGAATGTTTGGAAGCATCGAAAATACATTTTGGTCCAAACATAACAAAAACTACGACTTTATTCAGCATTGTATTGTCTTCCGGTTCTGTTGTTGATCCGCGTTCACGATTCCACAGTGACCCTGCTGACGTAAGACGCTGATGACGTGTTATCTGGAGATTAGGACATCCGCGACATGCACACCTACGCACCATTTTAAAAAAATATATAGCAATACAAAAATACAAACAATGTAGAATAGCTTGAATACAGCGCCCGTCTCCCTCAAACTGTAAACGAAGCTCGGGCGCACCAGATTACACGTCATCAGCGTCTTACGTCAGCAGGGTCACTGCGGAATCGTGAACGCGGATCAACAACAGAACCGGAAGACAATACAATGCTGAATAAAGTCGTAGTTTTTGTTATGTTTGGACCAAAATGTATTTTCGATGCTTCCAAACATTCTAACTAACCCACTGATGTCACATGGACTACTTTGATGATGTCTTTATTTCCATTCTGGACAAAGAGTGTGTGCCGTACGTACATTTTCAATGGAGGGACAAAAAGCTCTCGGACTAAATCTAAAATATCTTAAACTGTGTTCCAAAGATGAACGGAGGTCTTACGGGCTTGGGACGACATGAGGGTGAGTCATTAATGACATAATTTTCATTTTTGGGTGAACTAACCCTTTAATAAAGTGATATTCCGGTTGAATGGAAAAAGAGCAACTGTTGTCCCGCGTCTGTTGTAACCGTGTCATATTTTCAATATTTCCAGAGCACTTCGACCCGGAGTATCAATATATATCTGCTAGCGGACCCCTGGCCGGGACCCGTTACAGATTCTTGGGGGCTCGTCCGGGATACTTCGGCGCCACCTAGCGGAGCGGGAGCCGAATGATGACAACGCTGACCAGTGACTAACCCTGTCCAGCCGTGGAACTGCGAACGAGTGGAGGCCTGCGATCCAGAGCTAACTGCACCATCACCGACCTGTGTTGCCAGCCGTGAGGGAAACGAGGAGCCATCATGTCGAGTGGTGGGAGGAAGAACCTAGTGTGGGACATTAGGAAAAGCTTACTCACCCTGTCAGCTGGAGAGCTTCTTCAGGTCGCCAGAGCGGTGGAGCCAGTGTCGAGCGAGGACCAGTCAGAGCTTATGGAAGGGGACCAGGAAGGATGTTACGATCACATCAACTCGTTCATGTACAGTAAGCAGTTACTTGACACGGAGGACGAGGGAATGGTTCAGTTGTTGATGTTGAAAGACGCTATTGACGATGTGGTGAAATGTCGTGATGATGGTGTGTCGATGTCAAATGTAAAAGGTGATTCTGAGTTACATACTGAGCAGGGTAGGGATAAGCGTGATGACCGTGTTAATTTTATTGAAGATTCAGTCATTATCCAAACAGCCCCTGAAAACACCACAGACACTCACAAACAGAGTCACCACACATTCAATGTAGCTAGTGCTGCGTCACCTAGTGATATTGCTGAACTAGATTCAGGCCCAATAGAAGCAGCAATGTCAAGTACACCTGACACAGCTAACTCTGATTTGCTTAAAGTGCTAGCTAGCTATGAAGAGGTTAGCAAGAAACTCATGCAGTGCTTACCAACACATGCTTTACCGCCTCAGACACAGTTAACCCAATCCTCAGGCCTTCTTCAACAGCCAGACAGAAAACCACCGAGTGAACTTGTCTCTCAGTCGGCGCGCGAGGGGATGGTGTCCTTGAGGGAACTCAGCTACCTGCCTCGGAGAGAGTTCAAAGTGCAAGGCGGACAGATCGGTGACCAATCCTCAGACATCAGCTACAGTAATGTATGTAGACAAATTGATGATGGAATCAAAGAAGGATTCCCTGATTCAGAGATTGTTCGTGGTGTGCTAAGAATCATGAAACCAGGCATATTCAAAGAAATGTTGATAAACAAAGACGACATGACAGTGATTGAACTCAAGGGGTTTCTTCAAACTCACCTAAGAGAAAAAAATAGCACAGAGTTGTTTCAAGAGTTGATGTGCACGAAACAAGATGAGAACGAGACACCACAACAGTTTCTTTATCGTGTGATCGGTCTAAAACAACGTGTTCTATTGACATCAAGATTAGCTGATACTGACATCAAGTACACTACAGCTACAGTGCAAGATGTTTTCCTACATACAGTGTACCAGGGCTTTGGGCACAAGCACACCGACGTACGTAGAGAACTCAAACCGTTGTTGGCAAACAGAGAGATCACTGACGATATGATTCTGCGTCATGTGATGAAAATCACTAGTGAGGAAAGTGAGAGAATGAAAAGACTTGGTCCTTCACGCCGACAAACCGTAACCAATGTACACAGCACACAGCTCGGGTCGGAGGTGGTAAAGACAACTAGCACAAAGTCAGAGAGTGCGGCATCCAAGCCAAATCAAACAAAGCCAGATCCTCTGAAAGATCTCACGATCAAAGTAGAGGAACTCACTAAGCTGGTTGAAGCCATGCAAAAACAAAACCAACAACAATCGACTCATCATGGGCGTCAGTATAATCAGAATAGGGCACAAACAAAATGGGGGAAACCTTATGGTTGTCCAAGCTGCGTGGAACGAGACAAACAAGACTGTAAACACTGCTTCATATGTGGGGAAGAAGGACACCGTGCAGCAGGCTGTCTAAAACGACCAAGGAAGCAGGGAAACTTCAATCGGGCACTGGAGAGGGACATCTAGTGGCCGAGTCGGGAAGCAAGTCCCAACCAGAAAGTGAGGTCGGTAATGACAAGTTGCACCGTTCTTCACCCTCAACCCCAGTAACGACAAGCACATTAAGTCACTGTAACCAAGTATCTCAGCTCCCTCCCCAGTCACCACGTGTAGCTAAAGCTAGAGCGGTTGCTGGCCTGATTGGCAAAAAGGCCCTAGTTCAGAGCTATCTAAATGGTTTAGCAGTCACTTCTTTGCTTGACTCTGGGTCACAAGTCAGTATAGTTAGTCGTTCCTGGAAAGAAGAGTACCTACCTGACCTCAGTATTCACTCAGTCTCTGAGATCTTGGGAGAGGAGGCGCTGAAAGTTATTGCGGCAAATGGCAGTATCATTCCATATGATGGGTGGGTAGCTATCACAGTGAACTTGCCAGGGAATTTAGACCCCAACCTGTCCATTAGTGTGCCATTCCTCATCAGCAGCTACCCCATGGATAGACCATTGATTGGCTTTAATGTTTTGGAAGTGCTAATTTGTGGCAAACCAGAGAGACTAGTGCCAGTACTTGCTAGCCTTCTTAGCAATGCCATATCTGTTCCCAAAGAAACAGCTGAAGCTCTCGTCAACTTTATTCAGACAGCAAAGCCAGTTATGCAGCAGGGACGCTTAAGAACAGGTGCCAAGGATATCGCGCTCCCAGCTGGTCAAGTGTTGTGGGTGAGATGCCGGGTTCCGTCAAACATGGATGCCTCTACCCAATTAGTGTTGTTGGAGATGGATGAAGATAGCCTACCGTCTGGACAGTGGGATGCAGGGCCAGGTTTGTTTGAAATCCAGAACCCAACAAAGCCTTATGCCACCATTCCAATTGGTAATAACACCAATCATGACATCACAATATCATGTAAAACAGCTCTAGGGATCCTACAGCGTGTTGAAAATGTTGTGGAGGCAGATATCCTGGACAAATCACAGCCTGCAGCGGCGGTCAGTCAGGTCACCACCACTCAGGTCAGTAACTCAGATCCACCTCTGTGGGACCCACCTGTAAACCTCGACCATCTGGAGGAAGAACAGCGAGAGGCTGCTAGGAAGATGCTTCATGAGGAGTCAAACGCCTTTGCAAGAGACGGAAACGACCTCGGCTGTATCCCAAACCTGCAGATGGTGATCAATCTCAACGACGATATCCCTGTGCAAAGAGCATACACATCCATTCCCAAACCGTTGTTTAAAGAAGTGAAAGAGTACATTCAAGATCTTCTTGTGAAGGGTTGGATAGTGAAATCTAAATCTGCCTATTCTGCACCAGTTGTATGTGTACGGAAGAAAGACGGCACTCTTAGTCTCTGTATAGACTATCGTCTCCTAAATCAAAAAACCGTACCCGACAGACATCCAATGCCGCGAATACAGGATTTGGTTGACACGCTAGGTGGGTACTCGATGTTCAGCATACTGGACCAAGGTAAAGCTTACCACCAGGGGTTTATGGCAGAAGGGTCACGCCATCTCACTGCCTTCATCACTCCCTGGGGGCTTTACGAATGGGTAAGGATCCCGTTTGGACTTTCTAATGCACCTGCAGCTTTTCAAAGGAGCATGGAGGAGATGTTAGGCTCTCTGAGAGATGAGTACTGCATCCCGTACCTGGATGACCTACTGTGCTACTCCAGATCTTTCAGTGACCATGTGGAGGTGATCCGTAAAGTTCTCAGAGCGCTGCAGCATCATGGAGTGAAGCTACGAGCAGAGAAGTGTGAAATGTTCCAGAAGGAGGTTCGTTATGTTGGACGCTTGGTATCGGCTGAGGGAGTTCGAATTGACCCCAAAGACCTTGAGGCAGTAAGGGCTTTAAAGAACAAAATGCCCAAAACTGTTGGTGACCTCCGAAGGGTTCTCGGCTTCCTGAGTTATTACCGCTCCTACATACAGGACTTTGCTAAAATAGCAAAGCCATTGTATGAGCTGCTCCAAGTTAAGTCCTCCATTCCCCAACCCCTTCCACGTCACTGCAAGTCCAAGGGTCCACAACTTCCATCCAAAACACCCATCATATGGAAGGCTGATCACCAAAGCACCTTGGAAAGGCTTGTCAGTATGCTGACCAACCCCCCAGTTCTTGCATACCCCAACTTTGAGGAGCCATTCGTCCTACACACGGATGCATCTGAGAAAGGGCTCGGCGCAATCCTCTATCAGCGACAGTGTGGAAAAATGCGAGTCATCGGATATGGATCACGAACTCTGACACCTGCTGAAAGGAACTACCAACTCCACAGCGGAAAACTCGAGTTCCTTGCTCTGAAGTGGGCAGTGTGTGAGAAATTTAGAAACTATCTCTTCTATGCTCCACATTTCACCATCTACACTGATAACAATCCGCTTACTTACGTCATGAGCACTGCGAAACTCAATGCAGTTGGACACCGCTGGGTTGGAGAATTGTCAGAGTTCCACTTCAACATTAAATACAGACCTGGAAAAAGCAATATAGACGCTGACACGCTCTCACGCATCCCACTCGATATTGACAACTACGTGGCGACATGCACGGAGGAGCTGTCTCAGGATGTGCTGCATGCAACTTGGGAAGGGGGTCGAGCAGCCCAAAAGAAAGATGTAGCATGGATAGCTGCACTTTACACCTCCTCTGCTGATGTGATGCCACAGCCTCATTCACTCTTGCCCAAAATAAGCCACGAAGAGCTGGCAAAAGCCCAACAAGAGGACCCTGGAATAGGGGAAATAATAAGATTGAAAGAGGCAAATAATGTTCTTACTGATGAGGTAAGAAGTTCAGTGAGTGGGCTCACTCGCAAGCTTCTTCATGAGTGGAATCAACTACATGTGGAGAATGGAGTCCTGTACCGCCAAACATCAGAGTGAAAACAGTTAGTCTTACCTACCAAGTATCGGTCGGTTGCCCTAAAGCATCTTCATGACAACATGGGACAAGTTGGCACTGAACGTGTGCTTCATCTCGCCAGAGAACGGTTCTATTGGCCACACATGAAGAGGTGTATAGAGGAGTATGTCACCAGGAAATGCAGCTGCATAAAGCAAAAGAAACCCACCACACATGTGCGTGCGCCAATGGGTGGTCTGACTTCTACTTTCCCTCTTGATCTGGTTTGCATAGACTACCTACATCTGGAGAAAAGCAAAGGAGGCTATGAGTACATCCTGGTAGTAATAGACCATTTTACCAGATTTGCCCAGGCTTACCCCACTACAAACAAATCAGGACAAACTGCAGCTGAACGGATATACAATGACTACATACCTCGTCTAGGTTATCCAAATCGTCTCCACCATGATCAAGGACGTGAGTTTGAGAACAATCTGTTTCGCACTCTTGGACGGCTGTCAGGGGTCGGACACTCACGAACATCTCCATACCACCCACAGTGTAACCCTGCTGAGAGGTTCAACTGTACACTGCTGCAAATGTTACGGACATTGACAGACAGGGAAAAGGAGAGATGGAAAGAACATTTACCACAAATGATACACGCATATAACTGCACACGCCACAAGTCGACAGGATACTCACCTCATTACCTGCTGTATGGACAACATCCCCGTCTGCCTGTGGATCTTTTGTTTGGATTAATGGAAAACACTGAATCAGTGACACACAAAGGGTATGCGGATAAATGGTCAAAAAGGATGACGGAAGCGTACAAGATTGCAAACAAATCCAGCCTGTCATCAAGTGCAAAGAACAAGTCCTACTATGATCAAAAGGCGAGGGGCGTGGTCCTCAAACCAGGAGATCGAGTACTGGTCCGAAACATGGGTGAACGAGGTGGACCTGGTAAGCTACGCTCATACTGGGAGAAGAGGATCTATGTGGTGAAGGAGCAAACCTCAGACAATCCGGTGTATGTCATTCATCCTGAGGGAGACCCAAATACAAGAAAGCGAACCATACACAGAAACTTGCTGTTGTTAGTGAACGACTTGCCTGTGGAGAACCCATCACAGCCAGCTGACTCTGTTGTAACCCCCCGTCGGAGGCAAAAGCAGCCTCAACAGAGGGTAAACTCTGGAATGGATGAAAAGGATGGAATGTCAGACACTGATGATGAGGATGAGTGGACAGGAGGTTATTGGCTGAGAACACCTGTAGTACGGATGGAAAATGATCAAGCTGGACATAACAGATCAGTGATCTCAGGGAGAGAGCAAAGGCCAGTGTCAAAGTTATACCCTGCAAAAGCACCTGATCAGACTTCAAAAAGAAACAGACAATGATTCGTAAAGACTGTTCAAGCACATTTCCTACAAGGGAAACCGTATCGATGGACACATACTTACCCGAGGGGCGAGAGATACACCTTTCCGAAGTAGAAGAACAGCAGTCAGAGGATGGAGAAATAGAAGTAAAGGGAAAAGAATTACAGACAGGCGAACCATCGGATGATACTTACTTACCGCAGCCTGAAGAGGATGAACAGAATGCAGGGGACAGGGAAGTTGAAGTAGTGGAAGAAGCACAGACAAGTGAGCAACTTGGGGATACTTACCTATCTCAGCTTGAAGGTGACGAGACAAATGGACATGAGGAGCGAGTACAAGAGGAAAGACAGAGTTATCCCTCTACTATGACTTGGCCTGAAAAAGAGACACAAGGAGAGGTTAGGAGGTCAGTTAGAGAGAAAAGACCTAGACCAATATTCACTTATGAGTCACTGGGCCAACCCTCCTTACAAACCCATGTAGAGTCCATTTCCTCACAGTCTACCTCACCCCCCCTACCTTTCATGCCACATATGCATAGCCAGTTCATTTTACCTACTGCTTATACACCTCATATGTATATGCCTTACACATATTACATGCCCGTCACTACACAAGTTTACTAGAAAACAAACAAGAGTAGGAGTTTTAGTTTTGTTTTCATGGGAAAATGTCGGGAGCCATTTTTGTTTGTCGGGGTGGATGTGACACTCACAAAAATAGGTTTTGTTGAGATTTATCTTTTGTTTTCTTTCCTCTTATTACAAGTTAAATACTATTGAGAGAATACACAGAAGCGTGCTATGACATGCTGTTGCACAGAATGGACACAAGGTGGCAGTACCTTTCAGCCGCGTCACTCTGGGACCCTTAGCGAGGCGTGGAGGAAGACGAGCTCATATTCCGATTGAATGGAAAAAGAGCAACTGTTGTCCCGCGTCTCTTATAACCGTGTCATATTTTCAATATTTCCAGGTTAGTTTTACAACTTTTATATGACTACAAAAGGGTTATAAGCTAATATGAATCATCAGTGATGTGTGTTTGATAAGCGAAAGGTATGTTAAGTGTGTAAATGGTAAAGTATAATGATAACGTTGTGAAGTTGAGGAAATGGCGGCCGACGCTCGCACTAATGTTTTCTTTTATATATTCCTAATGGCTCGGGGATATGTCTGAGTTATTACTGTATATGTGTAAAGTAACTGTGTGTAAGCCTATGCATTACGGGTAATGAATAACGCTAATGTTCAGAGTAAAAGCAGTTTACAGATGTAGCTTTGGGTGAAACGCACGTGGTAGCATTAAATGCACATGGTAATATTAGACTGTAAAACAGTTTCAGTTCATAGGAATCGTGTAAAAGTTATAAGGGCAAATATGTTTACTATTGAAGTTTGTTCTCGTTTAATGTAAATATAATTTAACTTAACCTAACTGCAAATGGGATTTATTCTGTTACATTAAGTGAACACTTACAAAATGTATAATGAATACAGAAATACTCGTTTAATGAGAGATAACAGAGAACATGGTTTAGAGAGAAAATGTGTGTTTATGGTTTAAGATAAAACTGTGAATGTTGAGGAAATATGTGAAGATACATTTATGTGGAAATGTACGTTTTGACGAATATGTGATTTCGTGTTATCCAATTGTGGATATTACCTGTGTTTCGATACAGAGCAACCAAAAATAACAGTAATAATTCTTGATTGCTGATATAAGGTTGAAATGTTGTTAATAAAGTGATATTCCGGTTGAATGGAAAAAGAGCAACTGTTGTCCCGCGTCTCTTATAACCGTGTCATATTTTCAGTATTTCCAGAGCACTTCGACCCGGAGTATCAATATATATCTGCTAGCGGACCCCTGGCCGGGACCCGTTACAAACTCCTCCCACACTGTACAGTCCAAGCAACCTTGCAGTTCTTGTACAGCATCCTCAGACCAGAGCTTCACCCTTTTGGTTTGAACTTTTCCCCTCTGTAAACATGTGCGATAAGCAGGAATAAGATGAACACAATCATGGTCTGCTGTACCTAGTGGAGGGATCGGTATGGATTTATAGGCCCCTTTAATTGAACCATAACATTGATCAAGTGTCTTGCTTTTTCTAGTAGGGCAAGATATATATTTATAAAAGCCTTTACAAGTTTTGTTTAGTGAGCAATGATTAAAATCTCCCAGGATTATATTGGGGGCGTCAGGAGACAGTGACTGTAACTTCTGTACAGTATGCTGGATCAATTCTGAGGCAGAGCTCTCATTCGCCTTTGGATGAATGTACACCACAGTAACAAAAATCTGTGGGAATTCCTGTGGTAAATAGGGTGGACGCATAGATACAGAGAGCAATTCGATGTCCTTGGTGCATACTGACGCTTACTATAAAGTTTTTGCACCAGCGTTCATTAATATACAAACACACACCCCCACCTCGCGACTTGCCGGTGATTGTAGCCTCTCGGTCCGTACGCAGTGGCGCACCAAACTCGTCAATTGCCATCTCACTGTCCAGGTCTTTCTCCCCAAGCCATGTTTCCGTCAGCGCCAGGATGCAAGCTTCTTTAAATTCGTGTTGATAACGGACATGGGCCTGGAGATTGTCGATCTTGTTGCGAAGGGACCGGACATTGGCCAGGATAATAGAAGGCAGGGCGATGCGAGCCAGGGGTTGCCGTCTCGCTCGAACCCGGATTCCTCCTCTCCAGCCCTGCTTCCTCGCTTTGCGGAGAGGTGCGCCAGCGTGGCCTCTCTTCCCCAAACCCTGATCAAACTCCTCCAGGTTAGGGAAGACCAAGTCAGAAGGTGGCCTGGTGTTCGTAGGGTTGTTGAATCCAAGCAGAAAGTCTCTGGTGTACTGGATCTTACTTGTTAAAGGGTCGCTGTCCCAACCTTGGACCAGGTAGGACGCCGACAGTAACAACACGAGTGCCAGTCACTCCATGCCAGTAGTAAGTAACATGATTTCTGTGGCTTGTGGACACCAGTCCACCAGGTGTGACACAAGGGCTACAGATAAACTGCGAGTCTGCTTAACATCACTAGAAACTGTAAAATATAGAGGCTACTAAACCAAAGTAAAAAAAAAAAAAAGCAAAAAACACTTTGTGGACACAGTCCTTGGTGTTCCGCCCACCAATTCTTGAAATTTGCAGCACCTGTTGAAATAAGTCCATAATAAAGTTGACTGACACTCCCCAGAGGAATCTAACAGTGTGCGAGTGCACTGTATTATTTTATTCTAGGCTATCCATTACTTCCAGACTTGTAAAACCTACCAGGGTATCAAAGGCCTGTGCATCAGAGAGGTGTTGCTCCTGTAACTCAAAGTCCTCCATGGTGTCAATCCTCTCTATATGGACAGCTGAAGAGGCAGGCTGCGTTTCCTTTAGGCGATGGCGGATGTCGACCAGTAGGCTCAGGACCTTTTTCTGGAACACTGAACACACATTTGTTGATGATTACAATGCTCCAATAAGAATAGCAAGGTTATCTAGCTCACAATTGTTTTTGTAATCAGCTTCAGTGTTTGTTAGAAGTACAGCAGTGTTGGAGAAAGAAACAAAAGTCCATAGAAATTTAATCATCTGACATGATAGAAACCAAGCCACGGCTATAATTGAAAAGCAGTTTTTGTGGACAGAGAGAACAGTGCAAGAAGAGAGAAGGTGGTACTATTAAAAGTGTCTTCTCCCCTGCCAACAGATCAGTACTTACCACCCCAAGGCAATGGGTAGGCCCATCTCCCAGTCTCAGTCACTGCATCTGCACCACAAAAAAAATCTGTTTTAGAAGTTATCAAATGATGAAACTGAACAGATTTTTTAGAAGAGAAATAATAAATCCAAAATGTCCAAATTAGTTTAGTTCTACTGTTTATTTGACGGGCCTGTACAAAAGAAAAGAGGATGAGATAAGATGTACCTTGTTTAGGTGCTCTATCTCTTAACAGGGAAGGACACCTCACTCCTTAGAGCACCTGAGAGACAAAAAAAAAATTGTTAAACACCTTAAAGTTTTCATTCTCCATCACACAACAGTTAAATGCTTAATTCACTTTTAAAAAAAAAGAAAATCCTGATAATTTACTGTAAATAATTTATACTTTAAAATGACCGATCGTTTCGCTGGATAAGACCCTTATTTCTCGACTGGGATCGTGTAGACTTTGAAGCTGCATTGAGACTGACATTTGAACCTTCTTTGAACATTTGAATAGTTGCCATTTAAGTCCATTATATGGAGAAAAATCCTGGAATGTTTTCCTCAAAAACCCTTAATTTCTTTTCGACTGAAGAAAGAAAGACATGGACATCTTGGATGACATAGCGGTGGGTGAGTAAATTATCAGGAAATTTTTATTTGAAAGTCAACTAACGTTAATCCTTTAAGAGTTGCAATGTTACAAACTAAGATATCCTAGAGCATACAAGCACATTACACATAAGCTTGGAGTGAGATCACATGCGGTTAGGGGAGGAGCCCTAATGGAGCCCCGCCCAACAAGTGAAAATTTAAAAAGTGATGGTCAGCAAACCAGAAAGTGCACCACGCCACCGGTCTGATGCATGGACCGGTGCATGGTCTGCTCTTGGACCACCATCATATTCAGTTTATTAACTTGCCATGAATTATTACACAAATGTTCAGTAAATGCATGAAGAGGTATGCCTAGGCTAAATATTGTTTTGACAGTGGCATCATAAAATGCTTGATATGACTCATACCATATGAAGGCTACAATCGCCTAGCTAAAGTGAACGATAATGCTAACTAACGTTACCAACCTCCCTGCAAAACTCACCACATGGTGGCCCTTACAAAACCCACAAGCTGACCCTTGGACACGCTACACTCAACTACATGACCCGATTTGAAGTGGTTTTCACCCCTTTGAACACTTTTGTTTTCCTCCTTGAAAAAAGCCATCATGGCAGTGCACTGATAAGTGTAGGCCTACCGTGCAAAAACGCAACACAGGGTTTTTTTTTTATTTCTTTTTTTATTAATGATCTTCAGTCTTCACGGACCTTCGGCGGGTTTAACCAGACAGTTACACGACTTCCACCAATCAGATGCATCACTGTGGGATTGTTCAGGATTGTGGGTAATGAAGTACTTATCCAAGACATTGCGAATAAAAGGCATTTATCTCAAAACAAGGTTAGTGCCCCATGAACTTTTGGCGTTTATATGAGAATATACAATCGCTTAGTACAGCCGTAGCTGGTTTTGAGTCTACCATGTATATTTACGTTTTTATGGCTTATACCCCAACTGTCAATGGAGAAATTGTATTGAATTCTTACTTCCGGCACCGGCTGTGGGCGGGACTGTGATGCTCTATTAACCAGCACAAATTGAAATTATAACAATTGGTAAATCTGATAAATGACTCTTATATATACTCTTTAATGTTATATTTCAAAATTACAAAAATATAACAAATTGCTCCAAACAGTTTGGAAAAACAAATCTTTTTGCATTTTGAATGTGTCTAGTCCAAATGATTTATTGTGTGGTGGGACATTGTGAACAAATGGACATATTGTAGTATTAAGGTGTGTGTGTGTGTGTGTGTGTGTGTACACAAGAGTACACACTCCAGCTACATCTTCATTCCTTCCCATACCCACTAACATTTCCCTTAGTTTCATATAACGTAAGCTAGCCAAACTGAGCCAAAGCTTCTGGCCTGGTTGCAAAGTAGTTGTAGAGTTTTTGACTGCATCAATAATAATGTATACGATGGGCTATATATTAAATGTTCTAGCCTAAAAATGTTAGATGAGCTTTCTTCCAACTTAACGTACCTTCTCCATCACGACGTGTGTTCGTGCAAAGTAACTGTCTCTGGTTCGCGCAATGTTGTTGGTTACCTAGTAACGAACGTAAGGTGGCCGAGATACGTGCTGGCGGCAAGAAACTTCACTTTGTGTGCCTGCGCTTCGTATACAACGTTAAATATAAAGCTTGCAGGACAACTTGGTTGGCATTGCCTTTTCAGCGTGAGAAATACGCGGTGTGGCGTGTGAACTGGTTGAATTGCGTGTGTCTAACGGCCAATGCATGAGACTTGAGAACCCTGATGTTTTATATGTCCCCGTCATAGGGTCCCCGTATACAGACACTAGCAAGTTAGCAACGAGCTAGTCAGTCAGAACTCCATGCCATGCTGCTAGTTTGCAATATGGCATTGCTATACGTGCAGTTTAGAGTCCCAAATTGTTCAAATTGGCATGTTCTCTCGTGGACAGCAAAAAAAAAAAAAACATCGAAACTGAACATAAACCAAGAGCAGCAAGCAAAACGAAAAATACTGCCGACTGCAGTTAAAGGGATAGTTCACCCAAAAATGAAAATTCTGTCAGTATTTACTCACCCTCATGTTGTTCCAACCCCGTAAGACCTTTGTTCATCTTCGGAACATGAATTGAGATCTTTTTGATGAAATCTGAGAGCTGGATCACTCCTCCATTGGCTTCTTCAGGGATTGAACTTGCAGGCCCCAAAAAGTTATTAAAGACATCGTTAAAATAGTCCGAGTGACTACAGTGGCTCAATCTTAAGTTTACCAAACGACGAGAATACTTTTTGTGTGCAAAAAAAACAAAAAAAACTTTATTTCAACTATTCATTTCCTTCTCTGTGGGCCTCGAGTCAGTTCACTAGTTTAACAGCGTAAGCTTCTGTTGTTGTACGTCACACGCATCACCCACATGACCAGCGTTGGCCAATAGTGAGCCTACGTGTGACGTAGCTCTATGCAATCATACTATTAACTGACTAGAGGCCCATAGAGAAGGAAATGAATAGTTGAAATAAAGTCGTTATTTTTGTTTGTTTTTGCGCACAAAAAGTATTCTCGTCGCTTGATAAACTTAAGATTGAGCCACTGTAGTCACTTGGACTATTTTAACAATGTCTTTAATAACTTTTCGAGGCCGGCAAGTTCAATCCCTGAAGAAGCCTATGGACTAGTATGGAGGAGTGATCCAGCTCTCAGATTTCATCAAAAATATCTTAATTCGTGTTCCGAAGATGAACGAAGGTCTTACGGGGTTGGAACAACATGAGGGTGAGTAATTACTGACAGAATTTTCATTTTTGGGTGAACTATCCCTTTAAGGCTAACTCCCTTGACCATTCGCGGCTGTAACCACAGCAGGTTAAGCAAGTTTAACACAATAAAGCTAACGTTAAACTACCTAACACGTACACATGTACATAGAATTCACTAGGCTGACCGAACTTACCTTCAATTTAGAGGAAACGATGGGGTCACCAGCGATGCAGGTTGAAAAGCTGTGCCGTCATTTTGAAATGCTTGAACCAGACCGTAAAAAAGGCTTGAACACGTCGAATGATCGCGCCAAATGCCTGGCATGTCGCCTCGGCCAATCAGATTTGCGTTTACTGTTTGGGTTATGATGATGTGCTGCCTCGGCCAATCAGAGTGACGTTGACTGGTTTTGACTCTGGTTGAAATCCAAAGCCCTTGATAGAGCTGTCCTTGACTTTTCTGCTGCTGTTGGATCTTTTTAAGTTAGGAATACGGTGGATAGGCCTAATACTGGATAGGCTACCATGAAATTATTTTCTGAACTATAATTTCCCACAAATTGCATTTCCAAATAAATAAACAGATATATGCAAAAATACATATATGCAAAAATAAATAACTTGATTAGGCTACTTAAAATAAATAAACCAGTTAAAGAAAAACAGGAAAATTAAAATAAATAAATAAATAAATAAAAACCATGGCCTATACTGAATAAATAAATAGGCATACACATAATAAATAGTGTTTGTTTATAAATAATATCTGAAGTGTTTATATATGTATGTATTAATCATGTTGATAACAACAATGTTGATATTTGTAAAAAATATATATATTACATATTAATCATGTACATTTACTGCACCTGTCATAGACGTCCAAATTACCCAGTTCAGGTCAAATGTTGAAAGTCAAGATGACGTCCAAGTTGGGTCATGGTTGGACGTCCAAATAGTGGACCTAGTTATGACGTCGAATAGAGGTCCAGAATTGGTCATGGACCGACGGACCTAATATAGACATGATCTGCACGTCTATCCGACATCCAATGTTTAGTGGGGCTGGCCCAATCGCTTTGAAGCTTGTAATATTTTGGCACTGAACTGTCTGATGATGGTATGTGAATCATTGAATGCCAACAGCAACTGTATGTAGTGTGTCAATGCATTCAAGATCCACCGACATTGGCCACAGCACTGCATGTCTTATGCACAAGTGTCTTAGTCCGTTTATATTCTGGATGTTATATTACAACAAGTGATGCTACTTCAATTTCTACTGGTGGCATTGAATGCCACCCTGCATCTGCCATACTAAACAGCATGCAAGTTGCCTTATCAGGCCGCATGGTCAACGAGAACATGAAGCCAAATGATAATTCTTTAATGAAGTATCCACACTGTGATCAACTTGATCATTAACCTGACCAGAAGCACTGCAAAATAGGTTAGGAACCTTATTAGTTACAATAGGTGAAGCATCAAGGTTATGTCTAGCCAACGGCGCTTTTAATTTAGCACACAATGAATTTGCTGCTGATATCGGCACACAATCACGATCTGAACTCCGTCCACTACTTGAACGCATTGATACTGGACTTACAACAATGTAGTCTGATGGAGACACTGAGACTACATAATTCTCCATGCAAGAAGCATATTCTTTTTTTTTTAAATGCCTCCCTTCATTATGCTGCGACATAGAAGTCAAAAATGCCTGAAACTGGCCCAAACCTTCAGCCAGCGGATCTACCCTGTGCACCAACAAAAAGGATCTCCAGCTTATTTTTCTAAGGAGTCAGAGTAACTGCCATCACCACCCTTTTAACTTCACGTTCTGAAGAGTTTGCACCCATTGGGTAATGATCTAATTCAGCATTCAAACGTGCAATGAGGTCTTCATCAACTGCCAATGGCATAAAACCATACAGCTAGGATAAGGATCTGAAAGGGCCTGCTTAATGTGCTTAGATCCCAAACAAGATAGACAATGATCCATAGGGGAGTCACACAGCGTGCAGCTCGCCACTGAACAAAAAGAGAAAAGGAAGACATTTATAAATAATTTTAACACTGCAAATCAGAACAGCTAAGCAGCTTAATCACTATATCTCTAACAAAATTATTTAATGATCAGCAGCACCAATGCGGCTTGCCAACGTGACTAATGTTAATAATTGAAATATAAACAAAGGCTGCTCAATTCTGGTGGCACAGCAGCCGCTTAATAGTTTAAGTAAATGAAAAAAAAAAACAGAGCGCTCGCCAACAAGCGTTCTAAGATATTTATAGATCAAGCTCCGTAGTTTCAACCTCAAGAACTGAGGCAAGACGAGAATTGGAAAGAGAATGTACTTAACGTAACAACATGCCTTTATAGTCTGTCATGGTCATGGAGGTGACAACTTTGATATTGATTCTCAGCAAAGATACGAGCACTAGTGAAAGACTTCAATACTAGATAAGTTAGGATAGCGCTCTGGTGGTCTAGAACGAAATAAAGTAGAACTTAAACTAACACTACCATTCTAGGCTGTTTCTCCTTAAATCATTGTAAGCCTAAGCCTGAACACGAGAGAGAGAGAAAAATAAGAAATTCCAAAATAGAGAGAGCTACAGAAATCAAGGCATGAGGAAACAAAAGCATGAATCATTGTTTCGAAATTGCTCGAGGACAGGAAGGGGTTTACTTTTTTAATAACAGCGCTTATTTGTTTATCAAATTTAAGGCTACTGTCAAACGAAACACCTATCCTCTCATACAAAGTACTATATGGGGCAAGAGAGCCCAGATCAAGATCGAGATATTATTCGGTCAAAACAGCCTAATTTCAGTTGACAATACTCTTGGTAAGGTTCATAAAATGTTGTGTAAGTCATAGAGAGTTTTTCAAAGCAAGCTTATGGCAGCCGTAAGGCATATTTATCATTACGCTTTATGGGGAAATAGATCTGGGTATTGTCTGCATAACAGTGGAAGGACATATGTCATATTTTTTGAAAATAGAGCCTAAAGGGAGAATATACAAAGAAAAAATACAGGGACGAGATAGAGCCATGTGGTACACCACAACAGAGGTCCGTTGCAGAAGGAGAATGTTATGGTCAATTAGAACCAGATCCATAGCTTTCCTAGAATCTGTAGCGAGAAAGATGTCCTTAAAGACTCTTAGGAGAGCAGATTATATCCTATGATGTGCTTTAAACCCTGGTTGAAATGTTTAATAAATCAAAAAGGCCTTAAGTTGAAATAACACAGATTTCTTAAAAATTTTAGAGATGAAAGGCAAATTATCTAATCAGATTATCTCCCTTATCTGACTCTTCCATTTCAGGTCTTGGAGTCTCTAACCATACAGTTATAATAATTATTACATGTACTGTATAATGCCTATGTAGAATTTTATTCTATTCTTTAATCCTATAAATAAAAATGTTTTAAAAATGACAAATTTTGTAATAATTTGTAAGGTTAGCTACAGGTTAGGATTAACCTGTAGAAACCATTGCTTGAGGATAATAATAAACCATGACAATTCCTAAAGAGGTTATATGTTTTATGAGAGCTGTAAAATATGAACATATTTTGTATTAATGCACATCATTAACTGGAAGACACTCACCGTGACCTCTTTGATGGCATGCAGTTATGTGCTGTTTGAAATAGAAAATATCTTCAAACTAACTATTAACCTGAGGCACTAAGGCACACCCAAACCAGAAACTGGTTTCTTCATTTAAGACATTCTACATATTTCTCTTCCTAGATGCAGTCTGCACACATAAGACATAAATGTTGTGCTGGTTCCTGTCGTGGGAATACTAATATGTGAAATGCATTAGTTGCCAGACATATAATGATCATTTTCCCTCTCTGTTTCCCGTGGGTTGGCCAGTATTTCCAGACATTCCAAGCAAAACGTATTGTATACTTAGAATTCCAAAGGTATGTGAATAACAGATAGAGAAAGCGACTCCACCTAACACGACCTAATACACCATAATAAAAAACAGAAACCACCCAATTTCCCACAAAGTATTCAAGAGGGTAGAAAATCAGTAAACAGATTTGTCTGGAATCTCTGAAATGTTGTCCAGCATATTTCAAAGCCACTGACCTGAAGTGCATGCAGTCTGCTGCTCTCTCCTCTCTCTTACTGTGTTTCTTTTGGTACTTTTTTGTGCTTTGATTGGTAGTTGGCAATGAGGAGAGAATCAGAAAAACAACATAAGTAAATGTCATAAATCATAAATCGACATATGGGACCAGTTGGAATAAAAATGTTGATATAAGTACACATATTCATACGAATTAGTTTATAGTATACATTTTCAGGCTTCTAATATTCAGTAAGGTTTTAGTTGGTCACTTTGTCAACGTAATGTACAAACATTGCAGTGTTTAAGTAGGTGTGTAAAATGAGTGAGATGATGTACATCAAGGACTGATCCTTGGAAATAGTTGAGTTGGTGGTGGAGTGGAAGGGGTTTGTATCTCAACTGAAAAATCAAGCAAACCATCATGGATGCCATCATCCAGACTGGTTTATGCCGGTGAGAGCTGTATATAGGTCTGGTGTAGCTGGTCCACCAGTATTCCCACTTTCCATACTGGGCACCAGCAACCAACATCCCAGCATGCAAAACATCCAGCAATGCTGATTTTTTTCAGGAGGAATTACACATTGTAATTCATGCTCTCATTATTTTAATGAAATGTACACTTGCATTTCTCTAATGTTTCTTGTGGGGCACTCCAATATATATGAGGACTTAACTTTTAGCTTCAGAAATGTAGGGTTCTTATAAAAAAAAATCATGCAAACATGCCTCCATTAATCAGACTTGAACAGAAACATTTAACATTAAGCTGATGCTAAATAGCACAATACAAGGGCTTCAAAGACACAAAGTGGAACATTGAAACAAAAACTGCATTCAGCAAAACTTACTTGAATAAGATCTGATGTCTTCTTAATATCATCTCTATAACGCAGGCTTTGATTTCAGGATCACTGCATTGTGGTCTGTATTCTTCTCCAGCACCAGATATAAAGACTGGCAAATATTGTCACAATTTTACTGGGAGGGGAGGGAATACGGAGAAAAGAGCGTAAGAGAACTAGCAGCAATAAAGCCCTGCCCTGCATTTAGATGGATGTTGGATGGATTTAGATGGGAATCACAAAGCACCTTTCTATGAATAAATTCTATTAATTATTAATGATAATAATAAAACTTATCATTCTCTTTTTTTACTTTTCTGAATGGTTGCTTGCGCTCTTGCATTTGTATTTGTACTGAAAAACGTGTCATGGTACTGCAAGTGTTGTTCTCTCGTATGATAACTTGCTTGTGATGTTCCTAATTTGTCCTTTGGGATAAAAGCATATGCCAATTGACTAAATGTAAATGTAATTTTTGGGTTCATCTACAAGACTTTGTGTAGCTATAAATGTATGCAATAAGTAAAAGAGGGGATTGACAAAGCGAAAAAAAACAAACAAACGAATAAGTGCAAGATAAAGGAATGCAATTAATTGTACCCATCCATACATTCTCCACACCACGTGTAAATCACAGGGCTGCCAACTTTTGAGTTTAGTTTGGCGTGAGACTTGTCCAATGTCGGGGGGGGGGGGGGGGGGGGGGGGGATGGTGTCTGCACGCACAAGGTCTCTCGCTTGCTTACCTCTGTGCCGTGCGTGCGGTTTGGAGCACAATATCTGTGCTCTAGATTACGGGATATTTTAACTAATTTGCGGTATAACTAGTCGATCGCAAGTGGCTCAAAAGGTAGATATATAGATAAACTCATCTTTCAGGCACTTTACCGACCGGGTTGACACACGCTCAATGCGTGAGAGTTGGCAGCTCTGAAATCTTATAGAGATGCACCGATTACAATTTTCTAGGCCGATTCCGATTTCCAATTTTTCATTGAGTTTGACCTGCCGATACTGATTTTAGCCGATTACGATTTCATGTTTTCTAACCATTTTACAGCAAACACAAATATTTATTTTCTATCTTCTCTTTAATAGAACATTTTGCATAGAACATAGAACATTTGAACAGATAATCGCTATAAAATAGAACTATATGACTTACTCCTGGTGTGGGAAATTCACACACATCTAAAGTGCAGTGTTATGGAAGAACCATTTCTTTCTTTTCACATCCAATATCCAACTAAAAATATTTGATATATTTAGCAAACTAAACTTCTGTCAAGTCAAGTCATCCTCATTTATATAGCGCTTTTAACAATGTAGATTGTTTCAAAGCAGCTTTACAGAGATAAACATATAATTTAAGGTAACAGAGATTGGTTTGGTTTTATAGTGGTTCTTGAATAATGTTTTTTCCAGCTAAAGTTAGTTTTGATTGATTCACTTCCGTCTAAATTATCATTTGTTATTAAATTAGGGGTCGCTAAGACGACACCGTTCTCTCTATACAGACTTTAAACGCGAACCTGTGATAGACGCTGATGGCGTTCAAATGCACATTAAGAATTGATTCTATAGTTATGTGCGTTTGAATATATGTGCGCAGGTTTGTAATTCTTTACAAACCATGCCTAAACAAACTACTTGTCTTGTTTATAAATTTTGATGCAGAATTTTATTTTATTTTATCACTTCGGGTAGGTACGCGAACCGAAAAATTCCACAACGCTTTATCTTAGGGCTGGGCGATATGGCCCAATGATTAAAGTGCAATCAGAAACAACAAGCCAAAAAGACAAGAGGACAGGCCCTGTCTTTGAAAACAATGAAAATGTAACATAAAATAAAATGGGTGGATTGGGATTGGGGGTATGTGTAAAAAAAACAAAAAATGTAGTGTATTGTGATTGTCTTTGAAAACAATGAAAATGTAACATAAAATAAAATGGGTGGATTGGGATTGGGGGTATGTGTAAAAAAAACAAAAAATGTAGTGTATTGTGATTGTCAAATTATTTGGTAACTAAACATAATTTTATTAAGTTTACTGGTATGCTACTGTTTTTATTATTGCTTAACACAAATTTCACAATTTCAATTAAATTCTTGTGATTTGATTCTGATCTTGATTCAATATAAATTCCTTTGGATAAATAGGTACAGTAGATACGTTATTGTGTTAATTGTTCTCCAAAAAAAAAAAAAAAATCACCTAATGCTGTAAACATACAGAGAGCCCTGTCAGCTGGTATTAAAGGTTAAAACTAACTCAACTATAAATATAATGCGTTTTTTATAATAACAACGTTATACTATTTTAATGATATAGGTAAAAATATAATAAATGTGTAATATAGTTATCATATTTAGCAAAATACTCCTCTCTATAGCAATTATTTTAAGTCCAACTAACATGCGTGCTATGGGTCATTAAAAGGCATCCTGAGGTAAATGTAACGTTACGTGACATATGTTGTTCTCCAGCTGTTTTATGGACATCTTTCCGCGGTTGAAAAACACTGATCGATTGATTTTATTACATTTCGGTAAGTTGGTAGTAAAGAGTAACAGATGATCGGTTTACGTGCCGCTTGAACTGAGATCTGCCAGCGTTCTTTCACGTCACATTTACAAGCGCCAAAACGGTTTGAATTTCGTAATAAAATTGACAGAATCTGAGAGGTGAGAATCGGTTTCATATCGATAGTAACCTGCTCTGTCTTGTCTATCGGTGTCAGTGTCCTCTTTGCTTCACGATTTTTCTCTGCGTGAGAAAAGGGATGTGTGGCGTGAGAGCGTGTAAAAAGTGACAAAATTGCGTCTCTCACAGTGAACTCGTGAGAGTTGGCGGCCCTGCAGATTCAGCTTGTAAATGTTTTCGGCGGGTGTGCTTCTGCTACCGCGGTCTTGCTCATTTGCCATGTTGTTTGTGTATCTCTATCATGGAAAGCGCTGAGCCTGGTCGGAACTACGGGAGCCCAGATAGGAGCGTCGGCGGTTGTTAAAGAGAAAACCGATTTTCATTAAAAAAAAATCGGCGTAAACTACACATTCAAGTTAATTGATAAAATCGATTTATCGCCCAGCCCTACTTTATCTGTAGAGTGGTATAGGGATCCTCCATAGGGAGAGGCTAGTTGGCACTTCAGCACTGCATTGTCATCGGGTCCAGGCGAAGGTCCTTCGTCAGATCTGGAAACGGCCCGGATCCGGCAGGCTGCGGGAAAACCTCGGGATAAACAAAGACACTAAAATTAGCATAGATGCCATTCTTCTTATGATGTAACGAGTACATCAGGATTTAAGGGAAGTGTTCCCAGTTCCGGCTGACCTAATCGATGCAGCCTAATATTGAATTATAGAAGTCGATAATGTGTTATGTGTATGCTAGGTCAAAGAGATGTGTTTTTAGTCTAGCTTTGAACTGACATACTGTGTCTGCTTCCCGGACAATGTTAGGAAGATTGTTCCAAAGTTTTGGTGCTAAATAGGAAAAGGATCTACCGCCAGCAGTCGATTTAGATATTCTAGGTATTATCAACTGGCCGGAACTTTGAGATCGCAATAGACGTGAAGGACTATAATGCGTTAAGAGCTCGCTCAAGTACTGCGGAGCTAAACCATTTAGTGCTTTGTAAGTAATCAGCAATATTTTAAAATTTATACGATGTTTAATAGGCAGCCAATGCAGTGTTGACAGAACCGGGCTAATATGGTCATACTTCCTGGTTCTGGTAAGAACTCCAGCTGCTGCGTTTTGAACTAGCTGTAGTTTGTTTATTAAGCGTGCAGGGCAACCACCCAGTAGAGCATTACAATAATCTAGCCTTGATGTCATGAATGCATGAACTAGTTGTTCCGCATTTGTCAATGAGAGCATATGACGTAATTTAGATATATTTTTAAGATGGAAAAATGCGGTTTTACAGATACTAGACACGTGACTTTCAAATGAAAGATTGGTATCAAAGAGCACACCCAGGTTCCTAACTGACGACGAAGACTTAACAGAGCAGCCATAACAGTGAAAGCTAATTCCATGTTTCCTAATGATATCTCCTAAAGGTAGCATGTACAGAGTGAACAGCAGCGGTCCTAGTACTGAGCCTTGTGGTACGCCATACTGAACTTGTGATCGATAAGACATCTCTTAATTTACTGCTACAGACTGATAGCGGTCAGATAAATATGATTTAAACCATGCTAGTGCAATTCCACTAATGCCAACAAAGTTTTCTAGTCTATTTAAAACAATGTTGTGGTCAATGGTGTCAAATGCAGCACTAAGATCAAGTAACACTAATAGAGAGATACAACCACGATCGGATGATAAGAGCAAATCATTTGTGAACGCGCTGCTCACACTTGCGGTGTGAAACGGGCGTAATTCACGAGGTTTCCTACATGTGCTTCCGTGTGCACATGTGATTCTGATGTTGTTGCACGATGTTAATCATACGGCGCCCGAGTGCATTTGACCGGCATAAAATCGGAATATGTCAGACTGACCGGCCGGTCGCCGGTCATGGCCGATCACGTGAAAATCGAACAATTCCGGTCACAAGCCGATCAAAAATCTCTAAAATCATAAATTAACATTTGATGAGAAAAGTCCAAATGAAGATTTATTCATTGAGATTGCATTATTAGACGAGCAAAGCATTGAATATACTTTTCAAACCTTTGCTTGCGAAGTTAATATATTGTTTATTTAATTTCCATTTCCATTGATCGTTAATCCTCACACTGGCATTCAGTCAGGCACAGTTTCAGGACAATTTAGGGTTGTACCGATATACACTTCAATATTATGATACTGATAAGGCACTAATTATTTTTATGTTATTATTTTCATAACTAATCAATGATTGATATTAAAATTCAACACTATTTTGCTTTAATAAAGAAAAAGAAAACACAAGTGAGTTTAGA
Source organism: Gila orcuttii (assembly GCA_026230005.1). Lineage (NCBI taxonomy): Eukaryota > Metazoa > Chordata > Actinopteri > Cypriniformes > Leuciscidae > Gila > Gila orcuttii. Next base: position 4,628,300 of record JAPDVR010000005.1, on the reverse strand, counting down.
CATCACAACATTGTGTGTGAACAGCATGAAAATGGATATACTTTTGAGATTTGAATCAAAGTTAGATTATGCTGATATTGCAATGAAGAAATAGCTTGCTTTTTCCTGCAACGAAGAACTTGCTTTACTAAAAATAGAATGGAAGAACTGCTGTTGTCAACCAGTGATTATTATATAGTATAAAAGAACTAGGAAAAAGATGGTTAAAAATGGAATTTAGATACAGAGCTAATAGCTCAGGAACAAGTATTTATAAATGTTCAATTTGATTCATGCGGATCTAGCTGAGTGTTCAAATTTCAGATGGCTTCAGTGTCGAATGGAAGAGGTGAAAGGTCAAAGAGACGACTGCCGAAGAAGAAGAGTGGGTGAGGGGCTTTCAGCTCCCCTCCTGAAGATGACCACTTTCTGGAAAACTTAGCATGGAGAAAGACTGATCTAATGCTGGAAAAGGTGAAACTTTCACTATTTCACTGGAGACTTTTTCCTGAGGACAAGAGGAAAATCCTGAGATGCAAAGCTGTGTCAAAATCTATCAAAAGCCCAAACTCAGCAGAGGCAGAGAAACAACAGAGCCAATATTCCAGTTTACACAAAGCCTTTGAGTGACAGCTAGGCTGACGACACATGCAGAGTGACAGCCAAGAAGTTTCAACAGACTGATAATCCTAAAAACAGAACAACTGACCGACATCCTTCCCTTATGGGCAACACAGGTGTGGCAACAATGATCACTCTCTAGAGACTGCTTCAAATTTAGTTAATTATTATATTAACTTTATTCATTCTGATTATTCACTGGTCTCATAAGCAATTCTTTATATTCTCTGCTAAACTAACCCTCTCTGCTTTTTCAGTAGGTTCAAGTCCAGCCATATAAAAAAGAAAGAAAATACATGAAATACACAAGTGGGTGCTCAACTCACCAAATAGTTCAAACTGAGGCTGGATTTGGTATAGTGAGGGCTATTATATAAAACGACTATAGGGCTAAAAGCATGAGCAAAATTATTCTGTAGCAAAGAAAAATATAGATACAAAACGTCAAAGACTTATCATTATTGTTTGCAAAACAATGATACTGGTCTCTCCATTTTGTTTTGGTAATTTTCTAGAAATAGACTGGAGGAAAAAATTACTCCATAAGTCCAAAATTATGAAAAAGCAAATGCTGTCCAAACTGGGATAGTGAGATGGAAATGTTGTTGGCCATGGATCCAAGATTATGCAGAGATCTCCAATTTTCTTCTTAAAGCAGCTCATGAGCAAAACCAAAAAAGAATAGGAAAAATCAGAATAACAAATGAAAAAATGCATTTGAAAAATTACAATTGGCAGGCCTATTATTCTAAAATACTTAGTCTATTAGAATTTGTAAAAAGAAACAAGGATGTTAGACTAACCCTTATGATCATTGACACTTCTCAATAGTGTTTGACATAGTTGTGTTGACCTGATCAGACCTTGTGGCTAAAATTATAAGATGCCGCATTTAGAGGACAACCTGTTTATGCTGGCCAGTATGAGAGAGACTGAGTGTGAATGTATGAATGGAGTGAGAGATGGTGTTTGAAAAGACACTAAGGCAAATCAATTGTTTTGCCAATACAGCTGTATTTAAAATTTTATATGTGGGCCCACAGGGCAAATTCTGCCCAATAAAATAATGAAAAATAATGACCATGGATGGATTTGATTAAATTTCCTGGTTGGAACTATAGTGGCAATAGGAAAAAACAAAGAATGAAAAGAGAAAAATAAAAATTGAAAAACCAGTGCCACAATTGCGCAGCGCATAACATATCTGACTTTCTTTGCAGCATATCATGATGGAGCTGATCTTTGTCAAAAGTATGAAATATTGTCTTGTAACTTTTGTCTTGAAACAAAGTGGGTTGAGTGTTGTCCAAGATGCCTAATAAATAGTGAACTGATAGTGGAACTCAAGACAAAAAGATAACAGTTGAATTGACTAATTGTAAGAGTACATTGGAAATTTATTATGAGAAAAATGTAAAGAAATTGCAATTATGATGATGAAAAGCCAAACTGTATGAAGAACAAAGGGGAATATATGAATTAAAGCACTGTTGTTAATGAAAGCGGAAAGCCCTGAAAGGGGCCAGGACACCACTCAGCCCACATGACCATTCTACAGGGAACATCAAGGAGGACAATGGGACAGATGAGCAGATGATTGAAATTACATGTTGTTGTCACTAACAAAAATAATTAAGCTTTAATTTACAGATAGCAGCAGCTCAATTCCAGGAAGGATTCTGGATCAAGTCTAACAAAAAGAACAAGTAACTGTGCTTTGTAATTTCAGAAGAAGTGATCAACTGACTGACATTTGAGTCCATGCCTCTCAACTTAAAATAAACCAACTGACTTCAGCAACCCCCCACAACTGAAGCGAGGGATCAAGGACATGCTGACAATGAGAGAAAAGAGTCCATTGCAACGAACGACTCAAGAGTCACCCTGGTGAAAGATGTAAAGATGATAACGGTAACAGAATGATCAAATCATGAATGGAAAAAGAAGACAAACTTGACCAGAAAAGCACAGTAATGAGAGGAACTGTGCAAAGAAGAGAGACTCAACAGAGAGGAGTACAAGTTAAAAAAATAGTCAACATCAACCAAACTTTCCTACGATTGAATGTTCAGCCCTTGAATAGATTCAGTAGCAACTTAATAATAACCCCACCAGAACAAAAAATGATTGAAGAGAAAAATATATTAAAGCAACGTAAAAACAATGATAATGACAAATAGAAAAGAAACTAAAATAATGATAACAATTAATTTAAGAAATTGATATAGTACAGTGGGAATTAAGACAATTCATGAAGTGAAAATTAGAACTAAAAATAACTTTTAAAATAAATCTTAATGGGTACTCAGATGAAACTTACAATACAAGGGTATACTTAATTAATTTAAGGCTACAGTTGAAATTAAAGCAAGTATTAACAAATATTAGATTTTAATTTTAATTTATAAGATTACGATTTGATTAAATATGCAATTGACTAATTAAAATTATATTTAGTAGTACTTATAGAAAGTTTATAGGCTTAGAGGAAGTTATTGAAATTCAATAACAAACAAGCCCTTCTGAACAATTTAAATGATACCAGAGGGGGGTCAAAAATAAATATTTGGCATTCACATGAAGCATAGATTGTTGAACCAACAATACTTTTGAATATTCTCAATCCAGATGCGCAATGGTATTAAACCAGTGCGCAAAGGGGGGAGTAAGGTAAGGAAATTCAAATTAAGGCAAAATTAATTAAGAATAAGGAAATTAAATTAAAATGAAGTTAAAATTAAAAAGGCATTTTTGCAAAGTTTTGTGAAATTTGTGGCAAAAACAAAGTTAAGAAAAGAACAACGACAAAAATAGGCCATATATCAGTATACCAGAAGAACTATTAAAACACTTGCTAATGGATTATGTGAACATGATATACAGGTCCTTCTCAAAAAATTAGCATATCATGAAAAGGTTCTCTAAACGAGCTATTAACCTAATCATCTGAATCAACTAATTAACTCTAAACACCTGCAAAAGATTCCTGAGGCTTTTAAAAACTCCCAGCCTGTTTCATTACTCAAAACCGCAATCATGGGTAAGACCGCCGACCTGACTGCTGTCCAGAAGGCCATCATTGACACCCTCAAGCAAGAGGGTAAGACAAAGAAAGAAATTTCTGAACAAATAGGCTGTTCCCAGAGTGCTGTATCAAGGCACCTCAGTGGGAAGTCTGTGGGAAGGAAAAAGTGTGGCAAAAAACGCTGCACAACGAGAAGAGGTGACCGGACCCTGAGGAAGATTGTGGAGAAGGACCGATTCCAGACCTTGGGGGACCTGCGGAAGCAGTGGACTGAGTCTGGAGTAGAAACATCCAGAGCCACCGTTCACAGGCGTGTGCAGGAAATGGGCTACAGGTGCCGCATTCCCCAGGTCAAGCCACTTTTGAACCAGAAACAGCGGCAGAAGCGCTTGACCTGGGCTACAGAGAAGCAGCACTGGAGTATCCACAGTCAGTGATGGTCTGGGGTGCCATGTCAGCTGCTGGTGTTGGTCCACTGTGTTTTATCAAGGGCAGGGTCAATGCAGCTAGCTATCAGGAGATTTTGGAGCACTTCCTGCTTCCATCTGATTTCATTTTTCAGCACGACCTGGCACCTGCTCACAGTGCCAAAACCACTGGTAAATGGTTTACTGACCATGGTATTACTGTGCTCAATTGGCCTGCCAACTCTCCTGACCTGAACCCCATAGAGAATCTGTGGGATATTGTGAAGAGAAAGTTGAGAGACGCAAGACCCAACACTCTGGATGAGCTTAAGGCCGCTATCGAAGCATCCTGGGCCTCCATAACACCTCAGCAGTGCCACAGGCTGATTGCCTCCATGCCACGCCGCATTGAAGCAGTCATTTCTGCAAAAGGATTCCCTACCAAGTATTGACTATTGAGTGCATAACTGAACATAATTATTTGAAGGTTGACTTTTTTTTTTGTATTAAAAGCACTTCTTTTATTGGTCGGATGAAATATGCTAATTTTTTGAGACAGGAATTTTGGGTTTTCATGAGCTGTATGCCAAAATCATCAGTATTAAAACAATAAAAGACCTGAAATATTTCAGTTGGTGTGCAATGAATCTAAAATATATGAAAGTTTAATTTTTATCATTACATTATGGAAAATAATGAACTTTATCACAATATGCTAATTTTTTGAGAAGGACCTGTAGATGGGTAAAAGCAATGAAATCAACAGAGGAGGGGCAGGAACAGAAATTAAATTTCTAACAGAAGTAATCCTTAGAGTGGAAGTCTATCAGAAATAAGGTCAGATAATGGGTCAACTAAACAGAAGTATTGAAGATTGAAAATAAGTTGCATACGAACACAACGAAGTTTTAATAATAATTAAGTTATAATGCTAATGGTTTAAAAGGTTGATAGAAAAACTTTTAGATTGTTAGATATACAGAAAAAGAAATGTACATATAAGGAATATGTAAGAGTGCAAAAAGTTATTTGCTAGAGTTATTTTTCTAATTGTCTAATGAGTTTATTGAATGACTTTTATGAGATAAATGTAACATTGCTCTGAAGCTTTCTTAGTTAGAGTGATTACATGAGACATAATTAGTTTATTCATGATAGTTTATTTAGAAATTAGTAGAAACGAAGAAAAAATATTCAGTTAAGGTGTCTTGAACTGAGGAGCTACAATGAGAATAGGAGGCAACATGCGAGATTAAAAAAGGTCAAAATGGTATTTATTGTTTAAATTGATAATAAAATAGTCCGAATTTGAAATGTAAAACTTTATGACAAAACGCAAAGCATATTGCAATTTATTAGATAGGTGAAAGTGTTCTGTTCACTAAAAATGACTGACTAAAAGATAGATTCTTTGAATTTAAGAATTGATATTCTTTCATAAAAAGCGATAAAAATGATAGAGTTATGTTTACCCAGCCATATTTTGAATTAATAGTCATATGGATCATGCAAAACAAAAATGCATAATAAATCAATTAGACTACTATAATAAGCAGAAGATTTATTATAATGCTTTGTCTGCATTAGGAGAAAAACAATTATGTGAAAAAAAGTAGAATGACTTATGCTTGAAGATCACTGTTGCACTTTTACTAAATAATATTGCGCAGGGAGGAAAATTTAGCAATTACGATTGAGTCAAGAAAAACCTAAGAGCAGAAGTTAAGGAAAACTTAATGTAAAGTTTAGAGAATTATGAGCATAATTAGGCTGAATTAGGGATGTTTTTTGGAGATGCAATATTGAAAGTGGGTTATTATTCTGTTGTGTACTTTTTATATTAAGATCACAAGTTGGAAAACCACAGTTAAACGAATGGAAATGCGGAAAAAAGATAATGAAAACTAATTTGAGAGGGCAACCCAATTGATGTTTACAAACCCTGGATGTTGATTCCAGTAAATGAGGAATGAGGACGAAGAAGAAGATTGATGAGCCAGACCCTAGAGGATATCTACACCGCAAGAAAACGTTTAATAGTATAAGAGACTTTTTATGTTTGATATACTCTACATAACTGTGTCAATAACAGGAAATGCTGAACCAAATGTATACACACACTTATAACACTGTCTTATTATTTTGTTTAATTTTTGATTAGGGAGAATTCTGAGTCTTTTACTTTTTCCATTGAAAGAAAAAGAAAAAAACAACTGAAAGAAAATGGAGAGAGATGTTCGGCTCGAATGCTCCTCCAGAGTGTGGTGGCTTAATCCAGTAATTGGAAAGGAGAATGGGTGACTCAGTTGAGTCACTAGGTAGCATAACTGAGGGAGCTGGATTTTGAAACTACACTCTGGAAAAGGCTAGTGAAAGTGAGGCTTAGATAAGCCTCAGAGGAGGGAATGTTGAAGATTTTATTATTTAGAAAAGTAATTTAGCTATATAAGAATACACAATTATTTCTTGTATGAGTTTCCTTTTATGCTCTTCCTTTTATACTTTTATGCTCATATATTTATATTTTTATTTTTATTCTTATAATTTGTAGTATTATGTTTCTTGTTGTATTTGTATATGTCCACTGGAAGCCTCAGTACCAAAACAAATTCCTTGTGTGTGCAAGCACACTTGGCAATAAAGCTCTTTCTGATTTCTTTTTCTGATTTCTTCTCTAATAGGACTCTGTCTAGGTGACTTTAAAAGCTGCAAGACCTTCTGTAAAAAGACCCTGAACGTCAATTCTATTCTGAGAAGTCACATGGTCTGAGATATTTACCCAAAACTATAGGGTGTGTTACCTTCTATGGAAGAAGATGCATGTATACACTGTAACTCTGTACACGAAAATACTCGGGAGCGCGCTAGAAGTCCGGAGGGCCAGTGGGCCGGAGGGCCAGAGCGTTAGAGCGTCGTTCCATGGAACGGAACGGCGTTCGAAAATAAAGTCTAATTATTTCTGGCATCAAAGATCTCTGCAAAGATATTTTTCAGAACAACTGAAACCACTTCAAGAGCAGCAGCAACTGGCTGTGGTTGAGACGGAAAGATTCTGGCTGGCTGTGTGTTTGAACTGGCTACTGTTTAACGTCGGCAGTGGGGCTCGACAGCCTTAGTCAAACGGGTTGGCGCGTATGGTCGGGTTGCGGAGAGATTGTGGTTAGGTCACATGTGAACTACGAGGAAGGAGCAACCTCAGCAGCAGGTAGTATGTAAAGGTCAGTAAGCTAGGCTGAGTTGAGTGGGGGATGGAGGGGGGTGACTCTGGGATGCCAGAGTCACTGTCGAGCCCTCTTGAGGTGTCGTGGGCTAGTCGACGAAACACTGAGGACGGAAGGTGCCCACTTGAAGACCCTAGAGCTGTCCCCTACTCAGCTCAATCCAGACGGTTGTCATGGGGAGACCGCACTGTGGTTGCAGCCGTTGTGTGTGCTGACGCGCAAAATACACTGCAGCTATTTACACCAGACAGAAGGAGATTCACATCACCATATGGAAAGAAGCGTAAATGGATGGAGAAGCATAGGTTACTGTAAAGCTACGTCTTAGTTGTTGCTTATCTTGGCGAAAGCCGAGTACAAATCAGCATGAAGTTTTAACATCTACTCTCGTGTAATGGAAATCAAATCACAAAGACATGGTTGGACAACAACATCACATCCAGCGAGGTGGGATCCCCCGGTTTCTCTGTGTTTAGGACTGACTGGGACCCTACAATCACGAGGAAGACCCGTGGGGGCGGGGTCTGTCTACTCATCCGGGACGAGTGGTGTAGTACAGTGGTGGTGAGAGAGAGTTTGTGTACCCCTGATATTGAACTGTTGTGTGTCTCCCTTCTGCCTTTTTATCTGCCCAGAGAGTTCCCTCAGATATTTTTTACTGACGTATTCATACACCCAAAGGCAAATTTCGACAGGTTACAAGACATTATTTTTAATCTTTCCCATAAGCTCGATCTACTGTCTCCGGATGCCCCTAAGTTTATCGTAGGAGATTTTAATAATTGCCCTGTAAAAAAAGTGCTTATGCACATATTATCAGTACCTGGATTGTCCCTCCAGGAAAAATACGTTTTTAGACCTATGTTATGGAAATGTCAAAGACGCTTACTCTTCATCATTGCTCCCACCACTAGGGGCATCTGACCACAATGTGGTTTATCTCCGTCCTACATATCAGAGGCTCCTGCAAAGGGAGAAGCCCCAAGAACGCTCAGTTAAAGTATGGAATAATGACAGAATTATGGCTCTGCAGGGTTGTTTCGATTGTACAAACTGGGACATTTTTAATGCCCTGATATAAATGAACAGGTAGAAACAATATCTGACTACATCAATTTCTGTGTAGACACAGTTATACCCATAAAAACGATTAAAGTCTTTCCAAACGATAAGCCCTGGATTTCCAAAAAATTAAAGCATCTTATAATTGAAAAGAAAAAAGTATGCAGGAACCAGGATGATACAGCCAAAAGGGACATACAGAGACAAATTAAAAGACAAATAAAGCTGGATAAATACAGGTACAGACAGAAGATCGAGGCAACCCTGGTGTCAGGCAACTCCCGTGAGGTATGGCAAGGGATCAAGACAATGACCAATGTCGCCACACAAGGGCAGAGGGAATCCTTCCTTGATTCTGCCTGGAGTTGAGGGACTGGAAAGGGCAGACCAGTTAAACGGCTTCTTAATAAAACAGGCATTTTATTAAATATGCAGATGACACAGCTCTAGTGAGTCTGTTACATGACGGGGAGGTGGATCATGGGCCAGTTTTAGACTCCTTTTTAGAATGGTGCAATAATTTACATTTAATTTTAAATACCAATAAGACCAAAGAAATGCCCATAGATTTTAGAAAGTCACAGCAACCCACCGACACTTTTATCAATGGGGAGATTATTCAGGCTTTCACAAACTATAAATACCTTGGCATTGTACTGGACTCATGGACTGATCTTTTGCACACTAAGACACAGCAAATAATGTATTTTTTTTAAAGAAACTGCTTGTTTTTTTTTTGGACATGTTTATTCAGTGTTAGCATGAACAATATACAATGTGACTTCCTGAGGGAAATACCTTAACAGAAAATCTTCAAAGTATTGTGACACAGGTTTAGTTTCAAATTAAATACACAAACACCTCCAAAGCAAACCAAAAATAGCGCATAAATGCTAAAAGATACATGTATAAACATATTTGAAAAAAATAAATAAATAGATACATAAACAGGACTACAGTAGCAATAATAAAAATAAAAATAATACCAATTATAAATGATAATGTTGGTGACTAGGTTAGTCACAAAGTTTAACAATCAAAACCTACAGAAAGGCACATTAAAATATTTCCCATACATAATCTATCATCAAAAGATTCCAGCCTAAAGAGGAGACTGATACATGTCAATTGGAACCGAAAAGAACATCAGAACACAAAAGAACCTAGACCATTCTTTGCAAAGTTGCAATGCCCACCTCCAGAAGGAGGGACGTCACACCCCAGAGAGCCCTAATTGGCACACATGACTATTTTTCTGACATCCAAAGGTAGGTGATCTATAAACGGAGACCATAGGTTATGAAAGTTCTGTGCATTACCCCTAAGCACCGCAGCCAGTCTCTCATGGGGCAAAACTGCAAAGATCTCTCTATACCACTGAGTCACAGAGGGGGGGGAGTATAATTGATCCATCTAATAAGGATGCATTTCCTTGCCACAAGTAGTAGTTTATCTAACAGTTTGTATCCTGTTGCATCCAGTGTAAGTGTCATTGCCTGCCTCTTGGATGAAAGCCCCAGGAGAAAAAGACCAGGATCTTTTTTCAATTTTATCTGAAGAATGGTGTTAATTTCGCAAGCAATGAAGCTCCAAAATCTAGAGATATACTCGCAGCTCCAAAAACAGTGAAAGTATGTCCCCAACTCTGTGTGGCACTTAACACACAGGGCAGATATAGTATGATCAATTTTATTCATTATAACTGGCGTTAGATGTAACCTATGCAATATCTTATATTGAGTTTCTCTGAGCCGGTTACAAGTAAAAGTGGACCTCACACATTTAATGGCCTCCTGCCAGTCATCATCTATATATTCATTGCATAGGTCTTTCTCCCATTTGTGAGCAATTGTATTCAAGAGTCCAGAGGCATGAGAGTATATAAAAGAATAAAACCTAGACAAAAAGTGAGCAGCATTAGTTGTGTTGAAGAGGAAACCCTCCAAATGGCTAAGAGCTGGCGAATCCAGCGCATATCTTTGCTTGGAAAAAACATAATGCGAATTTGTAAATAACCAAAGTGGTGTTGCCTTGGGAGATCAAACTTCTGTCGCAATTGTTGGAAGGACATTAGGGAGCCATCCTGGAACAAGTCCCCTATTACACGGATTCCCTTCATGTGCCATGCTTTAAAGATAGACAAGCCTAGGCCCGGGACAAAGTCCTGATTCAAATAAATTGGACTCAACATAAACAAAATTTAACCTTTCCCAAAGAACCTTGAGATTTGACGCCAAACTTTAACCGAATTGTACAGTATCAGATTTTTCCTCACTATATCCACATGCTTGTGAGGGCAAGCAAACAGGCTCCAAATAGAGAATGGGAAACAAGCCCATGAATCCACACTAGGACACAGATCACAGTAGGACCTATACCACTCCCAAATGAGTCTGGCATGGCAAGCCCAATTATAATATAGAATATTAGGCATAGCTAAACCACCCAGTTCTACTGGCAACTGTAAAGATTTAATCTTTTGTCTAGGCTTCCTGCCATTCCATGCAAATCTAGAAAAAGCAAACAAGAGCGGACTCAGCGGGCAACCCTGTCTGGTGCCCCTAGCAAGTGGGAAGGGATCTGACCGTAAACCATTAGTGATAACACAGGACGTAGGGGAATGGTAGATAGTCTGAATCCACTTCAGAAAGTCACCATCTATACCAAATCTCCGTAAAGCCTCAAACAGATACCCCCACTCCACCCAGTCAAAAGCCTTCTCTGCATCCAGAGATACAGAGATAGCCTCACAATTCTGTTGGTTTGTATATTGTATTATATTCAGGAGCCTTCTTATATTTGTAACAGAAAAACGCTTCTGAATAAAGCCAGTCTGATCAGGGTTTATAAGGTTGGAGAGAACCGTCTCGAGTCTTCTGGCCAGCAATTTAGAGAGTATCTTAGCATCAACTCCAATTAAACTAATAGGCCTATAAGAGCTACATACATCAGGTGGTTTACCCTTTTTAAGAATAAGTGAAATATTTGCTAAATTTAAAGTGGGTGGAAGCTGACCATTTTTTAACGAATCTGTAAACATTTCAGTAAGTGATCCTACTATTTCTTTTCCCATTTTTTTATAGAATTCTGGGCAAAAGCCATCTGGCCCAGGGGCCTTTCCTTCCCCTCAGAGAGGTTATAGTGTTAAGAACTTCCTCTTCTGTAATTGGCCTACATAGGTCCACTTGCTCCTCCAGTGTGAGAGAGGGGAGCTTAATGTTATTAAGAAAATGGCTCATCCTTTGCTCTACGGAATGGAATTCTGATGAGTAAAGATTTTGATAAAATTCTTTCATAATTTTATTAATGTATCTGTTTTCAAATCTATTAGCCCCAGAATTATCCTTTAAAGATGAAATTAGATTGGTCTCTGTCCTCCCCCTTGCCAACCGTGCAAGGAGACGGCCTGGTTTATTTCCTGATTCATTAAGTCTTTGTTTGGCATAAAAAATAGATGATTCTGCCTTCTTAGTTAATAACAAATCTAAAGCAGAACGGGCTGCATTAAGCTGCTGGGATATGCCTCTGGAGGGTGACCCTTTGAAATCTATCTCCAAAGTCTGAATTTTCTTCTCAAGATCTGTTATATTTTTCATAGCCTCTTTCTTTTTAGCTGAGGTATAAGATATAATTGCACCTCTCAGGTAGGCTTTTGCTGACTCCCATAAGATGGATGGACTAATTTCAAGAGATTTATTGATGTCAATAAAGTATTCCCACTGCTGTTTAAGATATTGCATAAATTTAGAACAGCTCATCAATGAAGGATTCAGTCGCCACTGTCTACTGTACGGATCTCTATACGGGGGATTAACTATTATTATAACGGGAGAGTGGTCAGATAAAGTCCTAATTCCAATGGTGCAATCCATCGTTCTGTCTAATATCCCTTGTGATGACAAGAATAAATCTATACGTGAAAACGTGAGGTTGGGAGAAGAAAGTATAATCTTTCCCCCTCGTATTCACAGACCTCCAAACATCAAACAATTCAAGATCCTTGCAAAATTCCAAAAGCCTAAGACTTTTCCTTGGTTTGGTACCTTTTGGAGGAGACTGGTCTATGGATGGGTCTAGTACGCAGTTAAAATCCCCTCCCAAGAGTATGAGAGAGCATGAGAATGAAGATATGTCAGCAAGTAATTTTGGAAAAAATGTAGGCTCATAAGCCGTGGGGGCATAAATGCAGCCAATCAGCACATGTTCCCCATATAAAAAACCAGAGAGAAGTACGTAGCGACCTTCATTATCTGTAACTGATTTTTCTAATTTAAAGGAAAGATTTTTATGAAGAAGAATTGCAACTCCCCTGCTATTGGACTTATAAGAGGAGAAAAAAAACCTGGCCAAACCCAGTTTCTACGCAGCTTCATGTGCTCTATGTCAGAGAGATGGGTTTCTTGAAGCAACGCAATCTGACATTTGTCCTTCTGAAAAAAAGAGAGAATTTTTTGCCTTTTGACAACATGGTTAATGCCTTTCACATTGAGGCTAATTAATTTAAGATCACTCATTGACAAATTTTACCATAGGATAGAAATAGTCTTAAAACAAAAAAAAAACGGGTATAAAAGAGCTCTGAGGTGTTAAAACAGCACAAAGAATGGTCAAAATAATGAACAAAACAACCCACCAAACTAAACCAAAACATCCCTGCCCCGTTATCAAAAAAGATTACAAACCTTGCATAATAAGCACATCCCTCCCCCAAGCCAAGCTAGAAAACAAAAGTGCGGAGGACGTGAAAAAAAGCAGCCACATTACACCGAAAGACGGAGTTTAACTCTATCTAGCCCCCCCCACTCCCATCACCGTAATATTACGTAACAGAAACCAAGTGGCTAAAATTACTGTATGTGCCCTAAACAGAACACCTTTAAAATATATATATATATATATATTATATTAATAATAATAGTAATAATTAAAGAAAAGGATGATAAAAATAATTAAATGATAAGAATATATATATTTTTTTAGATAAATAAACAATTTACTGGAATAGGAATAAGCAGCTGGGTAACAACATCACTCAAAACCACACTGCTGCTGAGCAGTAAATGAAAAGGAAGTATTTAAATGCACAGTGAACCTAAACTGGTACTGAACAGTAGAGAAAAAAAATAAATAAAATAAATGTACCGTGAAAACTGGCTGTCCAAGCATTTACCGACTGTAGTAATGTCCCAGCCAAACAAGTCAACATAATATTTTAGTCCAGTCCGTCCAGGTACGCCTGTGCGTCTTTTGCAGAATGGAAGGAGTGGTCAGACCCATTATGGTTGAAACAGAGGTTAGCAGGGTAGCACATCACAAAACGGACACCTTTTTGAATAAGCTGACCGCAGACGTCATTGTATGCCCGTCTAGCCTCTCTGACTCTAACTGACAGGTCCTGCATGATAAGAATGTCACTTCCCTCATATGAGAGACGCTCCGTCTTCTTTGCAGCAGCCAGGATTTTACTCTTGTCCGAGTAGTTGTGAAGCTTAATCAGCACAGGGCGTGCGTGGTTGGGTTTAAGCGGGCCCAGTGTTCTATGCGCCCGGTCGATTTTAATAGCGCCATGTTTTGTTTCAATCTCCAGCAGCTTGGGCAGCCAGGTTTGAAAGAACTTAACAGGTTGGCGACCCTCCGCGCCCTCTTTCAGACCGATGATACGGTTATTGTCCCGCCGGCTGCGATTTTCGGCGTCTTCTGCTCTCTCCGAAAGGGACTGTACAGTTTTTTCCAATGCCGATATCTTATGAAGTTCCGCCACTTCATCCTCGATCTGGGAAACATGGCTCTCCGCCTCTGTGATTCGCTTCGTGTTATCCTCTAATCGGGTTGTAATTGTGTCCAGCGTCGACTCAAAACGAGCGAATTTCTCATCCAGGAAAGCGCTTAAATGATCAGTTACGGCCTGTACCAGACTGGACTGTTCAGCTGAAGAACCACCATCTTTGTTACCTTGATTAGCAGGCGGTTGGCCTTTTGCTGTCGTGCGGCCCCTTCTAGTTTCTTGTTGAGAAGCCGCGGGACCTGATCCTGACATGTTTACGAGTTGGATGATGAAAATTAAATTAATAAACAGCCACGCAGTTTAGTGTAAAAATGAGAAAATAACGCGATGGTCGCGGGAGCTCGGCGAAAACGTGCCACTTAGAACAAGAGCATCACGTGACCCCCCAAACTGCTTGTTTTTAATGTCAATAACAAAATGCTTCAAATGTTTTATACTGCTTTTATTGAAAGTGTTTTAACTTTCTATATTATCTGTTGGTTCGGAAATGCCACTGAATCCCAGAAAAAGATAATCAGGAAAACAGTTAGGCTACTTCTGCCAGCAAGTTACTTGGGATAACACTACCGAGCATTGTACACATCTACAAAGACAGAATGGTGAGAAAGGCCGATAACATTGTATGTGATTACACACAGCCGTTAGCATCTCATTTTAAACTACTGCCATCAAGGCATCGTTTCTGTCCACCCCTTTTGACCAAGAACAGATCTAAATTTTCCTTTTGTACCACAAGCCATAAAAGCCTTAAATCACTCAAAATAAGATAGATGTCCAGCTGGTCTGGTCAGACCCAAGGGTGTATGTATTGCTCTGTATTGTATTGTTTGTGTCATATGTTTGATATCATGTCATTAAGTGCCTTGCGACTGTGCCGCAAATCCAATTGCCCCGCGGGGAAAATAAAAACTACTACTACTAATAATAGTGTCATTAAATTATTAGCATTTTAAAAGATTAACTTAAAATGAGTGTTCGAGAATGGAAAAGGTCGTCTAAATGTAAAAATAGGGGAAATTAACAATTAAAAATCCAATATCGACTTATAGCTGTCAGGTTGAGTGCAGGTAGCCGAAGACATGAGAACTTCAATCTAGTTGATTTATTAACAAAACTCAACTTACAGAAATAAACAGGAACAAAAGAACAAATGCCAGGACTTCAGAGAACACACAACCATACACGGACGCCGACCAACAAACACTGAGGGAAAACACAAGGCTTAAATGAACAGGGACTAATGGGATGATTAACAGAACACAGGTGAAGGGAATTACTAATTAAACAGACCGGGAAACACTAACAGGACTAAACCAAAATCACAAAGACAGGGGGAAACAAGATCACAGAACATAACTAAACACATATAAAACGTGACAATAGCGATAAATTAAAAAAATTCTCATATTGACATATGGTACCTTAAGCGGTTAAATTGCAGATATAATGTGTAAGCAACTGCAATCTCTATAACAATAGTACTCCTATGACTATCATACTAGCATACCCCGGTAAAATCCATCAGGCCTTCAAACATGACCAAACCATTTTAGGTTTTGCAATCAAGTTATCATGGCATCGTGCTGTTTTTCAGCATCTCACGCCATGAGTCTCATGTGCAGTATAGCTAGTGAAATTCACTGACTACTGTGTCCCACTGTTGCTCTTATAAGCTGCCTTTAAATACTATAAGACATACAGCTACAACTGCGCATAAATAATAATAATAATAATAATAATAATTCATTACATTTATATAGTGCTTTTCTGGTACTCAAAGCGCTTCACATATGGAAGGGGGAATCTCGTCAACCACCACCAATGTGCAGCTCCACCTGGATGATGCGACGGCAGATATTACGCCAGAACGCCCACCACACACACACACACACACACACACACACACACACACACACACACCAGCTTACTGGTGGAGAGGAGACAGTAATGAAGTCAATCATGACATAGGGATGATTAGGAGGCCATGATGGACAGAGGGCAAGGGGCAAATTTGGCCAGGATGCCGAGGTTATACACCTAGGGTTGCCACCTATGTCTGATAAAAAACCTGGACATATCGATGACCCGGCCACTGCTTTGCTCACAAGTGAAAATGTCTATTAGACATTAGACCCAGAAGACAAAATTGGCCTTTGTGCAGTAAGATTGTGCATAGTCGTGAATATTATTTGAATATTGTTGTGTTTTATATTGAATATAAGTATTCTCACTTATCTTACTTAACTTATAGCTTACCTGATTGCCTACATACTGGTGCTTGTGCTTGCTTTTGCTTCCTCTTTGCTAAAGAAATAAGTAGAGGGATGACATTAGATTTGCATTTACCATACCTTAGCCACATCTATAGCCACTTTTATTTAGTATGTCTCAATCAGACATTGGAATAACAAAATCATACATAAATAGACATTAGTTTACCTAGTCTTCCATCTATACTTGGCGTTTCCCTTTGCTGCAGCTATCAGTGGTTTCCGTTCTTCAATGAATGTCTTGAATTCAGTACATGACAATTTGAAATTCAATCTGACCTGAAGGGTCAACGTTAACGCTAACGAACAACGTTGACGTACAATCTTCTTCACTGCTTCTCTAATTGCCGCCTGTAGTAACTGGCTAGCAGCCAAGACAGAGGATGATGATGTAGTCTACGTCACGTCACACATCCCAGAGCCAATGATAGCGCATGTGACACACAAGAGACACCGACCACTCTGTGCACAACGCATAGGCTATTTCAAGTGGAGAGAAAATAGTAAATTGAACATACATATTCACGTAGCCTTTCGAAAACCGAGACATTCAGTGTCCCGGGAGATTGGATAAATTTCCCGGGACAGGTTATTAAAAAGAAGGACAATCCCGGTAAAACCGGGACAGGTGGCAACCCTAGTTAAACCCCTACTCTTTTTTGAAGGACATCCTGGGATTTTTAATGACCACAGAGAGTCAGGACCTCGGTTTAACGTCTCATCCGAAGGGTGATATGGCTACTGGTAAATAGCTATGTGTGCCAGGATGAGTTTTGCTGAATGGAATAACACCAATGGACTGACTTGCTTTGTGTATCTGGCTTAAACCAGGGGCGTCACTAGGATTTTCATTTTAGGGGGGCTAAGCCCCCAATGAGGGTATTTTCTTTTTTTTTTAAATAATAAAAAAAGTTAACACTTTAGTTTAGGATCTAATGGTCACTATCAATTTCATTACCATGCAAAGGCAGGGTTTTATAATCACTGTGGTCCCAAAATTTTGATTTCTCTGATCTACATATGTGCATTTTAAGATGTTTTGAAGGCCAAAAAAATTGGATAACAGCTTTAAAACCATGTCAGTGGGCAGCTGATTATTTTTCTCTCCTCATCGGCATCACACTCTTTTTCTCTTTGTTTTTATCTTGCCCTGTCTCTTCCCCTCCTAAAGCTGAGCTTTGACTGATATAGGCTTTTCATTTTTGTCTGTCAGTGAAGAAAGTAAACATAGGGTCAACTGATAGGTTGCATTCACAATATGTAGGCTACACATTCATTATTGATCTTATGCCTAATACAGGGCCGTAGACAGGGCTTTATAATCAAAGAGGTCCTAAATTTGAGGTTGGTAGGGGGTTCAGATTTTTTATTTCTCTGATATGTGCATTTCAAGACGTTTTTAAGACCAAAAAAAGGATAAGAAATAGCTTTAAAACCATGTCAGTGGGCAGTAGATTATTTGTTAATACCTGCTCTCTCCTCATCTCCATCACTCTTTCTTTTTTCTCAGTCTCTTCATCCCTTTCTCTTCCCCTCCTAAACCTGAGCTTTTTTAATTTTCTAAAGGCTACAATTTGTATTATATTCTCAATATGTACACATTCATTATTAATCTTGTGCCTAACATGATGAAAACGGCTTTGTTAATGTTTCTTGTCCCCTCACAATGACAATAAACTAATTATTACATTAGGCCTACACGTTACATAGGCCTATTTTCAGTTCAAAATGAAATTATTAGTTTGCCTATATTAGTTTGCCTGATTATTTTTTGTCATTCGTTTAACATTTATGACCTAAAAAAATGTCAAATATGAAATGTTAAGTTTAGCTACTTACATCTTATCTCGCAAGCACTTGACCGTACGCGTCGAGTCGCACTGTTAAAATTCGCGCTCAGCAGCGTCTGTGAACATAAATCCCTCCTACTTTGATTTGATTGGCCATCTTAAATATTCTGACATTGACGAGCAGTGACAGACCAATGAGGCTCAGATGAACACACACACACACACACACACCCTGTCCTCTGTTTCTGACGTGCTCTCTGTTCGGCGCCGCTGCCTAGCGACGCCCCTGGTTTAAACATTTAGGGCCAGATTTACTAAACAGGGCAAATTAGCACAAGACCACAATCCCATAAAAGCAGATTTAAAATAACTATATTTTCAGATAACATCTTCCTCTGGCATTCTGTCACAGTTATGCTTGGTTTAGTTGAATTTTTAGTTTGTTTTTCTTCAGCCACCTGTTCCCATGGTACTACTTTCCCTGCTCTTCATTTGTTACCATGGTTATTGATTGATAAGTTGTCAACCTGTATGTATTTGAGTTCATCACCATGGGAATTTAAGTTCCTCATTTCCTCTTATTCATGGTCTGGTATTGTTTGTGCTTAGCACTCGGTTTTGTTTGCATAACATTATCCTATCCTTGCACCAGGGAGGATGACCACTGGAGTATTTATGACAAACTACTACAACTTGTGGCGAACAACAACTGCTCATTATGTATGCACTATGTGTGGCTGGTTCTCCACTAGAGAAGCCCGCTTCAAACCAGCTATACTCGTCCAAACCCAGCCTGCTCAAGATTCTCCAGTGGACCACACAGAGTCTATTCCAGAGCCCAGCCAGCCAGAGCCCACACTAATGCATGGACATTAAGCCAGAGTCCACCGCAGGCTGGGTACACACGTATGCCTCACGATGAACGGGCCAGAGCCTGTAACAAGGACAGAGCCTACCATCACCCTGGAGCCTGAGGTCCAATGTGAGTCTGACCAGGTGTGTATCGCCGTGTGACTTGTGGTGGAATATAAGGGAATGGAGGAAAATCCCAACCACAATCCTGCCGCTGAGGTTGAGCTAAAACTGGGCTCTTTGGAATATAATTATTATTGAGGATTGGATGTTCTGGGATTTGCCCGGGTCATCATATCACTATTAAAAAATAAAACAATAATTTAGAATAAAAAAGTAGCATTAAAAAGTTTATTTTAACTAATAGTCTAATTTTCTACCATATACAATGTAATAAAATTACCAGCTAGCTAACAACAACTTGCTTTTTTTTTTTATTTGTTTACATTTTAATTTGTTAACATTGGTTAATGTATTAGGCTAACTAATATGAACTAACCATGAGCAATACATTTGTTACTGTATTTGTTATGTTATACTGTATCTTTGTTAATCTTAGTTAATAAAAATAATGCTGTTCATTGTTTATTCATGTTACTTCACAGTGCATTAACTAATGTTAACAAATACATCTTTTGATTTCAATAATGTAATCTATTAGTAAATGTTGAAATTAACTTTAACAAAGATTAATAAATGGGGTAGAAGTGCAGTTTATTAATAGTTTATGTTAAATAATCTAGTTAACTAGTTTAATAAATGGAACCTTATAGTAAAGTGTTACTGATTTGTTATACACCGACTCAGACGTCTCATGAGTTCAGTGTTGACGTGTAAGTTGTGTGATTATCCCGGCAGTTAGGACATCGCACAAGATTTGTGTCAACACAGAAAACATTTCATCACTGGATAGCTTTTTTCGTTTATTGAAAGTGTGGTTTCTGAAGGAAACTTCCGTCTTCCGACCTTTTAGTGTCAATTGATTTTGATTAATATGCGCGAGGGAGAAAGAGCAAGACAGTTTGAAGATGGTGAGGGGTCTCTCTCTCTCTCTCTCTCTCTCTCTCTCTCTCTCTCTCTCTCTCTCGTTCTCTCTCTCAGTTAACATGCACCCTGTCACAAGAGCAGCAGTCATACATCACTCACCGATCAAATAAGGCTTTGGCAGGACAAAAATTTGCAGCCAAAAAATTTTCAATGCAGGAACAACCCTGATGTTCTGCTGAATATCCTGTCCACGCCAAGCGGCAACATTCTAATCTGAAAAATGAAGCCTACCCGGAAGTGCGAAAAACTGCAATACATCGAAAATCCGCTAGGGGCAGGTCCCAAAAGGGAGCAAATGTCCATAGACCCCCATGTTAAAATGTCCGTTTTCACAGCATAAATTCAGGTTTTAACAGGTTGGTCCTATGGATTTTTATTGTATTTTTCGATAGGTTCCGAGTGCCTGACAACTGTGAGGGGGGTGAATTTTTTTGTAACTCGTTAGTTTAGATCAGTGTTTCTCAACCTCTCCTGCAGGGACCCCTGACAATTAAGCCTTTAATTAATTGAATCAGGTGTGCTATTTCAGGGTTAAAACAAAAACATGTCCTGTCAGGGGGTCCCTGCAGGAGAGGTTGAGAAACACTGGTTTAGATCGTATTTAGATATAAAATGTATGACAAATAAGGACGTGGTTAACTTCGATTGACAGCGTGATTGACAGCTGATAACGGGCTGCGCCGAGTGGAATTCCCGAAATTTGACGTCTCGGCCATGATCTGACACAACACATCATACCACCTCTGTATCCTTTCTGAAAAGATTTTCCAAGGTGGCGCCGCCCATACCCCCCATAAACGGCTTCAAAACCTTTCTTCAGAAAGTCTATGGGTGACGTCACAGATGCTTTGTCCATATTTTTTACAGTCTATGGTCCACGCTGCTCTCTGTCTTCATCGTCGCAGCTGGTCCTGCCCAGCTCGAAATCTTCTGTCTTCATCGACGCTGGTCCTGCCCAGCATAAAGTCTGTTTCATCACCCTATATCAAGTCTATGCCACCCAGCCAGTCCATCAGCCCTGCCTCCGCTGGTTCCCTTCAGCCCCTCAACTTCTCCTCTAACACCATTTTGTTGTGAGGATAAGCCTCAGGTCTCCTGGTCATCAGTGTCGCCCAAGCAAGTGGATCCCCTGGCTCCGCCTCCAGGCGCTGATCCCGTCACTCCACCTCGGTCCGTCAACCTGTCGGCTCCACCTTGGCTCCTCCCTCCCTCGGCTACACCAGGCTATGCCTTCACTACAGCTCCGTCTTGGTCCTCAGTCACTCTGGCTCCACCTTGGATGCTCGTTGCTGCGGCTCAGCCTCCAGGACCATTGATGTCGCCCGCTTCCATCTGCTCTCCGTCTGCGCTCTGAGCTTCCCTACCATCGGCTTCTACTCCGTCAGACAGGTGTCATCAGCCAAGTCTCCACTATGCCCCTTCGTTGACTCCGCCTTGGGCTTTTTTCCTGGCTGTGCTCTTGATCACTACCTGGCTACTCCTCATATCCTTGCCTCCCTGGCTCCTCCTACCATTTGTAAGGCAGGTGCTGGAAAGTCTGGGCTACCCCTCGAGGAAGCAAAAGGCTCTCATGAGAATTAACATTTGAACCCTCCCTTGCATAATGATGTAACAGCAACATCCGAGATGCAGCACACAGTGCAACTCACACCTCACACCTTGCTTTGAAAATCTCCCCCTTCTCCTGCTCACCTGAAACTCACTGAAAACCCATGAAATGTTAAATGTGTACAAAAAAGTAACTATACATGTTTGGTATTATTTAAAGTGTCTCAGTGCGCCTGGTAAAATGGTCTCATTCTCCCAACCATAATGAAAAGCTAAAAGTTACAAAATATGGGAAAAGTGATGTGTTCCTCAAAGGTGTTCCCTCCCCCAGATCCTCCATTCTGATCTCACAGTTGTGAGCCCCTCACTAGGGGACCAAATCTAATTATAATGACAGACACCACCATTTGGTAAGCAAATTTAATTATCTGGGTTAATAAGGAAAATGAGCAAAAAGGTTTGTGGAGTCTGTAGGTTGACTACCCACACGAACGCTGTGTGTAATTTTCGTTGCCAGGTAATAATTTCTACAAATTCCTCGATTTCTGAATTGTTATGATATGATTAACTGATAATTTTATTCTCATGAATGGGATTTTGAATTATTGCTTCATTATCTGGTCAATAAATTGTAAACATTTGATTTTATTCTGACTGACTCTGAGATTGTTTTTCCAAGTAGATTATCGGATTCTTTCTGTGTCAGATTGGTGACGACCAATATTTTGACATCAATTTCAAGTGTACTTGGTTTGAGACGAGACGAGTTTTATTTCCGTTGAGGGCAGCAAATGCGCTGCTTGATCAACCTAAGTTTGGGTGCGTCTGTTTTACCTCTATCTTAATTTAATGTTACTTTGGATAAGTGTTACGTGATTTCTCACAGGCTTGGCCAATCCAAACTATTATAAGGAAGTATAGTTGATCGACTCAAACCTATAATAGGGCCAAAACCTCTACTGAAGTAAAACGATTGAATTAAGTTCAAGTGTATGCAATCCATGGGGGCTATCACAATATCTTTTGATTGAGTAAGGGTGAATCCGACAGCTTAAGATATTAGCCAAAAACCTCTGTTTGATGAACAAAAACTGGCGAGATAGTGTCGTGAGACCTGTGGAAGACGCAGGACCTCTAAGTGATATAGTTTCCTAATCTGAGGAGGTAAAGCATAATTAAAAAGTTAAAAAGTAATAATCAAACATTCGCTCACTTTTAATGATACCCAGATATATTTAAAATCATTTTCATTTATGGAGTCAGATGAAATAACGAGCAGTGATGGGAATAACGGCGTTATAAATAACGCCGTTACTAACGGCATTACTTTTTCCAGTAACGAGTAATCTAATTGATTACTCTTCTCATCTTAATAACGCCGTTACCGTTACTGCCAAAAAATGCGGCGCGTTACTATAACTGATGAAGCTGTTTTTTTTTTTCATCAGACCAACTAGATCTCTGAGCGAGAGGCAAATACTTTTTTACTGTTCTTCCTTGATTAGTGGGCAGAGCACGAGACAAGCGCATAAATGCTGACGATTGGCTATAAGGTAGAGTAAAATGTCATTGTAAGCCAATCAGAGGTAGAGTTGGGCGGGTGTTCGAAAGCACGCATAGTAGTGATGGGCATTCGGCTCTTTTGACTCAGCTCACTGAAAAGAGCCGGCTCTTTTGGCTCACAAACGGCTCTTTAAATGACTTTGACTATAATATTTCAATTTTTATTACATAATTATTTAATTTCTATAGGCTAAATTTGTAAAAATAGAGTCGGCTCTTCAGATATGCGAGCCAGCTCCCAACGTTCACCTAAAAGAGCCGGCTCTTAGAGTCGACCCATCAAAAGCTCATTCGCGAACGAGTCGATCCATCATCACTAACGCTCATTCACGAACGACCCATCATCACTAACGGCTAACGCTCATGAATTGCGAACGACCCATCATAACGCATAGTCGGGCAGGACAGGACACACAAGGAACAACACAAGCCAGTCAGTCAACGAGAGACAGGTATGGCGACGAGCTTAACAAGCTTAATTTAATTTTGCCCAGTTGTGGCCTGTTGAGGGGCAATAAATATCAAAATTTCCAAAACATCTATTGTGTTATTTGCATTGATCCACTATATAAACATAATATCTACATACATGGCGTTTGATTGGAGGCTAGTCTCACTTTGTCCCACAGCAACATTTTTTTTTTAGATGCGTGTACAATGTTTCATGTTTCTGTTAATAATGTATTGTATTAAGTGTCCATTTCATTATAATATTCAAATTTATCATAAATAATTGAACATGCACATGTATTTTAAGTTCCGTTAAAGAGGGGTAGAGGTGGGGTCACATTTGAGCATTTAAAATTTAATTTTACTTGAAAGTAACGCAATAGTTACTTTCATAAGTAACTAGTTACTTTTAAAATTTGTAACTGAGTTACTAATTTAGTTACTTTTTGGAAGAAGTAACTAGTAACTGTAACTAATTACTTTTTAAAAGTAACTTGCCCAACACTGATAACGAGTCAATACATATGAAAAAATGTATTTAATTTAATCTTGAATGTTGCGGAAAAGGAAAGACTTGTAACACGCAGAGCCCTTCACCCGTTGATCAGAAGACCCCCATTGGCCTGATCCATTTAATTTTCATGGAATTTTAGTTTGTTTCTCTTCAGCAACCTGTTCCCTTTGTTCTATTTTCCCGCTCTTTATTTGTTGCATTGTTATTGATTAATTAGTTATCAACCTGTCAGTATTTGAGTTCAGAGGGTTCACTGGCACAAGCTGTTAATAAATCTGGCCCTTAGTGTCTTTACTTTACCCACTATGTGCACACCTAAACCTGCAATAAAAAGGTAACACTTTACAATAAGGTTCATTAGTTAACATTAGTTAAATCCTTAGTTAACATGAACTAAGAATGAAGAATACTTCTACAGCATTTATTAATCTCAATTGGCTTTATGCCCAGCTGCACTACTTCCTGAACTTCAGCCAGCTCCTTGTTTCCTGTCTGCCATTATTGGGCAAACTTGATTAATTCAGGTGTGTCTGATTATTGTTGCCATGACTACTGAGGTCAGGCACACCTGAATTAATCAATTTGTCCAATAATGGCAGACAGGGAACAAGGAGCTGGCTGAAGTTCAGGAAGTAGTGCAGCTGGGCATAAAGCCAATTAATATTTAATTTTAATCATTTACTAATACATTATAAAAATCAAAGCTTGTGTTTGTTAACATTTTTAATGCACTGTGAACTAACATGAACAAACAATGAACAGCTGTATTTTTATTAACTAACATTAACAAAGATTAATAAATACTTTAACAAATGTATTGGTAATTTTTAGTTTATGTTAGTTAATACATTAACTAATGCTAACTAATGAACCTTATTGTAAAGTGCTACCTAAACCTAAAAAAAAAAAAAAGTTATGTATTTATTTCTGCAGGTTTGTGCCTCCATACACATGGGCAATGGATCTCTAGTAACTTAGCCTGGCTATGTGTATCTGAGCTGGCTAAGACTAGATTTACTGACGCACATCATGGTCAGTTTGCATTTTTAGGCAGCCATGGCTATCTTAATAGCAGTGACAGAGACAGAGAGTGTTTTCATGAATATGTTTTCATCTGTTTATCTTGGAAAATCCATCTCAATTTGTTTTGTTTTTATAAAAAAAAAAATTTAAGCAGTGCCACACTTAGCTAAATAATTTAACCACAAGAATTTCAAAAGGTAACAGGGCTTTTCTGAGAGCTTGTGGAAACTTTCTACAGGGTTTGTTTGTTTTTCCTCCTGATAATTAGGATTATTCTGTTGGCTTTCACAATACCGGACATAAAAATCAAGCATAACTTTAATGGGAATGTTCATATTTGGATCTCATCACATCCTCTACAGGATATAAAAATCATTTCTCAAGAATGCAAGAACAACCAACACCCAAATGATATTATTCTTGAAGAATTCTTTATTCTATAAGAGTATTGTGGAAATTGTTTAGAATATTTAGATAACCTTGGTCATTCTGTTTGCCTTACCTGTCTGTTTGCATGACCTGTCTGTAATTCAGCTAAGACTGAGGTATTACTTATTGGACCAAAACCCTGTACACAGAATCTCTTAGAATACAGTTTGCATCTAGAAGGATGTACTGTAACTTCATCATCTACAGTCAAAGATCTGGGAGTTATATTAGCCTATCAAAAATTATATTTCATATGTTACAAAAACAGCTTTCTTCCACCTCAGAAACAGTGCTAAGCTCCAGAACATGCTATCTGTTTCAGATGCAGAAAAGTTAGTTAATGCATTCATGACCTCTAGCCTAGATAACTGTAATGCATGGTGGTCCTGCATCCTCAATAAACAAGCTACAATTAGTCCAAAATGCAGCTGGTAGAGTTCTCACTGGGTCAAGAAAATATGATCATATAACACCAATTTTATAATTTCTACACTGGTTACCTTTGTAATGCTATTACAAAGCATTGCTACTGACCTATAAGGCCCTAAATGATTTAGCTCCTGTGTATTAAACTGATCTTCTATCGCCTTACAATCCATCACGCTCTCTAAGGTCACAAATCTCTGGGCTTCTGATAGTACCTATAGGATATCTAAATCCTCTATAGGAGGGAGAGCGTTTTCACATTTGGGTCCTAAACTCTGGAATAGCCTTCCTGATAATATCCGGGGCTCAGTCTCACTCTCCCAGTTTAAATCTAGATTAAAGACACATCTCTTTAGCCTAGCATTTAAATAATGCATCTCCTAACATTATACAGTTATATCAGATCAAATGCACATGATTATCCTTGCTTAGTGTTACGAACAGCAGTTCTGTCAGGACCACTATCGTCAAATACGATTGACAATTAGCATACAGTTTGGATTGGCGGTATAGTTCTGTTCTGGGCAAGAACTCCCTGCGCATATATGTAGCCTGGCATGATTAAAGGGATAGTTCACCCAAAAATGAAAATTCTGTCAGTATTTACTCACCCTCATGTTGTTCCAACCCCGTAAGACCTTCGTTCATCTTCGGAACACGAATTAAGATATTTTTGATTAAATCTGAGAGCTGGATCACTCCTCCATAGGCTTCTTCAGGGATTGAAACTTGCCAGCCCTGAAAAATTATTAAAGACATCGTTAAAATAGTCCAAGTGACTACAGTGGCTCAATCTTAAGTTTATCAAATGACAGGAATACTTTCTGTGCGCAAAAACAAACAAAAATAACGACATTTAATTTCATTTCAATTCATTTCCTTCTCTGTTGGCCTCTAGTCAGTTCACGTAGTGTGATAGCGTAGAGCTACGTCACACGTAGGCTCACTATTGGCCAACGCTGGTCATGTGGGTGATGCGTGTGACGTACAACACAGAAGCGCTGCGCTGTTACACTAGTGAACTGACTCGAGGCCCACAGAGAAGGAAATGAATAGTTGAAATAAAGTCGTTATTTTTGTTTTTTTTGCGCACAAAAAGTCTTCTTGTCGTTTGATAAACTTAAGATTGAGCCACTGTAGTCACTTGGACTATTTTTAACAATGTCTGTAATGACTTTTCGGGTCTGGCAAGTTTCAATCCCTGAAGAAGCCTATGGACTAGTATGGAGGAGTGATCCAGCTCTCAGATTTCATCAAAAATATCTTAATTCGTGTTCCGAAGATGAACGAAGGTCTTACGGGGTTGAACAACATGAGGGTGAGTAAATACTGACAGAATATTCATTTTTGGGTGAACTATCCCTTTAAGAGCAGGAGAGCAGCAATAACCCCCCCTTAGGGTAAACAGAACAGAACCAATAAGATTCATCCTTGTGTCTGTTGCATCAGTTGGGACACAAGTAACCCTAACCGTAACTCTATAGTAAGTACATGTAGTAAATAGATAAAAATTGTTTGCAGACATGCGATTCTGATGACGTGCGAAATTCAGATAGAGGGCAGGAGGTGAAAAGCGTAATGTACGAGATGGTCTGTATTGTGCTGGTTTAGAAAGATTGAATAGCAAATCAAAACATATGTTGGACGTGATTCTTCTGTTATGAAGAGGAACCATTTTTCAACTGAATTGAAAGACTTGCCTGCCATTGAGGCGGTAGATCAGAGGTCTTCAATCCTGCTCCTGGAGGGCCGGTGTCCTGCAGAGTTTAGTTCCAACCCTAATCAAACACACCTGAATCAGCTCATCAAGCTCTTCAGGATCGCTTGAATATACAAAGGCAGGTGTGCTGAAGCAGGTTGGAACTAAACTCTGCAGGACAGTGGCCCTGCAGGAGCAGGATTGAAGACCTCTGCGGTAGACATAGAGAATGTGAAACTGCCATCACGCCGTGTTGAGTTGTAGTCTGGTTTGTTTATATCACGCTACCTTTCTGCCAGTGAGTTTCGGGCAGTATTTAGATTTTCTGCATTATCATTTAGGGAGAAAACTGGACAGTGTGATAGAATTTGTTCCCTTTTCTATGTGTAAGAAGCAGGTTGAGGAGGTGAAGAGAAGACGTCTACAAAACTTCAGTGAAAACAACAAATGATCATGCAATGGGATAAAAAAGCTTCTCTTCCCTGCAAATGATACCATGAAGAATGTGAATATTTAACCAAATCGCTTTCTGCCCTTTATCTGCATTTCGTGCAACAGCAGTGAAGTCATGTGCAAACAATATATTAATATTACTTACTTATATTTACTTTATTAAAAAAAAACGATACTCGGTTACTGACGTAACCTCGGTTCTCTCTAGAGAGGGAACGAGTATTGCGTAAGTTTAGCTTACGCTACGGGAAAGATTCATCTTCTCGAGATACTGAAGCCAAAAATTATCCTTAATTTTGTATACCTTGTCAACGCAGTGCAGCAGCTAGCAGACCTAGAGCAGGCTATCTTGCGTGCTCATTGGCTGCCCTGCGGGCAACTGCTGCAGCCTACCAGTGAGCCCGGCGTGACATCACGCCCAATGAAGGGCGCCCGCGCCTTCATAGCGTCACAGCCCGCCAGAATGGGCGTGGCTTAGCCTATAAAGGAAAGGGGCTGTAGGCTGCTTCCCTGGTTTTTGTCGACTGAAGCGAAGTCGCTCGTGGCGCGAGCAAGGCCGGTTACGCAATACTCGTTCCCTCTCTAGAGAGAACCGAGGTTACGTTAGTAACCGAGTATCGTTCTCTTACGAGAGGTTCTCTCGTATTGCGTAAGTTTAGCTTACGCTACGGGAACACTTTGTCAACGCCGTGCGCGCCAAGCATCCACATGAGACCCCGATCTTTCTAGGGGGGAACCCCATAAGTGGAAAGAATAAGGTGGCCGGCCACGCGGGCCATCACTTGTACATAAGCACACATAGGGAATACAGAGCAGCGCGGGCGCGGGGTCTGTATAGGCACATGGCATAATCCCATTTAGTGTAGCTCAACCAGGAGAGCTGGGTCATGTGAGAGTGATCTGAGCAGGAGATCTGGGCAGAATACACCTCTCGTTCAGACTGACAGCAGTTTAGCCTGCAAGGCGGGAACTTCTAGGTTATAAAACCTGACAAAGGTAGACGGGGAGCTCCAGCCCACCACTACGCATATGTCATGGATAGAAATCCCGCTGGACCATGGCCACGAAGAGGCCACGCCTCTCGTGGAATGAGCCCTGATGCCCAGAGGGCATTGCAGACCCTTTGGCGCGTAAGCGGCCGCTATAGCGTCTACTATCCATCTGGACAGGCTCTGTTTCGAGGAGGCGAAACCCTTGGTGCGCCCACCAAACGAAACAAAAAGCTGTTCCGAGCGCCTGAAGGAGGCGGTGCGCGTAATGTAAAACCTCAGCGCTCTGACAGGGCAGAGGAGGTTCACATCACTTTCACTGTCAGATGCTGGGAGAGCAGACAATGAAATAACTTGCGCTCTGAATGGAGTGCCCATCACTTCAGGGACATAGCCATGTCTAGGTCTGAGGATGACTTTAGAGTCATTTGGTCCGAACTCAAGACACGACACGCTGATAGACAGCGCATGCAGACCCCCTACGCGTTTTACTGATGACAGTGCAGTCAGAAAAAACGTTTTCAGTGATAGATATTTCAACCCCACAGAGTCTAGTGGTTCAAAAGGAAAAGCTTTCAGGGCCTCGAGGACCAATGAAAGATCCCACATAGGAACCGATGGGGGGCGCGGCGGATTCATCCTTCTAGCTCCTCTAAGGAAACGGATGACCAACTCATGTTTTCCCAGTGACTGGCCGTGTTTTGATTCTGCAAACGCTGCCACGGCCGCCACATATACTTTAAGCGTGGAAGGGGACCTTCCCTTATCCAATAGCTCTTGTAGGAAAGTGAGCAGATGCGCCACCCCACATGTCTGCGGGTCCAGACCTCTGTCGGTGCACCATCCGGAGAACACCAACCATTTAGACGCGTAGAGCCTTCTCGTGGAAGGGGCTCTAGACTGCGTGATCGTGTTCATCACTCCTTCTGGCAGGGTAATGAGTACCCGTTGATCAGCCATGCATGCAGCGACCAGCGCTCTGGATGGGGATGCCAGATCGTGTCGCGAGCCTGAGAGAGGAGATCTGCCCTCACCGGAATCGGCCACGGAGCTGTAAGTGACAGCCGTGCTAGTTCCGGGAACCAAATCTGATTCTCCCAACGCGGGGCTATGAGGAGCACAGAGTGACGCGTTTCCCTGATTCTCTTGATCACCTGTGGTAACAGAGAGACCGGAGGGAAAGCATATAGCGGGAGGCTGGGCCAAACCTGGGCCAGCGCGTCCTCGTCCTTCGAGAAGAACATTGGGCATTGAGCGTTGTCTTTTGACGCAAATAGGTCGACTTCCGCTCTGCCGAATAGGCGCCACAGTTTCTGGACCGTTTGGGGGTGCAAGGACCATTCCCCTGGGGGAACATTGTCTCTGGACAGTCTGTCTGGGCCGTCGTTCAGATGGCCAGGCACATGCGCCGCCCTCAGCGAGCGCAGGTGCGTCTGAGACCAAATAAGGAGGCGTTCCGTCAGATTGCAGAGATTTCTGGATCTGACACCGCACTGACGGTTTATATAGGATACCACAGATGTGTTGTTCGAGCGGACAAGAACATGCTGGTCCTGTATGAACGGGAGGAAGCACTTCAGTGCGTTCTCGACCGCCATCATTTCCAGACAGTTTATGTGAAACTCTTTCTCCCAGTCTGACCACTGGCCAAAGGCCGGTCTACCCTCGAACAGCGCGCCCCAACCTGAGTTGGACGCGTCTGTTGAGATGACTTTTCGGTAAGAGATGGTTCCCATCGCTACTCCCTGCTGGAACCAGTTGGCTGCTAACCAGGGCTGCAGAGCCGCTATGCAGGCCTGAGTCACTCTGATTTTCTGGCCGCCAGACACCCAGGCTCGGGGGGGCACGCGAGCATTCAACCAGCGTTGGAGCGGGCGCATGCGCAGTAGGCCCAGCTGGAGCACCGCTGCAGCTGATGCCATACAGCCCAACATCCTTTGAAAAGTTTTCAAAGGGAGGAAGCTGCCCTTCTGGAAGGAACAGGGACAGGCCGAACGGCAGGACGGTGTATTGATATACCTGACCGTCGAAGGCGAATCTCAAAAATTGCCTGTGACGGGGTACTATCTGAATCTGAAAATATGCATCCTTCAGATCTAGAGAAATAAACCAGTCCCTCGGGCGAACGTGCGCGAACATTTTTCTGGTCGTAAGCATTTTGAACGGTCTTCTCGCAAGCACTTTGTTCAAATGTCTCAGATCTAGGATGGGTCTGAAGGCTCCGTCCTTCTTGGGCACGAGAAAATAACGGCTGTAAAAGCCTGACTCGCTTAGAGAAGGCGGAACCCTTTCTATAGCCCCTTTGCACAGAAGCTTTGCTATTTCTGCGTGAAGTAGGTGTGCTACTTCCGCATTCACTATCGTCGCGGTCCGGGCTCGAAAGCGCGGGGGACGACGAATGAATTGAAGTGTATAGCCCTGCTTTATTGTGCTCAACACCCATTCCGAAATCCCTGGGATGTTTTCCCACGCAGCTATGTGAGCCGCTAGAGGGCGAATGGCCTCCGGGTTCAGCCCGCCATTTGCTGGCCTGTGAAACTGAACCGGAGCCGAGAGCACGGCGCACGCCAGAGTGGCACGAGACTTACAACTGTATCTAACGCCCCGATCATAATAGAAGGGGAGCGTTTTATTAACGCCCTGCGTTTTGTGATAATGCTTAAGCGCGCGGGCGGGGCCCGGGGAGAGGTTTGTGTTAGTAAGCGTGAGCGCTCTCTGGCGGGCACGAGACTTACATTTATAACCTGCATTTTTGACCGTGTAACAGAGCGGGCAGATAGTGGGCACAGATTTGTGGACACATTTCTTACATTCAACACTCGAGCGGCTTTTCTGCACTTTATGAGAGTCTGCTCTGTGAGTGACACAGAATTTTGAGTGCGTAGGGGTGAACACTGTGTAGGGGTGAACACTGGGGCGTGGGCACTTTCACTACACTTAAAACATTGACGGCGTGAGCCGGACCAGACATTACACTCTTTTTGAGATTTCTCTGGGTCGCGTGAAAACGGTGTTTGTGTGCAGGCGAGAGGGTGAATAAACCGGCTCGTTGGCTGCTAGTTGAACCGCTGCAGTAACCTGTTTGAAGGGGACTGACAGGGAAATGAACTTTGACGGCGGTCCGGCCGCAGCGGGACACGCGCGTCTTTTCTCGCTTACTGTTAGGAGGGCTTCGCGTGCTCAGATTTCAGCGTGATTCTTTGCCGAGGCCCTCTGGGAGGCGGCGATCTGTGACGGCTGTCTGAGCGCGATCTAGGGCGGCCGCCCTGACGTCGCTGCGAAGGCTGAGGCTGGGGCTGTGCTGGACGCTGGGTGCTGGTTTGCATAGGAGGCTGGCTTTGTCTCTCGCGAGAGCGGCCTGTGGCGGAACTCGAGCGTCGCGGCAGGAAGAGATTCATGGCCTGTGTGGTCTTCTGTACCTCAGAAAAGCAATCAACGATCCCGTTCACCGCTGGGCCGAAGAGACCAGTGGGGGTAAGCGGCGCGTTCAGAAACGTGGCTCGCTCAGATTCCCTCATATCCGCGAGCGTTAACCAGAGGTGCCTCTCCGTAACAGTTAACGCGGCCATGGCTCGTCCGATAGCTTGGGCTGTTGCTTTGGTGGCGCGGAGAGAGAGATCCGTCGCGCTTCTCAAATCCGTAACAGCAGCTGGATCCCGGCCCTTCTCATCCCATTCACGGAGGAGGTCGGCTTGTAGGATCTGAAGCACAGCCATAGAGTGTAAAGCAGACGCGGCCTGGCCGGAGGCAGCATAAGCGCGGCCGACCAAGGCGGACGTGGCTCTACAGGCTTTAGACGGGAGGGCTGACCGTGACCGCCATCTCGCGGAGGGCGGACAAAGGTGCGCTGCGACCGCCTCTTCCACCGGTGGAATAGCCGTGTACCCTTTCTCGACGGCGCCATCCACTCGGGAGAGCGACGCGGAGGCCGGTGACTGTAGTCGAGAAGAGAACGGAGTACTCCACGACTTCGTCAGCTCCACATGAAGTTCTGGCAGGAATGGAGCGGGCCTCGTTGCTGAAGCTGAGCGGCGGCGACTTTGAAGGAAGCATCCGTCGAGCCTGTTCGGCGCGGGTTCCTCTGGCGGCGACCACTCGAGCCCGAGGCGGTCAACGGCCTGAGTTAGCAGGCGCATTAGCTCAGCGTCAGCTCCAGCACGGGTACGGGTGGATTCCTGGATCGACGAGGCGGCGGAATGAAGCGACCATTCCTCGCTGTCCGATGCCAGGATAGAGCAGCAGTCCCTCGTGGCGTGTCCCTCGGCCTCATCCTCCGAAGCGACGGCAGTGAGGCTCGTGAGCGGCAGCTGCGCGTCGGAGAGGAGAGGCGGGGAGGGCGAAAGCGAGGCTCGAGGGAGGTTCTCTGGCGAGCGCGTCACTGTGGTTACAGGTTCCGGCTGTCTCAGGGAACGGCGCTTCTTCCTGCGCGGTCCCACAGAGGGCGGAATGACTGCTGCGGAGTTGAGAGCTTCGAGTCGAGCCCGAAGGGTCGCCAACGGAAGCTCCTCACAGAGCTCGCAGCCCCCGGAAGCGAGGGCGAGCTCAGCGTGTTCCAGGCCCAGGCAGAGAGCGCAGATCAGGTGGGGGTCTCCGGCGTTGAGCGGGGCTCTACACGAGCCGCAGGAAGTGCGAGGCATCTTGAAAAAGACGCTCGCTGCTCTTTTAGAAAATATACAATCTAAATAGCAAGGCAAAAGGATATGTCGCCGGATAGCGTAGCTCGCACGTATGGCTGAAGGTGGCGAAGACGGCCGGCTTCCTCAGCGCTGTCCTAAGCTGGCTGTTCGCTGTTCGACGGCGGCGGTGGCTTCTCTCAGATCCAGCGATGCGAAGAGCTCGCTGAAGAGACAAAAATCAGGGAAGCAGCCTACAGCCCCTTTCCTTTATAGGCTAAGCCACGCCCATTCTGGCGGGCTGTGACGCTATGAAGGCGCGGGCGCCCTTCATTGGGCGTGACGTCACGCCGGGCTCACTGGTAGGCTGCAGCAGTTGCCCACAGGGCAGCCAATGAGCACGCAAGATAGCCTGCTCTAGGTCTGCTAGCTGCTGCACTGCGTTGACAAGGTATACAAAATTAAGGATAATTTTTGGCTTCAGTATCTCGAGAAGATGAATCTTTCCCGTAGCGTAAGCTAAACTTACGCAATACGAGAGAACCTAAGAGAACGTAAGAGATCTCAGTACGTATTTAAGTAAGTACAATGTAACTATCACCTTATAATAAAGTGTAATAATTTTTTTTATTTCTGTGGTTAACATTACTTCAAGAGATTTTGATCAATCATTTTGTTCTATCTACACCATAAATTACCACGAAAACTTCAAGCATACATTTTTTAACTGTGCAACTCCTGCATCCTGTATACTGTAGTGGACATTTTAAAATTCATTGATCAGTAATAGACATTGCAAGGGAATGCAATATGTTTTTCTTCTCACTTGGAGTGATGTTTGAAGAAGAGATAAATTTGTATCTGTTAACGTGCAGAGTGAAGCACCTTAGGAACAGCTGAACAAGGCCTTTTGGTCCTAGAGGTCAGGGTGCAGCTAAATTCAGGGTCCTATTGTCAGTCAGTGACAATAAAGAGCACATGCAACAAGTGCATTCCTTATTTGGCAGCCTGCCTCAAGAAAAGACACAGACTGTAACCTTGGAAAATGTTATAAAGACTGTTCAGCCCTTCCTAATCTTGTCTCACTCACTTTACAGCGTAACTTCTGTGTGGTGACTGGGTCCTTCTTGCAAGAATAAATACTTTCATAAAAGACAGTTTGGTTTCAGAGTGTCTCTTACTCAGTGATATGATGGTTTGTTAATTTTTGCCACAACAATACTTCAAAGGAATACAACTCAGGAACGTAAGTGTTACAGTAAGTATCCAGACTGGCAACTTGGCTTGATAATAACAATGTCTCTTTCTGATGCAGATCCCAGGACTGACGAGTGAACGAGGAGGAGGATGAAGACTGAGTCGGGCGGAAACAGGATTGCAAGCAAATAGTCGGGTGAGCACAGGTTTGAGCAATGAGACCAGACAATGAGTATTTGTGAGAAGTTGTTTTATGTGGCAGTCTGTGATGAGTGACAATTTATAACTTTGAGCCAACTCTGAATCAACATGCACCAATGCTACATTTTTCTATATCCTAAACATTTGTTAACAACATGTATTCTTTACCTCAATGACCTCTTTGTTTCTGCCTAATACACGGTTAAATTAATACATTATTAGCTAACTGCATGATATATATATGTACATTCTGAAATACATAACTTGGGCACAGTCACCTCTGATAACAGATCACCCTAAATTATAATGTAGACATGCATTTTCTGTAAAGCTGCTTTGAAATGATGTGTATTGTGAAAAGCGCTATACAAATACATGTGAATTATATTGCATTTATGCATTTGGAGATTGGAGGACCAATACACTCGTCGACCAATAAAATACATTCGTATTGTACCAAACCATCGGAAATTCCAGAGAGGACCCATAGAGAATAAGTCTTCCAGGAACAGCTCTGTGGGCTTGAGGTTTTCATTTCCCAGCTGTCGTGTCACTGGATCTACGCCATTATAGCTCTTTTATTCACAACACTTAAGTTTAATTTCGTTAATGCAGATCATGCACTAACAATACACAATACTTTTACAGCATTTATTAGGTTGAAGTATAAATACAAATTAATATAATATTGTGCACTCTTTAATTCATGCTGTCTTTAATTCCTGGAACGATATCAGAGCGAGTACCAGTAAATGATAACCGGATTTTAAGTATTGCCCTCAACCTTATTGTAAGAGTTACTGTTAACACCTTCTTGATGATATAACTTTTTAATCAGGTTGTGAAATGAATTATAGTAAAGGAAATTTAGTAAAACATGCCCAGACAGACAACATTAAAATATCACTTGTAGAAGATATGGAGACACAAAAATAACATTTTGCTGTTTTATGTCTCATTTGAGTTAGGGCTATCTGCTTCTGTAAATCAGGTGTAGAATAGGATAAGATCTTTATTTTGATGACCTTAAAGGGTTAGTTCACCCAAAAATGAAAATTATGTCATTAATGACTCACCCTCATGTCGTCCCAAGCCCGTAAGACCTCCGTTCATCTTTGGAACACAGTTTAAGATATTTTAGATTTAGTCCGAGAGCTTTTTGTCCCTCCATTGAAAATGTACGTACGGCACACACTCTTTGTCCAGAATGGAAATAAAGACATCATCAAAGTAGTCCATGTGACATCAGTGGGTTAGTTAGAATGTTTGGAAGCATCGAAAATACATTTTGGTCCAAACATAACAAAAACTACGACTTTATTCAGCATTGTATTGTCTTCCGGTTCTGTTGTCAATCCGCGTTCATGAGTCCGCTGACGTAAGACGAGCTGACGTGTTATCTGGTGCGCCCGAGCTTCGGTTACAGTCTGAGGGAGACGCACGCTGGAAACAAAACAATCTTTGCAAACATGTCTAAGGATTTCGACACAGGGGAAGACTTGCATTTTTTTTAACCAGACATATTTATTTGAACCCGAATACACGGACGCACCAGATAACACGTCAGCAGCGTCTTACGTCGGCAGCGTCACTGGCCTCGTGAAGGCGGATTGACAACAGAACCGGAAGAGAATGCAATGCTGAATAAAGTCATCGTTTTTGTTATTTTTGGAACAAAATGTATTTTCGATGCTTCAAAAAATTCTAACTAACCCACTGAGGTCACGTGGACTACTTTGATGATGTCTTTATTTCCATTCTGGACAAAGAGTGTGTGCCGTACGTACATTTTCAATGGAGGGACAAAAAGCTCTCGGACTAAATCTAAAATATCTTAAACTGTGTTCCAAAGATGAACGGAGGTCTTACGGGCTTGGGACGACATGAGGGTGAGTCATTAATGACATAATTTTCATTTTTGGGTGAACTAACCCTTTAATCAGACTACACGGCCACCATAAAATGAAAAGACAAATACCAGTGCACCCACATTACTACACCCTCAGGGTAACTGTGGGAGAGCGGGCTGAATAATCAAACTATTGAGATCACAAGACTGAATAGTTTCAGCATGTCCAAGCAACAGAGCTGTAGACCACAAGAGACTTGTTTGACGTTAATGCGCAGAAGCATCTGCCATACGCCCATTTAGCTAGATAAAGTGCCTAAAGGGTCAAATAATTCCCAAATTGTGATAAAGTGATGTCAAATGTTTGAAACTTTCTGAGATTTTAACAGAGGTATGAGTGTTGGATCAAAGAAGACAACGTTACAATCCGTTTGTTTTAATTATAGGAGAGAACTGGCAAATTCTTTCCACTATTTTCATCATCTGGGTTTAAAATGTTCTTCAGGTCAACGTCACAGGATGTGAAATTTTCTTACACCTACAGTACATCGATGACTCATCAGTGTCTCATAATTATTCATCTCTTAAAGCTGCAGTCCGTAGTTTTTCCTCTTTTCCTCATCTCTGTTCGAAATCTGCAATTGACCCTTCGCAAGGAGTTTGATTGACAGGCGATCAGACCAATCATAATCCGCCATCCGCCGAATCCACCATTTTTGTCCGATAAAGAAGTCTGGAGAGTTAGTAGATTAACGTTGGGGGATTTTAACTTAAAAAACTAAGTGTACTGACGTCTTTCCGTGGTTAAAATAACATTCCTTCTTGTTCATTCATGTTTATTTGATGCTATAAACTAGAAGGAAGAGAAGAGATGATCAGTTCACGAGCAGCTTTAACTGAGGCTCTACAGCGATCTGTCAGACACATTAAAGAGCCACAAAACGGTATTTATGGTTTAAATTTCTTTAAAAAATGACCAAATTTAAAAAGTTGTTACTTTGTTTCATATCAAAAGTAACCTGGTCTGTCCTGTCTGTCAGCGTGTTGTCAGTGTCCTCTCTGCTCTGCGTTGTATTTTTCACTGTGTGAGAATATGGTGTGTGGCGTGAGAGCGGCGTGGCTTGTCGGACATAGCAACAGTAACTAAAGTGGGCCGGTTCTTTGCGAACGGTCAATTGCAGTTATTCGCGGAATTATCAACTTTACGTGGGTTGTGGCTCGGCTCGGCACAGCACAGATGAATCTAATGTTTTGAGGAGAATGTGAGGCTGTCAGTCGCCGCCGGTGTGGATACTGGCATTCGGAATCACAGATTATACTTTTTGGAAGTATGACCAACATAAGAATTTTCACTGGAAAATGTCCTCTGAACAAGTAACATCCACTTTTGTTCTGACCAACTAAGGGGAAAAAATAGCATTGCATAAAATCACACTGATTAAATCAAACAATCGCTTATCAGATCACGTCAAACCCCACAAATTATACTTTTTTCTCAAATAGTTAATGTCAACAACATCAGCATTGCGTGACTACATTTAATAATTAAAAACATTATTACAAGCTTACCGTTTTGAATCGAGCTAAAGCAAGCATATACTTTTGAACACTGGCTGGTTATATACTTGCTCAATTGCTGGCGAATGGACAGGAAATTACACAAGAAAGTGAGAAAAGACTGTAAAACACTGTGTTAGAGCTATTAATGAAAAATATCCTAGATCTTATCGCAAAATTCTCAGTAAAAGCAATTTCTGCACTATTCTAAATGCTCCTGGTAATTTCTAGCATGTTCTAGAGCAGGGATGGGCAACTCCTGTCCTCGAGGGCCACTGTCCTGCAGAGTTTAGGTCCAACCCTGACAAATATTATTTTTTAGTAATCCTGAAAACATTGATTAGCTTGTTCAGGTGTGTTTAATTAGGGTTGGAGCTAAACACTGCAGGACAGTGGCCCTTGAGGACCGGAGTTGCCCATCCCTGTTCTAGAGCATTGTAGTTTATTATAGAAGTGGTATTATAGAACTATAAATTCAGAACAGCTGATAGACTTGTTTGCTAGTCAGCTTCTGGTCAATTGCAAATCATGGTTAAAACCAAGGAGCTTGAGGACCACCGCCCCACCGGACATGGTGGGGCGCAAAAAGTGACCCCTGCGCTGACAAGACTCGTAATCTCCAAGGTTCACCAGCAAAGCCATCCTAAATAATCTGAGTAATGCTGGTACCAACATTTAAAGGCAGACACTCCAGTGGACACTGCACTAGACTGGCCTCTATGGACACTGACCAGGGAGTGGAGTGGAGTGGTTAAACTTCTGAATGAATAAACAAAGGTCTCCAAATATAAAGTCTCCAAAATAAAGCCCCAAAGTATTTTATTCTCTGTTCCTGGAAGAAAAGAAGGTCAAAATATTTTTAAATTAACATTTATAGTGAAGAGAAGCCACATCTAACCCACATTCGGGACATCTTTTGTGCCCCCAAATCCTACAGGAGCACCAGAGACTGTCGGCATTTACACAGTAATTTACTGTATAAAGCTTTACTCACAATGGGCTATGCATTGTGTAAAAGGAGGAGAAAGTTCTGAAAGAACTTGTGCAGTGCAATTGAAACATGTGTAAAAGGCTGTTTCAAATTTTCCTGGACAGTGGTTTTGTACCATTAACCTCACATGTATGAAGTGTAAAGATTCATTTCAAATTGGGAGATCTGTTGAACCCCTGCAATTTGCCTACTGAGCTCATCAGAGCACTGCGGATGCCTCTCTCACTGTTATTTACTGTACTTCATTAGTTATTTACTTAATGAATCGGAAGTCTCACGCATTCTCAGAAAATAGCTTACTTACTTATTTACTTTAAATGAGGTCCATAAACAATATGCACAATCCATTCCTTTGATTCCTTCCCTTTTCATGATTTTCCAAACATGATTCCAAACATTCCAAACATTTCTGGCATCGTCCAGGGTGTGTGGGCGTTTGTGTGTATTAATTGATGTCTGGAATGTCAAACGCTGCATTTGGAATAATCATTAAAATATCTGTCTCTAACGTTTCCATCCTAAAACTTTTGTGTGACTCATTACATTCTCAATTGATTCAAACTTTATTTTTAATGGAAAAATACAGTATAATCTACATTTTTCAGGTATGCCTAATTAATTCCACTTTAACAACTCAAGAACCTTCATGTACGTAACAACACTGATGTCATCAACAGAAAGATTGGCGAGATGGCATTCCTGTGACTACAAGGTGTCTGATTCAGATGCTTGGAATCCTGCAGAAAATATGGGAACAATATACCAGTGTGTGGGTTGACTGATGCTTGAAAGGGTGTAGTGGGATTTTGGGTGTGTGTAAATTCATGGGTTTCATACCATGTCAGTGACTTAGAAAATATTGTCCAAAAAATGGCCAAACCACACCTGTTAATCAGACCATCAGAGATTGTTTTGACTGCTGTAATGTTGTTCTGTTGATGATGTACCCAGTTCCCATATCCAGTCCCTTGCAGAAAAAAATTTAAAATAAATACACAGTATTAGGTTGATATCAGGACTTTACAAGCAAAGCTCTTCTGAT
This sequence comes from Gila orcuttii, assembly GCA_026230005.1. Taxonomy (NCBI): domain Eukaryota; kingdom Metazoa; phylum Chordata; class Actinopteri; order Cypriniformes; family Leuciscidae; genus Gila; species Gila orcuttii. The sequence goes on along the minus strand of JAPDVR010000005.1, from coordinate 4,587,697 downwards.
TGGTGTACCTAAAGAAGAATCTACATCAGACAGCTTTTACTTTGTCAGATTATCTACTAACAAAGAGGAGGCATTTTAGTTTGTTTATTTTAAAAAGTACTGTACGATTTGACACGCCATCTTTCATGCTTGTACATAATGGAGAGAAAACATCCCTATAGTAAAACATGCTTCATTGTCATCATCATCATCATCATCATCTTGCTTGTGCTAAAGCAGATCCAAAGTAACTAGTAACTTTTCATTGGATACTTTTTTACTTCTACTCAAGTAATTATTACTTTTACTTCTACTTGAAGAATTATTTCTACACGTTCTTTAACTTGAGTACAGATTTTGGTTACTCCACCTCTGGCTCTGAGAATATTAGCATTATTAACTTTACAAGTACAGTATTGGGGTCTAGTAGCCCAAACATAAAGAAAATAAAGTCAATGTCGTCAGAACATGAGAGGTGAGCACAGATACCGGACCTGCTATCAAGTACCTGTCGCTTCTTGTCTATATGCTGGTCCAAGTTCATCATTTCCTTTCAGTCGTGGCCGTCAGTGACGAAGAAGCCACAACACTAATCTTATCATAAATAAAACAAAAAGTGTATTTACACGGTTTCTTATGTCAGTGACTCATATTTTCTTAAGGTATAACATTATCTCATAACTTATGGACTGTTCGTTTTTTGTTTAAGGGGCTACCGGAGGAGTTTTGAGATCTATAGTCAAAATAGACTTGACCCTCCCTTCGCCAGCCATAATTTATTTCTATGACCCTCCAAAATGATTGTGAAAAAAGGCATGACCCTCCCCGATAATTTATTGATTACTTCTGTACTGGTTTGCGTTTGGCAAAGATGTTCAGATATCTCGATGCCTAGTAAACCTACAGCAAACGTTCATTAAAAATGGTCCTGTACAGGGCTGTACAGTGCGACATCTATGAAAAGACTGGTCTGTGCGATGAATAAATGAACCACTGTAGCACGCGTGTGATACAGTTTTGTAAACTCCGTTACTTGTGTTTGTTTTCAGACATGATAACAGTCATTTTATACTTGTGCTTATGCGATATCACGATTTTTGATCGTGGATGATTTATTGTCTCCACGATCTGCTTTTGAATAAATATGGTAGTATCGTGCTACAGCGCACATTTTATCAGCTGCAGTTCTGGCACCTCAAGTTTTTATACTCGCCGCGTCCGCACGATCGCGAAGGTGTGCAAGGGCCCATTTCGCTTGGTGTGTGCACGGCAGATTTTGCAACTGCACGCTTAGTGCGCGCGCAGAGCATATACGACTCATCACACCGGCACCCAGTTTGTGAGTCTAGTAGTTGCTTAAAATTACAAAATGAGCCTACAATAGCAGACATAAGCCCTTTTAATTATGGCCCATGTTTTATAAAAAAAAACATGGCGCGCAGGCAGCGCTGCGGAGCAAGGCAAATGTATAAACAACGCTTAAGTCCCAATACTGTAAATCTCAACGTACATTCACATCAAATGTTAATTCAGCGGTAGAGTTACACTTACCGGACACTGCACTTATTCGCAATCACAAAAGTTCATTATTTGCTCGTCTTTTAAAGCTTTGCCGGGTAAACGTTTCATTGGCTTTCTGTTCTGACATTATGCACTTTCTCTGAGCGCGTACGCCCGAAGGACTGGACTTTATCTTTCGCGTCTTTTTTGGGTCAGACGACCTATCTGCTAGCGATGGGGGGCCGAGACTGAGAGAGCTACATGGAGCTGCATGGACAATTATGCACCAAACAAGCCACTTTGAAATGTTGCTGTTTTCATGAATACAAAAGTTGGGTGACCCTCCCCTCAACAAAGAATAAAAAGACATGGCCCTCCCCTATTTTCCTCCGGTGGTCCATTCTATAAATACCGAATGGTCCCTTACAGCTATTTTTAGTTTGAACATTTCAGGTACACACTTAATAGGATTTGACTATTTCATTTAATTAAAAGAAAGACTTTACAAGAACTGGACTTGGCAGGAACAGGAGACCTTAGACGACAAACCAGCACAGGACTGAAACCACAAGGAGAATAAATAGGGAAGCAAACAAAGCGAGACAGGGGTAGCTGCAGCCTGGAGTAATGGGCGTGGCAAGAGGTAGGGGCGTGGTAAGAGGTATAGGGGAGTGGCAAGAGGTTTCTCATTGGTTAAAGGAGTTTCCTCCTGGCAACTGCGTTGGCCAATCAGCAGTAACCATAGTTAAACGTCATTTCCTTTAGCTGAAAAAAATCGTCATTTCCTTTAGACGGAGAGAAGATGGCGGAGGTAATTCACATATGCGATATAATTTGTTGTTCTCTTTGCTTTACATCTTTCAGCTTTGGTAATTATTTAATTGTTGTTGACAGACACATGTTACAGTGAGAAGCATTAACGACTGCATTTGCGTCGAAGACATCAGAGTCGGCGATTTATATCGATGTCCGTTCTGTGCTCTCAGTGTTTTTAGACCTTGTGAATATAACAAGATCCATAGTCATTTGCAAAGCCACAGACTTCGCGCGGTTCGCCATGAACGTAAGTATGAGTTCAGTTGTGATATGCATGCCTGTTATGTAACATCTGTTACAGATAACTTGTGAAGGTTATAGATAATGTTATAGTAAACGTTAACGTGAACGGTGATGTTACGTATCATAATTGGAAACTTATGACAAACATGTTTTGCTTTATATAAAATTTTTCCTATTTTAAATTGTGTTTCCTATTTCCTATTTTTTGATGTTTATGTTTCTTATAGATTTGATCATCTTTGACTGCCACTTGGAATGCAGACAAACCAAGCACTTTCACTGCTTCCACTTCCACAAAGTAGTCAAACAGACATCTCCTCCTTTGTATCCTCCCAGTAATGACACAGCTCCAAAAACGGCCCAGTGTGCGTCTTTGTATCCTCCCAGTAGTGACACAGCTCCAAAAACGGCCCAGTCAGTTAGTTTTCCTGCTCAAAGTGACGACACCGCTCCACAAGTGACCAAAACGGTGTCTTTTGCACCTCTTTGTGATGACACCGATAAAACCCGCTTGAAATATGTTCGTAGAAAACAGGGGCAAAGATTATGTTGTCCCCACTGTAATGTGTGCGTTTTAAAAAAAAATCTCAAGAAACATATACAAAGGGCACACTTGAATATTGAACCTGATATCACTGCACAGTCTCACCTTCAAAGTCAATGTATTGACCCAAAAAATGCAGTTTTTGCTGTTGCAAAATCGTCTAAAGGCCCTTGTATACCCATTCATGTTATCAAAAAAACATGGGGCATTTCACACAAGGTGACTTGTGAACTTGATGTCTGTAATTCTGTAATGGATTTTAAAAGAAGAAGTGGCATGCGATCTTGTCAGTGTACACACTTAAAATCAGTGGATTACTGCAGATCTGATGCTGGAAATGTTGTCCTGCATGAAGAGGCTTTAAATGAAATGGTACAGCACAAATGGTTTTCAGAGGAACGCAAAAGACAGTGCTTAAATGCTCAGAAAAAAGCTGAAGAACAAAATGTGTGTTTTGCATCCTATGTGACGCTTGATGGTCCATCCTATATGCACTATGTGTCAGTTTTTGAGCCAAAAGTTTCTTTCTATAACCGATTGGAAAGAATCATGGTTGTTTATAATGCAAAAAACAATACATGGCATTGCCCTTGTACTCGGCCAAGACGCTCCTGTATACACAAGGCTGTGTGTAAATGGTACCTTTTCCAAACCAACAGAAAAATGTTCCAAAGAGTGAAGAGCACAGAGCTGGAATTGACCTGCAAGACTCCATTGCCAGTAGACACTGGACTTTCTAATTCAGAAAAAGATTATACTGAGAACATTGTGTACCCTCCAAAAAATGAGGACCTCAAGAAAATGGTGCAGTATATCTTTACAAAGAAAACCATACCATATTCCCTACCCATCTCAGCAACCAATTTAGATGAAAAGGAATTCCCAAAAGTTTTGGTTCCAGATGAAATGCACTGTTCATCGTGTTCGGAACCCCTTAGTGATCCTTTGCTCATCTCTAATAAAGCTAAAATTGTCACAACAGTTGGAATAATTGAAGGTTGGTATTTATTTGTTAGTAGTAAATTCTTACTTCAATAATGTGTGTTAAGATTAGCTGCTTATTTTGTTTGTTTTTGCTTTTAGGTGTTGAAACCTACTGCAAGACATGCCCAGTGTGTGGACTTGCATATCACTATCAAGAATGGAGCACTGGTCTGCATAACTATGATGACCACATCATACTCAGTTTGAAATTTTGTCTTATGCTTCGAAGTTTTTTGCAGGTATTGTGGATTGCTTTATTTATTGCAGTTTGTCCAAACTCAGTCCTGAAGGGCTGCTGTCCTGCAGTTTAGCTCCAACTTGATCAGCTGGACCAGACTTTATTAATTAGGTTTGGAGCTAAACTCTGCAGGACAGTGGCTGTTCAGGAGCAGGATTGGACACCCCTGCTTTACAGTGTTTAATGTTATTGTCACAACAATGTCTAATACCTAATTTTTCATCTTTAGTCTCACACTGCTGTTGAAAGAGTCTGTAAAGCTCTTTCAATATCCAATGGAGTGGTTTACCCAAGTAAAACAGTTCTTTGTGCTTATTTGCACTTTGAAGCATTAACTGATCACGACTACCAGTTTTCCTGCTTAAAGTGTGGATTCCATCCATCTGTTGTTATCATGGATGCTCATCGAAAAGCAGCTTTTAGCATGCCAGGTATGATACAGATCTAATTAAAATTCCTGACTGGCATGTAACTTATTAGAATCAATCATCAATTGAAGTTTTGAGTTGAGCTGTCTTTTATTCATCAAATAATCCTGAAAAGTATCACAGGTTATAAAAAATATTTCCACATTGATAAGTCATAATAAATTACATTTAGATCATCTGACACTGACAATTGTTTTGCATCACAGAAATAAATTATTTTTGATAGTATATTAAAATAGAATGTCATAATTTTAAATTGCGATTTCTGCTCCAATAAATGCAGACTTGATGATCATAAGAGACTTCCTTCAAAGCATTAAAAATAGTGATGTTTCATAAGTTTTGACTTGGCACTGTATTTGTAATTTTATTTTGTTTAGTCAGTGAAATAGAAGAACCACCAGCAAACTTTGATGGACAGGTGGATGTAGAGGCTTTTTGGAATTCACTGCGATTGGAGATTATTGCAAGAGGTCTTGTGGAGAGTAAGTTATTTTATTCATTTGGATCAAAGTACTACACAGATACGGGTATTTGTTTTATCTTGTATTATGCCTACATTTTTACACGGAGACATTACACATGAATGCAACATGCACACACACAAATTCATCCCAGAAACACCTGCTATGAGTGTACCCTATGACATTATCTGTTATTACATATTCATTTATATTTATGTATAACTTTATTTTGTTAAACTTTAGAAATAAAAGTTGAGTTATCACTGGCAACAACATTATGGGCCCTATCTTGCACCCAGCGCAATTGACTTTGTACACAGGCGCATGTATCATTCCTATTTTGCACCCGCACAAAGCGGACTTTTCCCTCCACAGACACACGTCGGTTAACTAAGAAATACACTTGCGCTCCCCGGGGCGGTTCAGCGCAAAGAGGAGGCGTGTTCCGGCGCAAACTTTCCCTCATGCTGTTTTGCTGTTCTATAAAACAATTCCGCCACTGACCAGAAAAAAACTAGTCTAAAGTCAGTGGCGCGTTGCACGTTGTTCATTATGCTATTTTAAGGGCGCATGCTTGACCATAATGTATAGCGTGCACAATGCGCATACACTTTGCTCATGTAATCTACACAGATGCAGCAGTTTTTATTTTTGCAAATCATACATTATAACAAGGAAATATATTACCACACGAGGGAAATCATTGTGGTGTCCATGAAGATGTGAAAAAATAGGCATAAATCTAGCTTACACATTTACCCAAATTTTTCAGGCAAATTGTAGTAATGACGGATCAGAGCTGTTTGCCCAATAGTGGCAAGACACACATGTATATAAGGACATCTGACAAATTAGTTTGTCCGTCAAGAACCAGGAAAAAAAAATCTGAAGACTGCGAAATCACCTTTACCATAATGTAAGTACATTAAAAACCTTACTCTTAACACCAGTTAAGTTGAGCTTTCTCATATTTTTTTCTATTGATTTGGGTGGGTTTGTCCCATCCCCAATGTCAATTCTCTTTCTTTTACGGCCCTGACGAGAACATCGATCTCCTCGGCTGTGAACCGATTCTGAAGCGCGCCTGGTAAATGCGCCATAATAACAATCCGCCATGCAGCATGCGCACCTGCTCTTAAAGGGTATGTTGGATGACGCTCTGATTGGTTTATTTCACGTTACGCCCAAACCACACCTATGAATAATGAAGCTGCTTCAGACCAACCCCTTTTAGATTTGCGCCAGGCGCAAGAGGCATTTATCCCGCCGGGAAAATAGCAACAGCGCCGGGATCCGCCTACAAAGTTACTTGCGCTTTGCGCTTTGACACTTGCGTTTCAGATCGTTAAAATAGGGCCCTAAGACTTGTTTCTTTGTTTTGTTTTGTTTTTGCAGCTGGAAACCCCAATCCTTTTGCAGTTAAGCCAAGTTATCACCTTTGGGCTCCCTGGATTGGACCGAAAACTAGGAAGTCTGGCTCTGTCTTAAATACAGAATGGGAGAAAGTACATTCATCAAATCCTAATCCTGCATCTGAAGTTCCAGTAACTGAGGAAAGGCTTATTGATGAGCTGATGTCACTGAAGGTGTAGTGTTGTTTTGTTTACCTTTTTGTAACAGTATTCTATTGTGATTGTTTATTTCTAATAAATTCTGAGTTTTTTTGTTGTCGTTTTAATTCATAGGTAGCTGCTGTCCGACACTTATGTGCATCTTGTGGGTTAGATAACAAGGGATCAAAGATGGACCTCATAATGAGACTGAGGAGTGAAATGCAAAACAGATCATCATATGACAAAATCTTTCAGAAGGTTTGGGGTGCATCAGGTTTGTATGCACTGATATATCTTAATTTATAATAGAAAACACACATTTAAGTGCTGCAATCGTTAATTTTAAACAATCTATCACTTAGGTGGCTTGGCAGTTGTTATGTGCCCGTGCGGTGTCGTTAACAGCATTAAAGTCCTGGTGAGAGCTGAAAGTCCAAGGGACTTCACTGACATTTTGCTGTCCTGGAAACACCTTCCCAACGTAACCATTTATGACTTTGCAAGAGGACTTTCCACTCATGCAAATCTCCGTAATCCAAACATGATTCCCTTCAGCCCACATGAGGGTCGGCTGTTGGAGCCAAATGATGCCAATGTTGCAGCAGCAGAAGAGGGAAGACTTAAAATTTCATTGGAATGGCTCAAAGAGAAGAAAATGCCTGCTGATGTGAATGGGCATCCATTAACTGGCTCATCTGATCACTATGTACTTTCTGACAGATTCCATGAAAACAACACAAAGGATCCCCGTGATAAACTTCGTAAAATACAGCTTGTGCCTGAGTTGGCTGGAAGAGTTAATTCTCAGTGTGCGGAGCAGTTGTTTTCTCAAATGAGAAAAAACAATTACTTCCTAAATGTAATGAAGCCAACAAATCACTTGTTTCTTATGCGAAACCTGCTGCACCACTACAACGTTGCAATTAACACTAGGTTTACAGAACAGCTTACCAAGGCTGTTGGTTGCACTCAGGTTGTCCTGGATAAGCATGGCCAAGCACTTGCAGGTAAACTTGATTTTTCATAATGCAATTTAATGTCATTATTTGGCTTCTCCAGAAATGTTATTTGACACTAGAGTTAGATGACACTCACATGCTTTTTTGCTAGGGACTTTAAGTAAAAGCACAGTTGAAATGGATGATGAGCTAAGTAAAAGCACAGTCGAAATGGATGATGAGCCAAGTACAGACAAGGCGTCTGTGACATGGCTGAAGGATGTAATGCCCAACAAGACCGGCTGGGAGCAACCATTCAGTGAAGAAAAGGTGATTGCTCTATGAAGGTTGAAATCTTAAAAACTGAGGAATGAGTAGCCTGAAACATTTTGTAATGTATGTTGATAATGTTTTTTTAGCTCACACGTGTTTTGGACACAAAGCAAAATGGGAGTGAACATGTGGCACGTGTTTATTCTACAACCCTGATGCGAAAAGATTTTCAGACCTTGGGATTGGAACACAATGTGGAGGCAACAGTTAGGATCATCTTAAATTTCTTTGATCCAATTTACTTTTCAAAAATGTTCCTGGTTTTAAGTGAAAGCTGTTATATCTTAACAGATTCTGAATTGCTGTTTCAAGAAAATTGAAGACCTCAGCAAATTGCAGGTAAAATGTCATTGCTTTGCCTTGTAGCGTGAATAAAATGCAAAAAGCTGTTATGAAGAAATGTGTATGTTTCTGTTATTAGGGCATCCAAGTCTGGACGTCTAACAGCTATGTGAATGCAACGCTGATTCCCCCACTTTGTGCAGATCCCATGTTACATATCCCTGTAAGCAATTATATATTTTTTTCAACAGTGTAATATTGTAGTTATGATTTGTTATTGTTTAGCATACATACTTTGGATTTCATTGACTGTTTCGATGTATTATTGCTATTGACATTCTATGTGGCATATATGTTGTAAGCATTCTTTCAAAGCGGGCAAAAAGATTTCACAGAGCAAAATAAACATTGTGCACCATTTTGTATTATATTTATTTGTGATAGGTTGATGCTTCTACAAAAGACTGCATTCTATTTCCATCGTGGATCAAGTCACACTGGATGCTGTGTGTAAGTCATCAAGACATTTTTATCCATGTCAAATTGATTTCTATATTTTGTGTTTTTTAACAACCATTTTCAGATTTTGCGTCCAAAGCTGAAACAAGTGTTTTTTCTTGATTCACTCTGCGCAAGTGGTCTGAGTGATGGGAGATACAGCCAAGTGTACAGGTCTTTTACATAGCTCAATAGTTCATGTTCAGAAGTTCCAGTTGAACAGTTCTTGTTCACATGTTCTCAGCTGCTGTATGGTGGTTCAGTTCTAAACCATTCAGCATTTTCCTTTTTTTCCTTTTTTTTCATTTGTGACGTTCTTGTGTTAATGATGTCTGATGTGAGTTATATGAGGTCATTTAAGTTTATTAAAGTTGAAAGTACCAAAACGCGTATAACCAATTAATAGTAAGGGGCGTACACAATCAAAATGGGGGACTGTTGTATAGTGTGTTCGTAAGTTTATCAGCAGAGTTATAAAGATAGGGGTGAGATACCTTTTGAATAGCGGCGTGTTTTGTTGATTTTGAATTTCAAAATAATTTCTAAAAATCACTTAATAGGAGGGTTGCTCAGACTGTCATCCCTGGCCATTGGACTGAGATCTCCTGTAAGGATCTTCCAGTAAGTTTTTGAATCATCACTTATTCTTCTAGCACACAATTCAATTAATTACCGTACTTTCTTGCTTACTTGCTTTTTTACCTGCTTGCTTATTTGCTTGCAAACCTTATCCAGGAGATTCCAATGCAGCATTTCTCCAATAATTGTGGAGTCTTTGTGCTCATGGTGAGTTTTTATATGACAGTAACATCAGATTCATTTAGAAACCAAATAAAAAAAGGTCTAAACAAGTAGCCTTTGGATTTCAGTACGGCCTGTACATTTCTCTGGGGGTGGCTTTTGACTTTTCTGAGGTGAGTCTTCAGATATTTGTTCAACACATTTGTTTTGCAAGCCAGTATAAAAACAGAATTTGAAACATTGTAGTAAGGTTGTTTTTTTTTTCAAGGCTAATATGTCAAGAATAAGGAAATGGTGGTGTGTACTGCTACTTGAAGACTCGGGGTAAATTCTAATTCTAATATAAATTTAAAGTAATTACATTTTAGCATTTTGTAATTTTTCTCTCTGTCTCTCTCTCTCTAGGTCTCCTACAGATCGGAAAAGGCACAGAAAAGATGCGGAGGTTGAAGTCTCTAGGTCTCCTACAGATCGGAAAAGGCACAGAAAAGATGCGGAGGTTGAAGGCCCATGTGAAGTCAAAACTGGTATGTTAAACAGTTTGAAATATAACATGTAAACAAAAAAATGGCCAGTGAAAATGAACTTTTCTTTCTTCTTTTTCAGCCATGGACCCAACAAGAGGCCTTGCTGATGTACTGTTGAATATTATTTCTTTAAAAAATTTTTTGGAGTAATGTAAGATTTTAAAATAGTTTTTCCATATTTTTTTTCCCAGCTACCACCAGAGATGCTCAGTCACATTCTTCTAGATGTCGTTTATGAAGAAGGAGACAAAGCCTTTCACACTCTGTCACTAGTGTGCAAAAAGTTTAATGAGACCGTCCACCATCCAGGTTTCCTAAAAAAAAGCTCACTTTGCCTGGCTGGACAGTATGCATAAGTATTACTTTAAGAAATGAACAAGTTGAGCTAATACATTAAATTCATTTTTTTGCATTAAAAATTCATTTTTTCTTTTATCTTGTAGGTATTGTTGACTGGAAGTCAGTCAATCTCGATGTGAGGGAGGAATATAGAGTAGAGTTTAAGCTCACCAGATGTGATGCCTGTGGATTCCTCTACAAAAACACCACTGGATATTGCGGCAATGGAAAGAAGGGGGTCTTTACTGCGTTCTATTCAGATAGAGAATTTGATGGCTTCTGTTCTATGGACTGCTACTATAGTAGGAATGAGTAATAGAGGAATGAGTAATAGAGGAATGAGTAATAGAGGAATGAGTAATAGAGGAATGAGTTTTGACTTTGAACACAAGCCTTTGATGACAAATTAAAAAAATGAATTGTAAAAATGACAACTGAACTGAATAAATCTTTTTTGGATAAAATGATGTTTGTTTTGCTTAATTGATTAATGCCACTTAGAAGTTTATTTAACCGTTTTTACTTGATTTTTTTTCATTATATGGTGATTTTTTTATTTTATTTTTTTATTATATGGTGAGTGTTTGATCTAACAGGTATATATGTATGCCTTTATACAGCAAAAACATTTCCTGTACCATTATTTTTAAATAACATTACTTTTGGTTCATATGTACTTTAAAGTGCAAAACTAGTATGACTTTAATAGTGTCAGGAGACATTTATATCTTTAAAATAATAATTTAATTTCTTTTTTAATGATTTTATTGTGTTTAGTTCAAGTACAGACATTTCAAGTATAATGCAATAAAAAATCAATATGAATACAAGGCATTGTAAATACAGCTCAAAATGTGTAAACCAGAGAATAACAATAACAACTGAAGTATAAAATGAACATAATAAAAATACAAAAACAAAAGTTTCTAATATCAAGGCAGTTATAGATATTTTCAAAATCGTTTTGTTTTGTGATCTCATGTTTGAAAGGGTTTCAAAGTATAGGTTACTGTGAGATCAGTGTTATAAAAGGTAATATAGGAGGGTTTCTTTTGAGTTATTTTTTGTCTTATGAATAAAACTTTGTCAAAATAATTTAATTATATAATTTTGTTTTTCAGAAAAATATAGGTTTTGGAAACAAAGTAAAATGTCATGAGGTTCTAAATTTAGACAAATTTGTTTGTCATATCTATTTTAAATTCAGTCCAAAAAGAAATAGAAAAAGGGCCCAAAAATAAATGTTCAATATCTTCAAGTGATGTTACAAAAAGTGCAATTTTCACAAACAGTATGAATGTTTTTTAATGACTGATCCTAAAAAAGTCGCGGTGGTGATTACGTCATGTAACCCGCGCCATACAGAAGGTTTTGAAGGTAGGCTAACGTACTTTTGAATGTATTCTCAATATCATTATTGCTATTTTTACAGTGAAATAAATTTATTTGGTCTTGTATAATTATTTGTTGGTCAATAGTGTTTAAGTTTATGGCTCGCTTTTATGCGGATCAGGAAGCTTTCGCGTCCAATTGTAAAGACCTTACGGCACGCCCCTACCTCTTGCCACGCCCATTGCTCCAGCCTGCAGTTACCTCTACTTGAACAAAGCAGGAAACGAGGTAGGACAGGTGGGGAAAATGAATTAATAATCAGGTAACAAGATGGGAGGGGCTAGAGTGGGATAGGCAACGTCGATCCTGGAGTGCCGCTGTCCTGCAGAGTTTAGCTCCAACCCTAATCAAACACACCTGAACCAGCTAATCAATGTCTTCAGGATGGGTTAGGCTAAAGGCAGGTGAGTTTATATCAGGGTTGGAGCTAAACTCTGCAGGACAGCGGCACTCCAGGATCGACGTTGCCTATCCCTGGGCTAGACAATCAACAGGAGAGCACATGGCACAAGGAAACACATGACAAGCCATGTGCTCACACCAAACATGACTAGAACACAAGCACATGGCCATTAAAGCAAAAAACCAGCCATGTGCTCACACACAACGAGACATGAACACGCAGCCGATGAGAACACTCATAAGCCATGTGTTCACACAAAACAACATGAAAGCACACAGCGAGTGGAAAACACAAGCGATGTGCTACATAGCACAAGACAAAACATGTCATGAAAGCATGCGGCTGATGTAAACATGAACCGCGTGCTACACAAAACACAACACACGTGAACAGAAGAGCTTACAGCCCGAGCGAACTCGAAACTGCACACTCACACGACAAGATCCTGGGCGCTCACAACAGAGGACAAACACGGGGAGCATAAATCTCCAAATCCCGACACAGAACCGAAACCAAACTAAACAGATGTGCCGGGATCCAAACACCACGCCCCGCACATGTAACAAGTTATGGTTCACTGTGTCAAACGCTTTTGCAAGATCTAACTGACTTCTAATTGTAAATGCATTTTGCTTGGCTTGTAGAATTTGTAAGTCACATGTAATCCACTCACTGATTTTACACCCCATATATTAAAATGTGTCTTGGTCAATTTAATCACAAACAGTGTGCAATTTGTTGTTGCTGCAAAGCACAGCTTACAGCCTTTTCACTTCCAAAATAACAAAATTAAAGAAGAAATAAAAAAGCATTTGGTTGAATATTCAATCTATTGTTGAATATCTCAGTTTGGGCTGAAAGCTCAGAAAATATGTGGACCGGAGATGCATTTAAATTCCAAAAGTAATGTGTCTCGATTTACCACTTATGATGGGATTGACCGAACCTCATTTTAGCACTAGGGTCTATAACTTACCAAGAGGTGTTCTAACACTCGCCACAGTGTTTCAGCTTCAAATACTTTTACCTACAATCATGCAACAAATTATGAAAGAAACCAATTTTATGTTTGTGTTTTTGGAAGTTGCATTCAAAATCCACTGACTTTTAAATGTGATGTCTCAATAGCCGCGTTTCCACTGCCGGGCCAGGGCCAGGCCAGGGCTAACAGCGAGCCGAGCCGAGCCAGTGGCCTCGGGCCTCAAGCACCGGGCTTGCGTTTCTCTGCCGGGCCAGTAGCCCCGCAGCGCTGCCCTAAACCTCGCCCTTAACACGCCTTCCTGGATCAAACGTCATACAACCCAACCCATTTCAGCGGGTATTATGAATTTATTTATTTTTTAAGTTAGGAAGATAGCATGTATATTAACTCATGGCCGTGACTGCAATAGTGTCCCGACTTGTCTCGCGAGTCGCCACTAACAGAGGGACGGTGACCCAGCACACTGATGGTGACCCAGCATACCGTCCATCAAGTCGAACCATGGAAAGTTCCTTCTCTGAGCTCCGCTTTGTCCATTGTGCGTTTTAATCGCCTTGTACAATACTGCGCCCGCAACTTTTTTATTTTTTCCTGAACCTGAAGCGTTGCTCGCTGAATGCTTAGCTTAGAAAGTTCAGCATCGATGTATTTTATAACGTCCTCGTTTCTTCACACGGCGTCAAATTGACGTTGTACCCTTTCTTCTGCCCAAATGCTCAGAAGAGCTTTGGTATCTTCGACAGACCAATACAGGCGATTCTCCATTTCGAGCAGCGATTATTTTGCGCGATATAGAAAAAGTGAAATGTACATCTTGCTTCAGATCATAACTTTCCATAACACCGATAAACTCCGCCTTTTACCTTGACCACGCCTCTAGCCCGAGCTGGCCTGCTTTGGCCCAAGGTATTCGACGGGCCAGAAATCCTGGCCGTTGGCCCTGAGTAAGCCCCGCTCAAGCACCGGAAGTGACAGTGGAAACGCGACTGGCCCTGGCACGCACTAGCACGGCCCTGGCCCGGCAGTGGAAACGCGGCTAATGGGCATAGCACGTTATACTACATGGTAGCACATATTTACCAAGGTACACTAAAAAATATATATTTTTAATGCTGCTCACTTTATTTAAACAATTAATTTTCATTATCTTTCAGCTCTGTAAACGACTTTGGGACTAGGAGGTGTTCCCATCAGAGTGGAAAAAAGCTGTCATCGTTCCCATACACAAAAAGAAAGATAAACCGGATTGCAATAACTACAGAGGCATCAGCATGTTATGCCACAGTAGCAAGATCATCACAACAATAATTGAATAAAGAAGAAAACAGAAGAAATCCTCTCCAAAGAACAGGCATCACGGAGCACAATAGACCAAATATTCACGCTCCGACAATTAGCTGAGAAGTATACTGACTTCAGCAAGGACTTATTTGAATGCTATGTAGACTTCAAAAAAGCATTCGATAGTGTGTGGAGAGCTGGATTGTGGAATGTGATGAGGAGTTTAGGATACCCAGAAAGAGTTGTCAGAATATTAGAGAGCTTATATAAAGGTACATACAGCGCTGTAAGAATAGGAGCTGATGTGACTGAATGGTTCGAAACAATAGTAGGAGTATTACAGGGCTGCACGATGTCTCCACTTCTCTTTAATATCTTTTTAGAGGTGATCATGGCAAGTGCGCTGGAAGAGGCAAAGGAAGGAGCAGTCATGAATGGACGAATCATCAACAACCTCAGATTTGCGGACGACAAAGCAGCTTTGGGCAGAAAACCAGGATGACCTACAAGTAATGATCAACAGAATTTGTAGAGGAGAGTACAAGGATGGGCATGAAGGTCAACACAGGAAACACAGAAGTACAACATATTGGACGGGAAAAGACCAAAGTATTCATCCAAATAGAGAACCAGGAACTTAAGCAGGTAGAAGAATTTGTGTACTTGGGAGGAAATATTACTGAGGACGCCTCTACAGAACAGGACCACAGAAGAAGAATTGGACTAGCGTGTGGGGCAATGCAAAATTTGAACTCCATGTGGAAATCCAAAGACATTTCCAGATTTACAAAAATAAGAGTTTATGAAGCCTTGGTACTCAACATACTATTGTATAATTCAGAAACATGGCCACTAAGAGAAGCAGACAAGAATAAACTGAGAGTGTTTGAAATGAACTGATTACGGAAAATCCAAGGGGTGACAAGAAGAGACCAAATAAGAAACGTCGACATAAGAAGAGAGTTGGGGATGGAAATTGACGTGGTACAGCGAATTCGAAAAAAAGAGACTTGGATACTTTGGACACGTAGTCCGAATGAAAACAGAACGACTTCCAAATGTTGCTCTATTCGGCCACGTCCACGTGACGAGGAGGAGAGGGCGACCAAAGAAAAGATGGTTCAACAACTTGGAAGAGGATCTGGAAAAAATGAGTCTGAACATCGTCGAGGCTTGCAGACTTGCAGCCTCTGACCGAAATGGATGGAGGGACTCCGTGTTGGGGCTGTCGGAGCGTGGTCTACCATCGCCATGACATACATACATATACATACATTTTCATTGTATCAGGTTTCTGGTTCAAATGTGATTGCATCATGTTAAACTGACTTGAAACGGTTTCTCTTTGACTTAACTTGATGTTGTAATTTTGAAATAACATACATATAACAAAATTTAGTTTCAATTAAGTAACCCAATCAAACAGGCGTTCCCATCACACAGGGCTGAATTGGGAGAGTAAATGTTGAATCAAAATGTTATTTTATACTTTTTTTTTTTTTTTTTGCAAGAGAAAAATGGAGAGACTTGTTAGTGTTTAATGTTCTATTATGTTGATATTTAAAAGTTTCTGTTATGTTAGTGGTTTTAGGGTGAGCAAAGTGTTGATCTTGTGGTTGGGTTGAGGATCTGCTAACAGGAATTAAAATGACCACCAAATTTGGGCATATCAGAATCAGAATCAGAAAGAGCTTTATTGCCAAGTGTGCTTGCACACACAAGGAATTTTCCTTGGTACTGAAGCTTCCAGTGCACATATACAAATACAGATACAACAAGTAATAGTAATACAAATAGTAATACAAATTCTACAAATAAAATTATAAAAAATATGAAAATACTCCCATTGCAAGAGTGATTTTTTTATGCCTACATAAATTATATAGATATTTTACAAAAGATATTTGTGGTGTTTCAGATCAGAAGAAAGACAACACACCCTGCTCATTAACAGACCACATTTTAGAGTTGTGGAAAAAATTAGGCATTTTGAAATTATTTGCCTAAACTGATCTGTGGCAAATTAGTGCTCTGATTGTTGTCTGATAGATGAAATGTCAAGAGCCATGGAGTCTGCCATGATGAACTTTGTCCCAGATTCCAAGAATTCTCAGACTGTTGCAGCTGTATCCTGCTCTTTATGTCTATGCAGTGTCTCCTTGTCAAAGCACATGTGATTGCTCAACTTTTCATGCTCTGCCCTCAGAAAGACGACTTCTGGAGCAGGTTTATGTCGACTCTGGTGTTTCCAGACACACAGACGATAGTCTTAGGTTGTTATGGCTGATTTAAATTCGAGTCATGGCTTGTGTCCATTTCCCAACCCAATTCTCCTCTGTCTCACTATGTTTCCTGTCACGTTTCTGTATACTGCCCTGTTTCAATAAAAGCAAAAACTAAAAAAAAAGTGTTTCCAGACTGCAAATGTCTGAAATCTCTTCAGCGTCTACCAGAACATGATCCATTAGTCATTTAATTGAAAAAATGACTCTTTCTTCAAATAAAACATTAATACACAATAAAGTGATACAGTGGATTTATTATATAAATACTCTTGTATGTCAGGAATGCAGTGATTGTGTTCAATTAATAATTTATGAGACATGTAAAGGCAACTGTCTGCACAATGCGAGGTCAATAATGATCTTCATGTAGGGTAAACCATATTGAAACACTCTTTGCCTTTTACCCGTATTAGTCTCAAAGCTAACATGAAGATTCGTGTTCGGGATGTGCGGCATGTTATTTAGAAATATTCGACCACTTAATAGTGCTACTGACTAATAATAACTGAGTATTTCAGAAGGCCATGTATAAATATGGTATAAATATTCTTCTAATTTTTATGCCCTGGGTCCGTATTGGATGGAGGTCAATAAGACAAAACTGCAACCAAAGCTTGTCTGTAACCTACTGTCTGATATAACAGACTTCATGGCTCTTGACATTTCATCTATCAGACAACAATCAGAGCACTAATTCGCCACAGATCAGTTTAGGAAAATGCCAAACAAATTCAAAATGCCTAATTTTTTCCACAATTCTAAAATGTGGTCTGTTAGTGAACAGGGTGTGTGGTCTTTCTGACAAAAAAATGGGGACATTAAATTTAACATTTTTCATATTAAACAATAATATTGATCTGCCTGCATTGACACTGAACTGAGCTGGACAATGACATCAAACAAAAATGACGTCAGTGTAGCTTTGCGCCGCCATCTTTACGACCGACGCTCTCAGTAATGCCTGCAATATGTTGTGCAGTTGGCTGCAATAACAG
This sequence comes from Gila orcuttii, assembly GCA_026230005.1. Lineage (NCBI taxonomy): Eukaryota > Metazoa > Chordata > Actinopteri > Cypriniformes > Leuciscidae > Gila > Gila orcuttii. Next base: position 4,569,952 of record JAPDVR010000005.1, on the reverse strand, counting down.
CCGAAAGAGGAACCCCGAACTGGTATTTTTTCTATACCAAAAGAAAAGGATAGAAGAAAGAAGTGGTTTTCTCATTTTGTATCATGTCTCATCTTTCTGTGCGCAGCGCACACACCCAACCCGAAGCGTGCAGCCATAGACCCCTATACAGCGCGCGAGTAATGAATTGAGCTCTGTTTTGTGTCTGAATGGACAAATACACACAACATTATGTTTAAATGTCCATTTTTGGAGAGTATTCACGTAAAATACGTCGGTTATGTCTTAAACAGAGTTGTCATCCAGTCTCTTTGGTAGAGAGAGGGAGAGATGAGGAAAACAAACAAGCATGCAAATGGAAATTATCGCGGCCAGAAAAATTATCGAGCTCATTTTTTTTATCGTGCGATTAATTGATTTATTGACTATCACGACAGGCCTAATCCAGATTAATGACAGCTAGCTGTGAGCCGTGGCTAACAGCTGGCAAGCTACCAGCTGAGCCACTTAGCTAGCTAACAACTCGCTACCTAGTCAGAGCAAACTATATCACCAAAATCATACATTTGAATTTTTTTCATAATACCTACATTTCCCATGATTAAATATAAATCCTTGGTGGCCAGGTGCCGCACTTTTACGTCTTTTACCCATCCAGCAATAGCATATTGATATGCATCGGTACTCTTGAACGCCTTCAAGCGATCCCCACTGTATGGGGAGGGGTTATGCACAAGATAAATATATATATCATGGAAGGCAAATTGGGGCAGATAATAATGGACAAAAGAAAACTGGGGGTAACAAATAAGGATCGGAGCCTAAAATAAAAATTTTCTCCAGGTATCTCCGTCTCTCTCTCTCATTCAAATGGGCAGTTTTGGCGGCCATACCGGGCGAGATCGGTCGTCAATATGGCGCCGTTCTATTTGGTAGTGACGTAGGTGGCATCTATGAATTCTGTAGAGATAAAAAAAAGTTACTCCTTTTTTATTTATAAATTAGCAATTGCACTGCAGTTCTTTATCACCAATATTTTTTTGTAAAATTGTTGTTGTTCAATTGTTCTGAATCATGTAATGTCAAAGGCAATTCAGGATTTTTCAAAATGTGTCTGTTTGCAAAACCCATGGAATACGCGTCTCTCCAGGGCCGGATTTGAGGAACGCCTCGGTTACGACTGTAACCTCGGTTCCCTGAAGAGGGAACGAGACGTTGCGTCGATTGACGCTAAGGGAACCCTTTGCGTGATGATGTATTGAAGCACATGTAAAATCAGTCCAATGGCGTGACGGGACGTCAGAAGTGGGTGACGTCATGAACCAGGAAGTATAAAAGCCGGTTCAAACCCAGCCGCGACAGCTTCGCAGGGTCTGAACAAGTCGCTTACAGGCACGCAGGAGATATGGCAGGTGACGCAACGTCTCGTTCCCTCTTCAGGGAACCGAGGTTACAGTCGTAACCGAGGCGTTCCCTTTCAAGGGAACTCGCGTTGCGTCGATTGACGCTAAGGGAACGTCTATACCAACGCCACCATAGCGAGAAGTGCCTGTCCAGTGTTAAATCAGGCGAGCAGCACTAAGACGAGAGCACTCGGGACCCTGGAGTAGAGTCCACGTCCAGAGCATAGAATCTAACGAATGTGTGAGGTGAGGACCAGCCTGCCGCATCACAAACGTCCTGAAGAGGAACTCCTGACAATAAGGCCTTAGAGGCCGCCATACCCCTAGTCGAGTGAGACCGAACGGCCATAGGTGAAGGCTGTCCGGTTGACTCGTAAGCAAGTGAGATGGCCTCGACCACCCACTTGCTCATCCTTTGCTTAGATGCAGGGGACCCCTTGTTAGGGGGTCCAAAGCAGACAAATAGCTGTTCAGATTTACGCCACAGGGCAGCTCTGTGGACGTAAGCATCCAGCGCCCTCACAGGGCATAGCAAATTGTGCCTTTCCTGGTCCGCATCCTGGAACGGAGGAGGACAGAAGGCCTGCAGCATTATAGATCGGGCCACATTAGTGGGGACCTTGGGAACATAACCTGGTCTAGGATGAAGGAACGCTTTAACCATGCCAGGTGCAAATTCCAAGCACGAGGGTGCAACTGACAGGGCCTGAAGATCTCCTATTCTTTTCAGGGAAGAAATAGCGAGGAGGAACAGAGTTTTTAAAGTAAACTGACTGGAACCTCCTCGAGGGGCTCGAAGGGAGCCTGGGAAAGGCCTTGGAGGACAATAGCCAGGTCTCAAGTCGGTACCCTAGTGCGTACAGCAGGCCTCAGCCTCAGAGTGCCACGTAGGAAACGAGATACCAGAGGGTCTTTACCCACAGACATTCCACCCAAAGGGATGTGGTAAGCACCTATGGCCGCCACATAGACCTTCAGAGTGGACGGGGATAGACCTGCAGAGAACCGATCCTGCAGAAATTCCAGCACTGTACCAACCGGGCAGTTAACTGGGTTCAGCTGACGGTCACTGCACCATGAAGTGAAAACCTTCCACTTCAGGGCATAAAGTCTCCTCGTGGAGGGAGCTCTGGATTGTAGAATGATCTCCACAACCTCGGTTGAGAGACCTGATCCTATGAGCTGGGCCCCCTCAGAGGCCAAGCCCACAGGTTCCACAATTCGGGACGAGGGTGAAATATTGAGCCCTCTGCTTGAGACAGTAGGTCCCTCCTGACGGGAAGCTCCAAAGGAGGCCCGTTGAGGAGAGACACTAGATCTGCAAACCACACTCTGCCCGGCCACCGCGGGGCTATAAGAAGCAGGCGCAGATGGTCCCTGCGAACTCTCTCCAGAACTCCCGGGAGCAGAGCAATCGGGGGAAAAGCATACAAACGCAGCCTCGGCCACGTCTGTACCATCGCATCCAGTCCGAGAGGAGCTGGATGCGTGAGGGAGAACCAGAGTGGACAGTGAGACGTCTCTCGAGAAGCAAACAGATCCACTTGAGCCTGGCCGAACTCCCTCCATATCAGCTCCACCACCTCGGGGTGGAGCCTCCATTCCCCGGGCCTCGGCCCCTGTCTCGACAGGATGTCTGCTCCTAAGTTCTGGGCCCCCGGAATATAAGCTGCTCTGAGTGAAAGCAGCTTACCCTGGGACCACAAGAGGATACAGTGCTCCAGTTTGCACAGTGGACGCGAACGCAAACCCCCCTGATGATTTATATAGGCGACCACCGATGTATTGTCCGTGTGGACCAACACATGGTGGCCCCTGAGGTCTGGGAGGAAATACTTGAGAGCAAGAAAAACAGCCATCATCTCCAGGCGATTGATATGCCAGGAAAGATGATGGTCCCCCCATAGACCCTGAGCCGAGCGTCCCTCCAGGATCGCTCCCCAGCCCGTGAGGGAAGCATCTGTCGTTAGCATCCTGCGACGACAAGAAGCTCCCAGCACGGGTCCCTGGGACAGGAACCAAGGTTTCTTCCACATAACCAGGGCACGTAAGCATCGCCGCGTAACCTTGATCATGCGAAAGGGGTTGCCCCTCGGGGAAAACCCTTTGGTCCTGAGCCACCACTGCAAGGGTCTCATGTGCAGCAGGCCAAAAGTGCTAACGTTGGATGCTGCTGCCATCAAACCCAACAGTCTCTGAAACTGTTTCACAGTGAGCGACTGGCCTAGCTTTATTTTTTTTACGGCTGACAGAATGGACTCTATGCGTGCCGGAGACAGGCGCGCCCGCATCGACACAGAATCCCAAACTACCCCTAGATAAGTGGTTCTCTGTAGTGGAGAAAGTAAAGTACACAAAGTACACACGCGTTTAGCCGTAACCCCAGCTCTTTCATGTGGGCGAGGACGACATCTCGATGCCGAACCGCCAACTGATGCGACTGAGCTAAAATCAACCAATCGTCGATGTAGTTCATGATGCGAATACCCTGTACACGTAGTGGCGCCAGAGCTGCATCCATGCATTTCGTGAAAGTGCGGGGTGATAGTGCTAGACCGAATGGAAGAACTCGATATTGGTATGCTTCGCCCCCGAAAGCAAACCTCAGAAACTTCCTGTGGTATGGAAGGATGGAAATATGGAAGTATGCGTCCTTGAGGTCTATCGTGACAAACCAGTCCTCGGATCTGATCTGTGGCACGATTTGTCTCTACGTTAACATTTTGAACTTTAGCTGCATGACTGATTCGTTCAGAACTCTCAGATCCAAAATGGGACGCAACCCCCCATCCTTCTTCGGAACGATGAGGTATCGGCTGTAAAGCCCGGAGTCCCTGCTGGAGGGAGGTACATATTCGATGCCCCCCTTGTCCAACAGGCTTTTCACTTCTTGTTCCATTACCAGAACCTGCTCGGGGTCCACCACAGTGGGTAGGACCCCCATAAACCTGGGTGGGCGAGACCCAAACTGAATCTGATAACCCTTTTCTATGGTCTGCAGGACCCAACGAGAAATATTTGGCAGTAGCTTCCACCAGAGTATGTGAGCGGAGTGGAGTGGGAGCGGAGCGAGGAGTGGAGCGATGTGATTTTGAATGGAGCGCGGAGCGGATTTTTTAAAAGTCGGAGCGTCGTGGTTTTCACTCGCTCCGAGAGCGCTCCACTACCGCTCCATCACGAGTACAATTCATGTCAACGGCTCATTATAGAACTGCATTTTTAGTAAGGATTCACACGTTAAACACATTACGCTAGCATGATACAGATGGATAACTCAAATCAGGAAAAAAATGTGAAGGTTATGATGATGGCGATGGACATGAGTGACTGCGGGAGGTTCTCAAGCCTACTGAATAGGATCGGGCAACACGATCTCATGAAAGTGCGTATAGCACGAATTTTATTTCTCGTGCCATTTATACGCCAAAAAATAGTTTCTGCGTGCAAATGAAACACACTAAACCCGTTAGGATTAGGGATGTGAAGTGCGTGCACGCCATAAAGTGTGTATCATATGCACGCGAAAACTGCTTATCATAGGCTATGCAAGCAAAAACTATTTTGTAAATGGTACAAGAAATTAAATTTGTGCTATAGATACGCACTTTCATGAGATCGGGCTGGATCGGGTGAAAGCACATTTTAAACAGGTAACACTTATTCACACACGCAATCGCTTTCTCACTAATGCATTGCATTCAAACAAATGTAATCTTACTGTCGGTATTTGATTTCGAATGAGCAGAAATCTGTAAGAAATGTAGCGACCCGTAGATAAAATAACTGATGAAAACGCAGTTATTTTCCTCTTTCCAAACAAAATGTGCTCTGCAAAAAGCAGTAATGATATTTAACTTTTAATGCTGATAACCATGCAATAAGCATAGCATGTCATAGGAAAAGTTTGCACACTATCCAATAAACCACATTGAAACTATTCTCCTAATGTTGTTTTTCATTTTTTTTTATTTAATATGCCTATATATTATGATGAGGAGAAATTTTGTGAGATTTCAAAGCATACTTAAATACTTTATTCGCAATTTCCTCGGGGAGCGAAGACGGAGCGGTGTTTCTGATATCAGTGAGCGAGGAGTGGAGCGGGAGCGGTAAATGGTGAACCCGGAGCGGAGCTGGAGCGGAGTGATTATTAAATGCTTGGAGCGCGGAGGGGAAATTGTTGCCGCTCCACTCCGCTCACATACTCTGGCTTCCACGCTGTCAAAAATTCTACTAAAGATACCAGCCTCTCGAGACTGGTTTCTGGATTTAGTTGTTGTTGAGCAACCAGCTCGTCGCCCTGTAACGGCGAACCGGCAGGGAACGACTGAACTGACTGCTCTAGAACCCTCCTCGGAGGGGCGGGCATCCCAAGACCACTACGTTTCCGGGTGGACCCTGAGATATGTGCTAGCTGGAGACCGCTGCGCCCTGTAACACACGAGGTGGCAGGGTTGGCATAACGGTCCCCCGAGGGCACCGAAGGGAGGCGGGCACCATATAATGAGGTGTTAACCGCTCTCCTTTCGGGGGGAACTGCCCTCGATGGCCTGCGCCCTCGGACGTCAGGACCTTTTGTTTGCAGCCTTCTTGGACAAAATAACGGTCCTCAGATCCGGTTTTTGCCTTGAAGGCTGCTGTTGAGCGGGCTTTCCCCGTCCCCAGTTTTTCTGTGGGGGAGCACGGGAGGCCACGCTCTGTTTCTGAGTGGCACGGTGTGAGGAGCTGGCTTTTGATGTTTGGGGCTGGTCCCGCTCAGCAGCCCCAGAGACATGAATCCGACGGGGGAGGAGTTTTTGTAATGCAGCCGCCTGTTTAGTGGACTCCTGAAACCTCTCGACGACCAAATTTACTGAATCGCCGAAGAGGCCAGTCGTCGAGACCGGTGCATCCAAAAGAAAGTGCTTTTCCCTCTCTTTTATACTGTTCAAGTTGAGCCAGAGATGTCTCTCAGTGGCCACCAGGGCTGCCATAGACTGGCCGATAGATTTAGCCGTCTCCTTGGCGGCCCTGAGAGACAAATCTGTAGCCCGACGCAGTTCGCAAACTGCGTTCGGGCCGATACCCCCGCCCCCATCAAGGTCTCCTAACACCTCTGCCTGGTAAGCCTGCAGCAATGACATGGTGTGTAAACACGCTGCAGCCTGCCCAGCAGCAGAGTAAGCCTTACCCACCAAAGCAGATGTAACTCTAACTGGCTTGGTGGGTAATACCGGGGTCTTAAGGGAAGATGCTGCTTCAGGGGAAAGTTGGCTGGCTAATGTCTCTTCTACCTTTGGCATCTCCCCATAACCGTGCTCTTTATATTGTGTTATATTGGAGTAGTGTGATGTTTGTGCACTGTACACTCTATATGACACTGGCTTCTCCCACGATCTCGACACCTCAGTGTGAAGATCGGGGAAAAACGGGAGACCCCGGTGATGAGGTTGCACGAGAGGGCAGGAAGCGTTTGTCGAGCTTGCTTTTCGAGCGAACGTCCTGCTTATCTGACGGCCAATCTATATTTAGTCTCTCGACCGCTCTCGTCACAACCTCAACCAGCTCCTCATATGCGTGAGACTGAGGTGGCGAATCCTCAGACACACGTGTATCAACACTTACAACATCCAATTCCTCGGAACTGGATAGTTGAAATGTTGGTGCGTGTATCGGGGCGGAAGAAACCGCAGCGCGTGCTTCCGAACCCTGATACAACGCACTGGGTCTGTCAGGTGAAGGCAGAGATAAGGCAGAGCCCGTCTCTAACCCCGCTGACAGATCCATTTGCGATCCCCAAGACTGAAGCCTTCGCTGTGCCTTAGCAGCAGCGGGACCTGAGCGTCCTCGCGAAAGAACGCCAGGCGGGATCAGAGTGTCCGCAATGGAAGCACATCACAGTGCTCACAGCCAGCGCCCTCGAGCGCTGACCGTGCATGCTCCTCTCCCAAACAAACAACGCAAAGAGTGTGTGTGTGTCCACCCGTTAAATAACGCGGGCAGGGGTGCACACACATTCTGAACTGCTGCTTGCTCGCCATACTGATATAAATATATATATATACAGACAAAACCAAATAACAGGGACAGTTTCACATATAGCGCTTGTGAAGACACAAAAGCTGTCGCGGCTGGGTTTGAACCGGCTTTTATACTTCCTGGTTCATGACGTCACCCGCTTCTGACGTCCCGTCACGCCATTGGACTGATTTTACATGTGCTTCAATACATCATCACGCAAAGCGTTCCCTTAGCGTCAATCGACGCAACGCGAGTTCCCTTGAAAGGGAACCCTGATGGAAACATTGTCACTATATCTTGGCCCAATCAATACAAAAGTAATGACGAATACTGATGAACAAATTGAGATCCGAGTGGATGGAAACAAGTTAGAACAGGTTAATTTCTGTAGGCTATATACCTGGGTAATCAAGTGTCGTATGATGCCGATTGTACAACCGAAGTGAAATCGAGATTGGCAATGGGCATGGTGGTAATGTTGAAGCTTACGAAGATATGGAAGAACAAATCAGTAAGCACTCTCACCAAACTACGTCTGATGAAATCCCTAGTTCGCCCAGTTGCAACATACGGTTGCGAATCGTGGACATTAAAGAAGGAGGAAGAAAACGGCGCATCCAGGCTTTTGAGAACAAGTTCATTAGAAAGTTGTTATGAATTCCATGGACAAAACTGATGACAACTGAGCAAGTATACAAATTGGCTTGAACAACAAGCGAACTAATGAATCACATTAAATCCCGCAAGTTATGCTATTTTGCTCATGTAATGAGACTAGGCGATACCGTTCAAGTTAGTATCATGACAGGGTTAGTAGAAGTTTTTAGTTGTGGAAGACCAAGAATATGCTGGTTGGGTTATATCAAGACATGGACTGGTCTGTGAAGAGATGGCCAGTTTCAAGCTAAACCAGACAGAAGACTCATTACTTCCTCATCCATGCAGCCAATCACTGCCAAGCAATGAAGAAGAAACATGACATAAATGGAAAGATTGTCACTATCTTGGCCCAATCATAAAGGAGACATTTGGCCAATTTAAGGTGACTAATGACTGACTGAGTGTGGAAAGTGGAGAGTCAGGGATAGTGCATTTATATCCAAGACATACAGTCTTTACAGAAAACTTATTTTTTAGCTTTTTAATAAGAGAAGACTGTTCATTCATTTCTGTAGTCTGAGTCACTGACTGCCAGAAAAACTCATGGTTGAATTTATTAGAAATAACCAGACTAGCTAAGCTAAATCAACTTGATTGATTTAAACTAGTCCCACTAGAAGTTTAAATCAATCAAGTTTTATAATCTGATGATCAAGATCTAGATCAGTGCTCTTTCAATTTGAACTTTTATATCATCTGGAATATCGATATGCGCAAAGTCTAATGATTATGACTAACTAAATCTTGTGAAAATCAGTAAGAAGGAACAAATTCGAGAGGGGGAGCGCTTTAGAACTCCTGACCTGATATTTAGATACACTATTCAATAAATATATTTGTTTGACAGGGAAGCTGTGCGCAAACAGGAATATATATTATTTTTCAAAAATAAAAAAAAAGCACCCCAGAAAAATGGGCACTTTCTCTCCAGGAATAAAAAGGGCAGGTGCTCAAGCCCCTTTTGACGTCTATGTGTGCACTTGCCTGTGTGTGTGTGTGTGTGTGTGTGTGTGTGTGTGTGTGTGTGTGTGTGTGTGTGTGTGTGTGTGTGTGTGTGTGTGTGTGTGTGTGAACAACACATTTAGAACGATGTGCAAATTACAAAAATTCACATTCAAAATTGATAACTGATATGTGTGTGATGAAAACATTTTTCGAACAGTCTTTGCAATGAACCCATTGTCATCACAGATACCATTCTCTTCACCACAGCTCTCATGACACCAGGCAGAACATGGGTCACATTTTACCCATTCCTCAGCAGCCGTAGGGTCATTTGGGCGCACACCCCATGCTTGTGATAAGAGGTGCACACTCACTGTAATTCCTTTCTTCACTGCCTCCTTGTATTCATCTCTCTCAAGGCCCCCTTCATCCTCTCTCAACTTTCCACAGATTGTAGTTGTTTGACCTTCCTTTCTCTCCCTGTTTTATCTTTGTATTCTTTCCTCTCTGGTCCTTGTTCCTCCTCTCTTTTCTCTCTTTCTGTCTCCTCTCATTTCCTCTCCATTCCTTTCTCATCAACTGTTCTCTCACTTCCTCTCTCTTTCCTTCTCCCTCTCCTCTCCTCTCGCTTCCTTCCCATTTTACCTGATATCACCCTATGTTTACTAAAATATTGACATTTCTCGGTTCTGGTCACACTAGGACTGTTAGGGAACTAAAATGTAAAAGGTTGATTAAGTCAAATTCTAAATGCCATATTAATATCCTGAGAGGTTTGTTAAAATAAACTGTAATGATTTAACTAGACCACCAGATGGAGACAGAGGTGTTATCAAACAACATGTTTACCATGTCCATCCATCCATCCATCCATCCGTTCTTCAAACCGCGTGTCGTATGTAGGGTCGCAGGGATGCTGAAGCCTATTCCAGTGTCTCGGACCCAAAAGCAGAGAAACGTCCTGGATTTTCTAATCGATGTGACTTATTCATGTGTCAGCACTAATGATAGATGCGTTTCCACCAAGTAAAAATACACCAGGTAATAGTGAGACAAAGATAAAAAAGAACCCTGAGAAACAGTGTTGCCATTGTGAGATTTAAAGCCATAATTACGAGACAAAGCCAAATTTGTGAGATATAGTCACATTTATGAGGTAGCCTAGGCAACAAATATGAGATATACAGTCACAATTTTGGAACAAAGATGCAATTGTAAGATATAAACTTGCAATTTAAGAGAGAGACACATTGCGTGATATAAAGACATCAATATGAGTCACAACTGTGATAAAGATGCAATTGTGAGATATAAAGCCACATTGTTAGGTACAACGCTGCAATTACAAGAAATGAAGTCACGATTGCCTTTTTCAGTAACTCTGAGGCATGCATGCTTTATTTATTTTTGATTATCAGCAAAGATCCATCCAAACAAAAATGAAAGTGCACTCTTTTTTCACTCACATTTTACACAACCTTCTGACGTTTATGAAGATGAACATTTCTGCTTTACTGTCCAAAAAACTAAACAAAAAAAAAACGGTCAGAACAAGTTATTAGTCATTATGCACAGTGTATACAGTAAGAGCCTGTCTGCCTCCATAAACATGATGAAATCATATAAAGAAATTATTATTCTCGGCTTCCTGCCTTCTGTTTTAGGAGATTGACATTTACAAAACACAAATGCTCCCCGATGACTTCATCTGTTGGCACTCATTTAAAGACTTCCATTCACTATGAGATTTAGAGTTAAGAGGCCGTTTAGATAGCAGGAAGTGTGGAGGAGGATTGCAGGCCACACAGCTCAGCCAACCATAAAAAAAACAAAAAAACAAGTTTACTTCAAATTCATTTTAGTAAGTAAACTTAATTAAAGCTCAAGTACATTTTTAAGTGTACTTTTTGTATTAAGTGTAATAGCATAAGTTGCAAACCTTTTTTTTGTAAAGGAAGAATAAAAGTCTCTGTTTCAAAGTTCAAGAGTTTAGCTGGAAGAAAGTGAACTTATGACGGTCAGGTTGGAATAAATAATCATGTTCAAAAAAATGTTGGAATTGGAATAGTTAATTCCAACCTGACTGTCATAAGTTCAAATTCACTCTCTTCCAGCTAAACTTTTGAACTTTGAACCAGAGACCTTTTCCTTTACAAAAAAAGTAAAAAAAAAAGCCCAAGTACATTTTTAAGTGTACTTTTTGTATTAAGTATAATAGCATAAGTTGCAAACCTTCTTCTTTTTTTTTTTTTGTAAAGGAAGAATAAAAGTCTCTGTTTCAAAGTTCAAGAGTTTAGCTGGAAGAAAGTGAACTTATGACGGTCAGGTTGGAATAAATAATCATGTTCAAAAAAATGTTGGAATTGGAATAGTTAATTCCAACCTGACTGACATAAGTTCAAGTTCACTCTCTTCCAGCTAAACTCTTGAACTTTGAACCAGAGACTTTTATTCTTCCTTTACAGAAAAAGTTCAAAAAAAGCTCAAGTACATTTTTAAGTGAAGTTTTTGTATTAAGTATAATAGCACAAGTTGCGAAACTTTTTTTGTAAAGTCTCTGGTTCAAAGCTCAAGAGTTTACCTGGAAGAGAGCATGTGAACTTGAACTTATGACAGTCCGGTTGGAATAAACAATCATGTACACACCCAAAATACCTTAAGAGAAAAAGTGTCACCTTACGTCAAGTCACCTTACAATATACAGATTGTTTCAAAGCAGCTTTACAGTGATAACAGGAACATTATGCTGTTGTTCATCTGAAGTTATGTGGTGATTCAGTTCTGTTGTAAAGATCTACAATTATTAAATTAGTTAATTTCATTTATTAAGAAGTTATTTTAGTTTTATTACTAAAAAGGAATAAAATAACATTTATTTCATACTAAGTATACTACAAAACCATTAACATATTTACTGACATATCGCTTGAGACTTACTGATATTATAATTCAACTTTATTTGGAGTACTTCTGCACAATGCACATTTCTTAATATTAAGCCTAAAATATGTTTTAATATCATTATTAGTAAAGATAGTATGCTCTCTGTATACTATCAGTCTTTCAATGCAATATATATCTTTAGTTAAACTTCAGTACTACTTCCTGATAACAAACGTGCATTTTCATTACAAAATTAATAAAGTACAAAAGTACAAAATTAGTTGTTCCAATTCAGCAGACTTTAAGTATATCACTTTAGTATACCAAAAGTTCAATTGCAGGGTATTTTTTTATATTAAGTACATATATATGTAAATGTATTTGTAGGTTACTTGGCATAAAATAAATGTATTTCAAATACATTTTGGTATTTAATTTTCACTATGGTTTTTACAGAGGTCAGAACAGCAGCTTTCCCACATGACTTTTAAAATAAAAGTCTTGAATCGATAAAACATATAAGGCCTGTCCCAATATCCACTCTACGTCCTAAGAAGGTCTTCCTCGAAGTGGACAGTTGTTGTGAAGAGCAGAATTGGGACAGTTTTGCACACGTCACTATCTACGTCACTTCTGTTGTGATCAGAAGAGCAAACACTTTAATAACAAACTTGTCTGCTCATGTTATGGCCATGTTAACTTACTCATATCCCTGGCTAGAGGCATTTCTGTGCCCCGTGAATAGACGCTCATTCTCTGCCCTGAACTTTATAAAATTGAAAGTCAGCTCGTTGGACCCTGACAAAAGAAAGTGAAATCATTGTATCATCATGTATTATGTTATTTATCGCTCATATTCTGATAAAAAAAAAAAAACAATTTTCACTTGCACTTAAAAATAAATTTCTTCCCCATTTGTTTGTCGTCTTGCCGACTTCCTTTTTCTTTTTTCAGCGGGAGTTTTCCCGCTGCTGACCAGCACCATAGCAACCGTTTTGCTCCCCCATTGGTTAGCTGTTCGAAACGTCACAACACTACAAGCATTCTGGGTAATAGCCCATAACAAAGTGAGGTCTGATGCGCACTTGCGAAAGGGGTGCATTAAGTGCGCTGATGATCACCCCTGGAGAACACCATTAGAGGATCAGGACACCCTACGGTCTTGCACCTCTTAGCGAGAACGGGGCACAAGGGTGGAAGTGCGGCTATTGGGACAGGGCCTTAGAATGATGTGTGTGTGAGCAGGGGCGTCGGACTGGGGGTAAAACCAGTACTGATTACCAGGGCCCCAATGGGAGAGAGGGCCCTTGAAAAGTCTGAAATATATTTTATTTGGAACATGGGGGCCCATCAGGACTGCCTATACATAGGGCCCAGGATCTTGTGCTACACCCCTGTGTGTGAGAAACACTGGTCTGAGAGACAGACAATCAGAATCTGGACCACTCTAATCGGTGACATCTGATCTAGCGTAGCCTAACGGAAATCCACTGAAGGCGAGTTGAGATGAAAAACCAAATGCAGTTTATTGAAACATTTAAAAAAATAATCCAAACAGAACTTGATTTGAACAGACTAGACAAAACTTGAACATGACTTGAACAGAACTCACCAACAGGCACAATGGAAACATGAGGGCTAAATGCTGCGTTCTATTTTTGTCAATGGACCGACCCGGCCCTCATATATGACGACACTTCCACACTTCAAGCGTTCTGGTATGTTTTGCGATGGTTTTGCGCGTCCGAGTCGGAGAAAAAACATGGACGCCACCCGGAAAGCTGTTGCTATGGTAGCACTGGCCGAGTACCAGGCGCTTATCAAAACGCAGCCATTTGAACTTCTAAAATTTTCACTTTATTTCATGTTTTACCTAATCTTCTGTTAGCAACGCTAGCCACGTTAGTAACACCCGTTTGAAACAAGGCTTCATTCAATATTGCACTCACAACAAGACCGATTCCCATTCCCACAGGCAGTGATACGGACGCAGTAAGGTATTGCAGTAATACGAGTGATTAAAATCATCCTTTAAACAACCAAAGCAGTCCAAAAACAATGAAAACAATTCACACAAGTAACACAGGGCGCAGCCATCTTGGATTCCGTATCGGATATTCTTGCTCGGTGTCCTCACGGTTCTCCGACATCTGAGCTGGGAAATCCGAGGAAAGGGGGCGGGTTGGCGCGTGTTGCTAGGCAACGTCTGTCTTCCTAGTCGGAACTCCGACATGGAAGAATAATAGAACGCACCATAAATGCTGCGTTCACGCCATGTCGAAACTACTGTAGGCCCTGTCCCAAATGGCGCACTTCATGTGGACTTTCAGTCTCGTGGAGTTAAATTGCGAGTCCTCACTGAGTCTACGAGTCCGTAGGCCATCCCATTCATCATTTTAACACTCTGAAGTATGCTCAGCAGTGCCCCCTTTGTACCATTGAAGCAGTCTTCCGCGAAGCCCACATTAGTGCAGCAGATTAATGGCATATTTCAAGAGAATAGTTCAAATTGGTATAGAAGCATGACATTTGGCACAGATACTCTCTAAGGGTCACGTTTTGGGAAAAAGGCGTTGGCCACCCGAAAATTCAACATGGTGGGCATTTTTTCAAGATGGCCGCTATTTCTGTCAAATGCTCATTATGCTCATTATGTCAATCGTTCAAACAGCGATGTAGGCATAACATTTTGTGAAAATATTCTCTTCAGAATGTTTTTTTGGAAAATGGTGCTTGTCCCTCAAATTCAAGATGGCAACCATTTTTCAAGATGGCTGCCATTTTTCTTGAATCCTTACATCTTTTTTTCAAATGGTGATGCTATCATGAAATTTGGTACAAATATTCTTCAAGGAAAATTATCATGGAAAAAGGTGTGTGCCACTCAAAAATTCAAGATGGCGACCATTTTCAAGATGGCCACCATTTCTATCAGAGCTCAATTTAATGTGTTAAGGAAGGTTTTGTTTAATAGAGTGAAAGTCATTACACAACCAGGGCACACTGGTAACTTCACTGCTGTGGAACTCAGCATGGGGTTCAGTGTCAGCTGATCTAGTTTTACTTACACTGTAGTTATTGAGTAGTAGTAATAGTATAACTAAGTTTAGTGTCCCAAATGCTGTCTAACAGCCCCTCATCATTTAGCTAGTAATAGATGTTGTTAGATAGCCGCACCTGAATTGACAGGTTGTGCCAGCACGGGAGAGCCGAGCCACGGGTAAGCGGGGAAATACATGACTTGTTAATGTATGCTTATCTGGAAGATGTACAGATCACACGGGACTTAAATGGCACTGGATGAATGATCGGGCTAGGTGTAGGTGACCCGAACCCAGTTGTATCACTTCCTTTTTCTAACAGTGGCCCTTCCTCTCTGTGGACTGCACCTTGCCGTGGTGGAGAGGCTTGTGTACTCCAATGAACCTGAGAGCTATGCCGGTGGAGATTTTACATCCCTGGCAAGTTTAACTAAGCCAGACAGGTCAAAGGAGAGGAGGCAGACAAAGCAGACATTTTGACTATTTGACAGAAATGGTGGTCATCTTGAAAATGGTCGCCATCCTGAATTTTTGAGTGGCACAGACCTTTTTCCAAAAGAGTGTTCCTTGAAGAGTATTTCTGCCTAATTTTATGCTTGCATCACCATTTGAACAATTGAAATAATTCATTTTCGACAGGAACGGTGGCCATCTTTAAAAATGGCGACCATCTTGAATTTTTGAGGGACAAGCATCTTTTTCCATTAACATGTTCTTTAGAGAGTATTTGTATCAAATTTTATCCTTGGATCACTGTTTGAATAATTGACATAATAAGCATTGAATAGCAATGGCGGCCATCTTGAAAATGGGCCGCCATATTGAATTTTTGAGTGGCCAACGCTTTTTTCCAAAATAGTGGCCCTTAGAGAGTATCTGTGCCAAATTTCATGCTTCTATACCAAAGTGAACGATTTTTTTTACTAATCTGCTGCACTACATGGATGCAGGCTCCACACACTTTAACTACCCAGGAATTCTTGCGAAAGGCCAATCAGACAACGGATGGGAGGAGATTTCGCTCACAGTCACGGACAATTGTTAACATGGCTGAAAAGTGTAAGTATCATTACGGTTTTTATGACCTAGGTATACATTTTTACCAGTTATTACCTACAGTTTATACAAACATTATGGTCATCGACCAGTGGTTACAGCTGTGTGTCATTGTCTCGTCATCACCTGTGTATTTAAGTTCCTGCTTGTCTTCAGTTCAGTGCTGGTTATTGTTTGTGTCTAGTGCATACTGTTTATGCGTTGCACACCGTCTCACCTAATGGTTATATTCTGAGTTACTTATTAAACTAACGTGTTACCTTTCAATCATCATCGTCTTCATTGGATCTAAATCGTGACAATAGGCTAATAATAGCACGCTGAATAAACGATCGCATTATGATTCATTAAATAAATAGAACCGAATGTCAGGGCTTTGCTGAGTCATATGTAAACATAGTAATATTTAAACCTGTAAATTCATATGAAACTCACGCACATTTTCATTATGTGTTAAAATTGTAATCTTAGTTCAAATGGAACATTATGTATTATTATGTACAATACATAATTTAAATAAGCATGTATCTATTGTCTAATGCCCAGGTGGCATACACAAAATCAAAATATAGAACTGTAAAAGCAGGCTTTGTAGTTGACATGGAGATAAGAATTGGTTAAAATAAATCCTGTTCTCGATCGATGCTAAATAGTATAATATTTGTATATATTTGTGATTTTTATCTAATAAAGGGACTAATGAGAGAGGGATAAGGCTCGATCGAGTCTGTCCCAAAAATACCTCTCAATGCACCCTCGTGGACTCGTGCCAAGGGCCCTATAGGTCTGCACTACATGACGTCACCAAAGTGTGGACTCTGAGGAAGTCCACAATTCCGGAGTGTGCCATTTGGGACAGGGCCGTATAGCCTCGGGACACTAGAGTCACATGACACTAGACAATATACAAAATAAAAGACACCAAAACATGAACAGACGTGACACCTAGAAGAATACTGAGCACACAATCTAGGGGTCTTTAGGGAGAATCAGAGTTTGTCCTGTCTGCTCCTCATCCTCCCGAAGCTTTTGCACAGGCCGTTCACTGAAGCCAGTCTCTCTTTGCTGATTTTGGGCAGGGTGGGTGTTGGTCGTGATGATCCATGCCAGGACGCCGTACTTCTTCCCACGCTAGCAGAATGCCATTCAGGCACACACGGTCTGAAGTGTCATCAATAAAGATCATCAATTATTAAATTAGTTAATTTCATATAAAGAAGGTCTGCAAAAAATCTATGCGATGACTAGAGGCCCTTCTCTGTGGGCCTCAAGTCAGTTAACATAGTGTGATTGCGTAGTGCTACGTCACACGTAGGCTCACTATTGGCCGACGCTGGTCATGTGTGTGATGCGTGTGACGTATAACAACAGAAGCGTACGCTATTACACTAGTGAACTGACTCGAGGCCCACAGAGAAGGAAATGAATAGTTGAAATAAAGTCGTTATTTTTTGTTTGTTTTTGCGCACAAAAAGTATTCTTGTCGCTTGATAAACTTAAGATTGAGCCACTGTAGTCACTTGGACTATTTTAACGATGTCTTTAATAACTTTTCGAGGAACAAGTTTCAATCCCTTAGAAGCCTATGGAGGAGTGATCCAGATCTCAGATTTCTTCAAAAATATCTCAATTTGTGTTCCGAAGATGAACGAAGGTCTTACGGGGTTGGAACAACATGAGGGAGAGTAATTACTGACAGAATTTTCATTTTTGGGTGAACTATCCCTTTAACCAATGTTATGTGACTAAAAACTTTTTTTTTTTTTGCCAAAAATCATGGCAACGGATGTTGGTATAGGTTTATGTACATCGCAGCCATTATTTTTAATGTTATCCAAACATGAATGGCAATGAAAGCCTCTTATTGTGAATGACACATACAGTATGAGGTGTTTCTCCCTCTGCTTTGTCCGCTTGATAAATTGTGTAATTTCTTATCAGAAAGTAATAATCTTATGTCTCTTCTGCTCACCAAGGCTGCCTTTATTTAGATCAAAATACAGTAAAACATAATATTTTGAAATATTATTACAATTTAAAATAACTTTTCTAATTTAACGTTTTAAAATGCCATTTATTCCTGTGATCAAAGCTGAATTTTCAGCATCATTACTCCAGTCTCCAGAGTCACATGATCCTTCAGAAATCATTCTAATATGATGAAATGTCTTTTATTATCATCAAACAGTTGTGCTGCTTTGATGAATAGAAAGTAAAGGGAAGTACAAATATTTCACCTTGCGCCTCTATTAAGTTTAATTTAGGAAGTGACATCAATGCCACACGTCAGCTAATGCCGCGAATTCATTATCAGAGAGATGGACAGACCGAAGGGAAAGACATTGGTACAAAGAGATCAAAGTTAATTAGAGCTAAAAGAAGCAAGAATCCCTTCCAGGGAGCGGTATAAGTGAGTGTGTATCCGACTATCCGTGTGCCAGATAGATCCGTGTGGGTGGATGTGGGCAAGCGTTGATGAGACTTCATTTCATGGGAATATTTGTGTGGGAAGTGTGCCTTTGAAAGGGCAGCGTCACGGCTGGTGCGGCACATTTGCACTTCTGTGGGCGGCTCAAATATGTGTGAGAATCTGTGTGTTCTTGGCTGAGGGGCATCAGTGTGTGCCGTTATGAATGTAGCAAACTATGTCTCTCACAAATAGGGTTGCCAACTGAACTGTCCCGTATATTGGGCCTTATTTTGATTTCGGCAAATCAGTTTTGGCGAATTCAAACAACGTGATTATTGTTCATGAATCCAACATCCAGCCACGCAAGAAAACATGCAATCTTCCTGAGGGAATAATATGCTGATGTGATTTTCTGCTCAAGAAACATTTCTGATTATTATTAATGTTTAGAAAAGTAAGGATTCTTTGATGAATAGAAAGTTCAAAGGAGATTTATCTGAAATAAAAGCTTTTGCAACATTATAAATGTCTTTACTGTCACTTTTGATTAAATCAATGCGTCCTTGCTAAAGTAGGCTATTACTTTCTTTAATCTTTTTTAAATGTAGTGTATAATGTTACAAAAGTTTTCTATTTCAGATAAATGCTATTATTTTGAACTATGGTGTGTAATGTGACTTTTTTTTGTATGACCTTAAAATTCGTTTTAGAATTAAATTATACATAGGTTAAGTAAAACAAATACAAACACATACAAACCTGAAATGACATATACTGTGTGATACAGTACAAATATTTTGAGTGTCCCTTATTTTCCTGTAAAGAACCATGATTGTCCCATGTTTTTCTTTTCTGAAGTTGGCAACCCTACTCACAAACATACACATGCAAACGTAAAACACATTCATTTGAATGTGTCAAGAGGTGCACTATAAGACAAGCGGATGGATGGATGAATGGACATGGTAAAGGTATTGTTTAATAACACCTGTCTCCATCTGCAGGATAATGTTTTCCTTTTCCTTTAGTGTGTATCTGTTTGTATATGTGTACAATCTGCAAAGTTACAAAGCTCACAGTCTCCCACAAAGGAATTTATTCTATCTAACAGAGCAAACCTGCCTAAAATACCTCGATCGGAGACCAGATAATTACTTTCTCAAACGTCTGTCACAATATTAAAATATTAATGGCCACCCAAAGGCGTGTGCAAAGATGGTGTGTTGTCCTCATGACACCTTGTGTTTGGAAAACTGCTTTTGCTTTCAGAAGTTAATCAGAGGTTGAGATTTATTTATAAAACGGTACAACCCAAAAGTGTGCTTGTGCACCGCACTTCTCAGTGAAAAAAAAAGTTTTTAAAATACATTTAAGTATACTACAAAACCATCAACATATTAACTGACATATCGCTTGAGACTTATAAATATTATAATTAAACTTTATTTAGAGTAGTTTACTGCACAATGTACATTTCTTAATATTAAGCCTAAAATGTGTTTTAATGTCACTATTAGTAAATATAGTATGATCTCAGTATACAATCAGTCTTTCAATGCAAGATATTTAAAGTATATCTTTAGTTGAACTTCACTTCCAGATAACTAATGTGCATTAAGTACAAAATTAGTTGTTCCAATTTAGCAGACTTTAAGTATCAGTTTATTATACCAAATGTTCAATTGCAGGGTATTTATTAGTACATATATATGTAAATGTATGTATTTGTAGTATACTTAGCATAAAATAAATGTATTTCAAGTCAAGTCACCTTCATTTATAAAGCGCTTTTGACATTATGGATTGCGATTGTTTCAAAGCAGCTTTACAGTGATAATAGAAATTACCGTAACAGATTGTTTAGGCTTTACCACAGCTTTAGGATAAAATTATTGTCCAGCTAAAGATAGTCTTGATTGATTCACTTCCGTTGCAAAGATCATTAGTTATTAACTTAGTGGCCACTAACACGACACCGTTCTAACAGAAAAATACATTCAAATACATTTTGGTATTTATTTTTCACTATGGTTTTTACAGAGGTCAGAACAGTCAACAGCTTTCCCACACGACTTTCAAAATAAAAGTCTTGAATCGATAAAACATTTAAGACCTCATTATGCTTCTGCGTCAACTCCACGGCGTAGCTACGCCGTCACTCCTACGGCATCGTGGCTGTTTTATGGTTCTGCGTCAGGTTGCGTTGCATCGCGGTGCATCTGACCAATCACAGCCCTTGGGGTCTGCGTCGCCTCGACGAGTAGTTACAATTTTTTGGAGGTGCACGTCGAGCTACGGCGGAGGGGTCGGAGAGGGGTTCGCGGCGACGCAGAGGGGTCTGCGGGGGTACGCCGTCGATTCGACGCAGAAGCATAAAACAGGCTTTAGAATGATGTGTTTTGTCTCTGGCTGCGTTCCAGTAGACACGGACTTGCAAACTACCCTAAGCACTTCCCCTCGGGGGAATCCCTGCCGCTATTTTGAAGTGCGTTCCACTTCGTGAAGTGGATGAGGGAAGTTTATATGGACAGACCCTCGTTCCCTCGATTCTGACAGAGGGAGCGAGTCTACTTCATATGTACACTTTAGGCAGCTACATATACCACAATGCAACACGATTGTGACGTCACCGCAGAGCTCGTCTAATCACCACCACCACAAACAACTCTATGATATATTAATTATATATTTTTTTAATTTAAAACAGCCCAAACACACCTATTTACATTTGGATGCTGCATTAAACAAATTCTTAAAGGGAAAACAGCCTCTCTGTGAGAAACATTGCTCTGAGAGACAGACAATCAGAATCTGGAGCATTCTAATCGGTGACATCTGACCTAGCGTAGCCTAACGGAAATCCACTGAAGGCGAGTTGAGATGAAAACCCAAATGCAGTTAAAGGTGCTCTAAGCGATGTCACACGTTTTTTAGGCCAAAACATTTTTTGTGACATACAGCAAACATCTCCTCACTATCCA
Source organism: Gila orcuttii (assembly GCA_026230005.1). Lineage (NCBI taxonomy): Eukaryota > Metazoa > Chordata > Actinopteri > Cypriniformes > Leuciscidae > Gila > Gila orcuttii. The sequence continues at coordinate 4,548,594 of JAPDVR010000005.1, read as the reverse complement.
CTAGCTGCCTGTCGCCTGAACACACTGTAAAAAAACGCGGTCTCTGCAGACACCCCAGGCTCCACAAACGGCAACAAAAACAAACTGGGCTAACCCGCACCACGAAACATAAACTGTTTCAGCCAATAACCGACAAGAAGGATTTGGGGGGTTAGAGCGCGGATGAGGAGGAGGGAGGGTCTAGCTAGCCTCCGTTTTGTTTGACAATACTTTAAACGTCAACAAGAAGTGACATCACCCGACACCGCTTAGAGCACCTTTTATTGAAACATTTAAAAAATAATCCAAAGTAAACAGAACTTGATTTGAACAGACTAGACAAAACTTGAACATGACTTGAACAGAACTCACCAACAGGCACAATGTACACATGAGGGCTAAATGCTGCGCTCATGCCATGTCGAAACTACTGTAGTCTCGGGACACTAGAGTCACATGACAAAATAAAAGACATCAAAACATGAACAGACATGACACCTAGAATACTGGGCACACAATCTAGGGGTCTTTAGGGAGAATCAGTGTTTGTCCTGTCTGCTCCTCATTCTGCCGAAGCTTTTGCACAGGCCGTTGACTGAAGCCAGTCTCTCTTTGCTGATTTTGGGCAGGGTGGGAATTGGTCGTGATGATCCATGCCAGGACGCCGTACTTCTTCCCACGCTGGAGGACGTGCTTTGGCTGTGTGTCTGAGGAGGAGAAGGGCTGGGATTGACTCTGGGGACGGGGAGGTCTGGGTTGATAGCTGTGGATCTGGAGACTCGGGTGTGTGTCTGGCTGTTGTGTGGTTTAAGGGTGGAGTGTCTGAGTTCCTGAAGCTGTTCTTTAGCCAGTGTCAGCGCTGCTGTCAGTTCTTCCCTTTCTTCACACTCACGCCTTACTGTCTCCTCAAGAAGTGACCTCTACAAATCAGAGAAAAAAAGGTGGAGGGATGGAAACAGAAAACTTCTTACCTCTCACAGGCCAATTAAACCCTTTAGTTACAACAAAAATTTAACTAAATGAAAAGGAGCTACAGTAGCTTTAAACTTAGAAAATACCTTTACCTTAATTTACAGTAAATCTGTAACCCATTTTTTTTGGGACACTTTTAGCAAGCAGTTCATTCAAATGTCTATAAAGAATATGTCTAATATGCTTCTGCTGCTTACTAATTAGTTCAATGGCATGAAAACTTGTGTTTTTCCTCTAGGTTGTTGGTTAACCTTGAGAAAAAGAAGTACACATCAGCATTCCTCCTTTTTGGCAATGTGAGGTTGACACGTGTCGGCAGAGCTAACTGTTTCTGATAATACATGCTTCAATAGAGCTATCTAAGTCATCTAAATCATGTTTATTAGTAAGAACAAATCAAATAGCAAGAACAAATGAGTAAGAAAAAATCTGCAGTAAATGCCCAGCCCACAACGAGAACAAGTATAGTGCTGGGCAGTCTTAAGAAGCCCGACAGATAACAACACATCTCAATGAGCCAGGAGAGAACAAAGCAACAAGATTTGCTCAAAGAAAACATCTCAGCTTTGATCCAAGAATCAACGGTGCCTCTTCAAGAATCAGTGAATGGTCTAATGGAGACTTGGGCAAGTTTCCAGTGTCTCTTGTGTGGCGCAGACACACACTCATGGGCAATAACTTCACTGCGCTGGCTACTGCCGAAATAAAATTCTGAAAGACAAAACACGACATGACTGGACTGAGATGATGACTTCTAAATCCGGTCACGGACAGCAAATCACAGGATCTTAAACAGTCTAGAGAACGGTGAGAAAGGCCAGTCTTTTTATTTGAAAAATCTCCCAAATTGGAATCAATCATTGAGCACAAACCTGGGAAGGTCCTCCTCCTCGCCCACTCGATGTGTGTTTTCATAAATTCCAGGAGAAAGAAAAAGCGCTATAGACGGGCCGGACAACATGAGGCAAAATACAAGGACTCTTCGAGGATCTATCCTGACATCTCCGCCGATCTCGCTTTAAAAACCGTCCTACGGTTGCTGTACCAGAAGGATGTACAATTCCAGGTGCTTCATCCAGTACGACTACCAGTTTGCTGAGGATGAAACATTGCTTTTTAATACGCCTGATGAAACTCATGGATTGCTACATGTGAATAACTCTTGATATTATTGCAGCAATGTTGAGAATTACAGAAGAGTCATGTTAACTACTAGGCAGGTCTGAGACATTTTAAATTTCAGTGCACCCTTTTTTTCTTTAAGTGCACTTTTTGTTTTAGGGTGGTTTATATGCTTTCCTTTGTGTTGACAATTGCAATGCTCTATTTTCATAATTCAATAACTATATCATTGATCCTGCAATTGATAGCAGGTTTAAAATGCTTTAAGTGACAGGTCTGCTATATTATATAACACACTTTTCTTATCTGTGCTAATTAAAGGTGCAGTAAGCAATATCTGAGAAACGCTGTTGAAAGTGGATCTGACCGAGCACCAAAACACACTTGTAGCCAATCAGCACTAAGGGGCGTGTCCACACATTAAGGGGGAGGAGCCTGTGTTGCATAGCATGTTTGTGATTTGGGGGCGGGGCTATCAAAATAGGGGTGTGATCCTTTTAGGTAGGGGCGTGTTGGTTTTGGTGATTTTAAATATCAACAGCATGTCTCAGATATTGCTTACTGCACATTTAAAAGGCTATAGACCCCTTTTGCGCCGACGTCACAATTACGTCACGGCGTTAGCTGGAGGCAAAACAAAGTGAAAACTGGAGGTGGCCAATACAAACCAGCACAGATTCGGCTACATAATAAGGATATTAAATTATTATTATTTTTATTAAATGTCATCTTGTTGTGTTTCTGGGTGCTAGAATCACCTACAGGATCCAATTTGAAATTTTATCGCATAATGTTTTCTAAATTATTGTGATTATTTGTGAATCATCTATGATTGTATACATTGTTGTGATTGATTGTGATAGACTTTTTGAAGAACCAGGTAAGAAAGAATAATCAAATACATAGTTAATTAATATAATTTTAATACATAAAACATTTTATTTCTAGAAAATATTCACATCATTAAAATTGCGCTGTAATGTCACTCTTTACATTGTCGTCTTCTGGCCTTGGCGCTGGGCAGGACCGCGCAATGTAACGTTGCCACAAATTATATATAGGCATCTAAAGATTTATATGCCCTCAGTTTGTCTTTACGCTCGGTTTCTCTATCAGGTGTAGAAGTCAGGCCACTCGACCGAGGTAACGTTAATCCTGTCAGATCGTCCATCCATTGAGTGAGCGTGTACGGGTCGGCCAATCTGGTTCCGCCCGTTAAAATTTTGTAAATAACAATCGCGGTCCTGGACAGTGAGTGACCTTGCACATTAAGATAAAATCTGATTTTCTCCCGTCATTGTTAAAAAACAAGCCAAAAAAACTTGCAAACTAGTGTTAGTGAAGTGGCCAGAGCAATCGTTCTGCCTCCACCGAAGCTCCGCCCACATAAAAACGGCATCATGTTTACCAACTGAAAAGGGGTCGAAAAGGTATTGTATTATACAATACAATAGTATTGTATAATAGTATTGATGATTAATAACTTTACCGTTGATTGGCCCAAAAATGATGGTTTGCATTTATAGTTTTGTTAATGCAGTATTGTGTCTGTTAAAAGTGCTTGTGGTCCGCTTATACACTTATTTGTATGCCTGATTTTATATTTCATGCTTTTCTGGTTACATTAGGTCGCGAGCTCTGAGGGAATATAAAAAACTCAAAAGGATATGGACTTGGATCATTGACAGTCGAGAGATAGTTGTGAGCTGCGGTTTGTCTTTATTAAACGGACAAATCTTGAATGTATTATATGAGGAGATTAAATACAGATGGAGATTAAAAAGATAGATGTGATTAAATAGCCTAGAGGAAACAGGAAACACTTCTACAGGAAACATTTACTCAAAATCATAACAGACTTAGGAAACCTTGGGTTGGCCAGGTCTACCACTCCAGTTTTACCCATATGTGTTGGGGCGTACTGATAATAATTCACAAAACAACACTATTTACTGCATCTGAAACGATTTCAGATCCCAAGGGCTGTACGTTATTGCATCAGGTCATCGTTTCTGTAAACAAATAGTATTGGCCAGTGTTTACGCACTCAATCGGGATGACGTTAAAGTGTAAATTGCAGGTTACATTTTTCACGAAGATAATGCAATGTGCTTACTAAACATAAAGATAAGAACCGCCCACCATTGTTTATTATGTTTTTTATACCAAAATGCTGAATATAATATGAAAAGTTGGTACGTTTTACAGTGGTTTTAAGCACGCCCCCTCCCTTCCACTAGGGTGGGCGTGACGTCATAATTGGGACTCCAATCTTTTACGGTCTATGCTCCAAGCCTAGAGTTACGTTATATTGGAGACCTAGCTAGCAAAAATGGTTAACTATTGTGTTTGTGCGGGATGTACGAATACATCAAAAACAGGGGAGAGGCTCCACAAGTTCCCCAAGGACAAACGGCTGATTCGTGCCTGTAAGTGTTAGCATAACTTCCCGAGGTAGAGCTTAGATCGGGCCCAAAAAATCAAGCCCGACTCTGCCCGAGCCCGGCCCGACACATTAACTGTAATTATGAGCCCGAGCCTACTTTCTATGTTAGCCTCAACTACTTTCTATGTTACTTTCTCCTGCCCGCAACATTTATGTTTTGTCCCGCTCCCGCCTGCGAAAAGACTTTTTTTCTGTACCTCCAAATACTTTCAAGTTAGCCTATGTGTCGCCACCATACACATCAGCATAAATGCTCCTGATAAATGATTTGTTATTAAAGCATTAACACACAAACCAGTGTTTTAACATAAAAGCAAGCAGGCTACTGCGTGCATGGTTTGGCATGACTGCGCGCAAAGTGCGCTCCCAAAATAATTCCTAAAAAGCTTACATCAGTTCATCGCAATCTCACACATCTCTGTTATTATCAATGAATCTTTCATAATATATACACTTTGTTTGTTATAATTAGAGGATTTGCCAGCATACAGAATTCAGCAATGAACAAAAAGTTTTGAGCAATGAGGGGAGTCTATTGTAAATGCTTCTGAATGGCCAGTGCGTGCGTTCAAGAAATCAACACATATGTCTGTGATTGGCTACATCGCTCAACGCTGCAAACATGTTAGAAATAGAAACTCAGGCCTGTAAATCGTTTCTATGTTGTTTTAGTTGTTCTTGTTGCTTTTCTGCAACAGATGACTAAAAATGTATTAGTTTTTATGTTTTATTCATAGATATTTCTAGTTTGCGGGAGTCCCACGAATCATTTTATTCTCCCTCAACCCGCACACACAGAGTGAGTGCATTACCGCCCTCGCTCCCTCTTATGACGTCATCGCCCAGTTACTGTACAAAACATGCTACCTTTGAAGAAACCCCAATAAATGTTATTTTAACGCATTTTAAGACAGAAATTTTTTAATATATACATATTGAGCACTTTCATTTACACATTAATTGGTTGTGGTGGTTAACCTGCAATTTATACTTTAACTTTGATAAAAATATATTTTCCTTGTTATACCGGATTTATTCATAACTAGTGCGATTGTCAATTTTCTAATAACGTATAAAACAGACACTATATATCATTATAATAGATGTTTTAGGTTGTAATAAGGGGTTAATAATATCATAAAATTTGGGGATGGAGCTTGTGTGTCGGGCCGTGTTTGTTTGGGTGATTTCAGATATCAACAGCATTTCTTAGGAATCGCTTCGCTCTTGGTGTGAACGGGCCTTAACACAGGACCATATCCCAGTTCTCCTGAAGCCAGATAAAGATGCCCTTGATTATATACTATAGGCTGATTTTCTTTTTAAAGGGATAGTTCACCCAAAAAAGAAAGAAACTCATACAGGTTTGAATGGGTGGGTAAATGATGACAGAATTTTCATTTTTGGGTGAACTTTCCCTTTAAATGTGGATGTTAAAATATGATCTAAAGTATTAGCCTCTAAAAAAAGAGCGTATAATACCAGATATTTCACAAGACCAGACAGGCCAGGCTTCATTAAGGGACGGCACTCCATTGATATTTCAAAACTTCTTAATGTTGTGCATTCTTCTGTATCAGACATTAGTCTTGAAGTGATTATATACACTGAGAATGCATTTGATAGAGTCGAATGGAACTATTTATTTAAATTAGACAAATTTGGATTCGGTTCAAAATTCTCCTGGACTCACTTTATCATCAACCAAAGGCAGCCAGTGTCACACATAAGCTGCTGACAGAAAGCCTGAACCCTTAGCGGTTTATTTTGGCTATAGAACCACTATCGTCACTCAGATCGTTTATTATTAAAATAAGTTTCTTTATAAAAAATCTATCATACATCTCTGAAGTTGTGAAAATATTCAAAGACTACGGGTACTTTCCACATTATAAACTAAACTTCACTAAAAGTATTTTCTTCCCTATAAACCAATGACGTTCAGATTTTGGATACAAACTTTCCCTTTTGTATATCAAAATCAGGATTTACTTAGGAATTAATATTACTTGCTTTGTTTAAAGCAAATTACAATCCCCATACTTAAACTTGAATCTTACTTTCAATGATGGAATGTTGTATATTTGTCTTAAGCTGGTAAAATTAATTGTTAAACCCAGATTATTGTATTTGTTTCAGAGTCTTCCGATTCTCTTGCCAAAATCCTTTTTTTCAGTGGACTAAAAGGCTTTTCCCAGGGAAACTCCCATATGCAATACTCATCTTCTCTTGGCTGTCAAACTAGATTCAACTGTCAAACAATGGCAGCATTTGGGCCTGTAGTTACATAGTGACTTTTTTATTGGTAATATTTTTGCTGTTAAATTTAATCTTAAAATCTTAATCTTTCTCTCAATATCTTCAGGTTTGTCACTTCATCCAAGACCATATCTAAATTCACCTGAGAAAAAGCTGTTGTCCGAGTGAATGGGATCTGATTCAGATGAAAGTTCTCTACTTTATTCATTTAAGCAAAACCAACTTGGCTAAACTGTTTACAGATGAAACATGCGATCGCTGCAATGCATCCAAGGCAGATCTAACCCATACGTTACGGTCATGTTCTTAACAGAGAACATTTTGGTTCTCAGTTTCTTAGATTTTAAACACAGCTTTTAAATGAAGAATTCACCCTATAATGTCTCTGTTTGATGTCAGAGCTGACGGTGTTCAAATAGCTAAAGATAAAGAAAATGCCTTGGCTCTTACCTTTATAGCTAGAAAGAACAGTAAAAGTAGTACAGTCAATTAAGAAATAACCCATCATGTTATGCCAGTGTTTTGGTTTCATTTTCAAGGACTTTTAGTTTGTTTTTCTTTGTTTCCTGTCTCCTTTGTTCACATGTTCCCGCTTGTCTTTGGTTGTCATGGTTATTAATTGAGATTTTTCTCACACTTGTCCCTCATTAGTTCATTAGTTGTTGTGTATATAATACCCTCAGAAAACTAAAAACTTGTAATGCTTTTTGTCCATTTATTGACATGACAGTACCATTTTGGGGGCCTGAAAGACAAACTTTTGAAAGCTTTTGTGTCTGTGTAAACTACAAAAATGCATGTGTATTATGTTTCTTTAGGCACAATGTTTCTTTACAAAGTGACAGCTAACTACTGGTCTAAAACAGCTAAATACAGCCTTTTTGCTTTGTTTTTGCAGATCTATGTGAACATTTTGATAATGTATGTCATCTGTATGTAAAAAACGAATAGGAAAGTTCAACAGAAAAATTGAAAACATTGTTGAAAACAAGTTACTTTGTTTTGAGTCATCATCTGCACAAAAGGCCTATAAAAGAAAAAAAAAGGAGCTGATTTCACTTAAAAGTGCAACACAGGGAAACTCCACTTGGAAAGACTCTGGAGCAGCAGGATGCTGACGTGAGCACACGAGTAGTCACGTATGCCTTTGGAAACTCACATGTTTGTGTGAACCTCCAGCATCATCACGCTCATGGGAGTTCCCTAATCCCTACACTCACAGAGTTCTCACAGAGGACATGAGGAGCATCTGTGCATGATGTCAACAGAGACAATCTTCAGGTGGAGCACTGCCATCTAGTGGTCATAATGAGATTCTGCAGTACACGTCTCAGCCTGTTTAGAATTCTGGAATTAATTCATAAAGTCACTCATGAACGCGTGTTTCTGATTGGCTGACAGAGGTTCTAAGGGTTCTATAAGAGCAAACCTTTGAAGCAGTTTCAGGTTTTCAAAGTTATGATGGGTAACTAAAACAAGTTTTATTATTTGAAATAAATATTTTTTTTATTTTTACCTTTCTATTTTTTAATACGTGGGTCGTTATAATTGACGTTCTCAACTACTTTCTATGTTACTTTCTCCTGCCCTAAACATTTATGTTTTGTCCCGCTCCCGCCTGCGAAAAGACTTTTTTTCTGTACCTCCAAATACTTTCAAGTTAGCCTATGTGTCGCCACCATACACATCAGCATAAATGCTCCTGATAAATGATTTGTTATTAAAGCATTAACACACAAACCAGTGTTTTAACATAAAAGCAAGCAGGCTACTGCGTGCATGGTTTGGCATGACTGCGCGCAAAGTGCGCTCCCATAATAATTCCTAAAAAGCTTACATCAGTTCATCGCAATCTCACACATCTCTGTTATTATCAATGAAGCTTTCGTAATATATACACTTTGTTTGTTATAATTAGGCTGATTTTCTTTTTAAAGGGATAGTTCACCCAAAAAAGAAAGAAACTCATACAGGTTTGAATGGGTGAGTAAATGATGACAGAATTTTCATTTTTGGGTGAACTTTCCCTTTAAATGTGGATGTTAAAATATGATCTAAAGTATTAGCCTCTAAAAAAAGAGCGTATAATACCAGATATTTCACAAGACAGGCTTCATTAAGGGACGGCACTCCATTATTATTTAAAAACTTCTTAAATGTTTTGCATTCTCTGTATCAGACATTAGTCCTGAAGTGATTATATACACCGTGAATGCATTTGATAAAATGAAAAGGAGCTGATTTCACTTAAAAGTGCAACACAGGGAAACTCCACTTGGAAAGACTCTGGAGCAGCAGGATGCTGACGTGAGCACACGAGTAGTCACGTATGCCTTTGGAAACTCACATGTTTGTGTGAACCTCCAGCATCATCACGCTCATGGGAGTTCCCTATCAGGGAACTTGAGCTGCGTGACAACGCTTTGGGAACGCCCCTGCGTGAGTGCGTCATGAAGCACGTATGAAATCAGTCCAATGGCGAGACGGAACGTCATAGGCGGGTGACGTCATCGACCAGGAAACTATATAAGCGCACCCCGAGTCTTCAGCAAGCGCTCTGTGTATGAAAAAGTCTGTGTCTCAAGTGTTTTTGTCTGTCCTTAGAAATTGCTAGGCAGGAGTTTTTCACATATATATATATTTATATAAAAAAACTATAAAAGAGACAATATATATCATGGCGAACTAACAGCAGTTCAGAGAGTGTGTTCATCCCTGCTCACGTTTAATTACGGGTGGACACACACACAATCTGTGTTGTTTGTTTGGGAGTGCTGCATGCCCAGTCAGCTCTAGAGGGAGCTGATTGCGAGCATTGCGAGCGTTTGTCCATAAAAACGCTCCGCTCCCGCCGAGCCCTCTTCGATGAGAGTGGTTCGGTGCGCGCTCCCCGCGGTTCAGGTCCCGCTGTTGCCGAGGCACAGCGAATGCTTCATTCGTGGGGATCGCATATGGATCTATCAGCGGGGATTGAGACGGGCTCTGCCTTTTCTCAGCCCTTACCTGGTAGATCCAGTGCCTCAGATTCGGGTTCGGAAGCACGCGCTGCGGTTTCTTCCACCCGGGCTGAGGCACCATCATTTCAATTACCCAGTTCTGAGGAGCTGGATGTTGTCAGTATTGTGCGAAGGGCTTATGGAGGTTTTCGCTCGAGCTGTGTCAATATTAAGCATATGAGTGGCCAACAGCTAGGCAGGAGTCTGTGACTGAATCTAAATTAGATGAGAGATTTCTCCCTTCCCGTGTTAACCTCCACGCTGGTGCTTGCCGTTCTTTCATGATCTCCATACTGAGGTTTCGAGATTATGGAAGAAGCCGGTTTCTTTTAGAATTGTTTAGCCCTCTAACATATTCTAATATACCGGGGGCAAAATATTATGGCGCTATGCCTCGGTAGAAGAGACTCTTGCATGCCATCTCTCTTCCGAGGCTGCTTCATCTTTTAAAGCACCCACTTTACCCCCAAGCCTAATAAAAAAAATTAAAAAAAAGACGAGGGTGAAACGTATTCGGCGGCAGGTCAGGCTGTGCTATGTCTACATACTATATTGATTTTGCGGGCATACCAGGCTGATCTGCTAAGGGACGTGAGCGAGAGTGAGGAGGTCAGTTCTGACGTGGTTTGAGAACTGCGTCAGGCTGCTTATTTTTTTCTCTGCGTGCAGCCTTGTGGCCGCAGAGAGGCATTTATGGCTTATTTTTTCGACTATGAAAGAGAAAGAAAAAGCTTTCTTTTAGACGCTCCTCTCTCCCCTGCGGGGTTATTCGGTGACTCAGTTAATTCTGTCATTGATAAATTTCAGGAAGAAAGGAAACAGGCAGCAGTAAAAAAAAAAAAAAAAAAAAAAAAAGTTTCTTCCATTAAAAGTTCACATCCCTGGGGTTGCTGGGCGGAGCAGCCCCGGCCGTCTACGAGCTTTTCGCATAGGGCGCAGAAGTAGTGTGTCGTAGTAAGTAGTCTCCCCCTGCTAGATAGTGGGGCCAGACGTGACACCCTCAGCCAAAGCCTGCGGGCGGTATAACTGATCTGAGGACAGTTATACTGGCGAAGAAGGCTTCAGCCAAGAAAATTCCCGACGTCATAAAAGTCAGGACACTGAGGGTGGTCCCCACCGAGGGAGAAAGGTGTTCACCTCTTTTTACTGTGCCCGTTCTGCCTCGGTGCCCTCAGGGGCCCGTTCTGCCAACCCCGCCTCTATGCCGGGGCGTAGACGGTCCCAGCGAGCGCTTTCCTGTGGGAAGCTCGCTCCCTCTGAGGAGGGTCTCAGGGCAGTCAAACCAGTTGTTCCCTGCCGGTGAGCCGTTACAGGGCACTGTGTTTGCTGCTCAAGTTATACCAGAGGCCAGTCTCGAGGGACTGGTACCCTTAGTAGAATTTCTGGCAGGGTGGAAAAGCCTTCCAAAAATATCTCTATGGTATTGCAGACAGAAGAAAAAGGTTATACAATCCAATTCAGGTGTCTTCCACCAAAATTCAGAGGGGTTCTGCCCACAGTGGTGGGCCCCAAGCAGGCTCTGGTAATGGAACAAGAGGTGAAAACGCTCCTTCAAAGGGAGGCTATAGAACGGGTTCCTCCTCCCAGTTTGGAGCTAGGTTATTACAGTCAATATTTCATCGTTCCAAAGAAGGATGGGGGGGGTTGCGTCCAATTTTAGATCTGCGCCCATTAAATCGCTTGGTAGGGAAGCTCAAATTCAAGATGCTCACTATTAAGCAGATCGTGTCACAAATCAGGTCCGAGGGCTGGTTTGTCACGATAGATCTAAGGACGCATACGTCCACATTTCCATCCTCCACAACACAGGAAGTTCCTGAGGTTCGCTTTCGGGGGCGAAGCGCGCCAATATCGGGTTCTTCCGTTCGGCCTAGCACTGTCTCCCCGTTCTTTCACGAAATGCATGGATGCAGCTCGGGCTCCGCTGCGACTCCAGGGCATCCGCATTTTAAACTATATCGACGATTGGTTGATTCTGGCTCAATCGGAGCTTCAGGCGATTCGGCATCGAGATGTCGTTCTCACCCATATCAAAAGTTGGGGTTGAGGCTCAACACCAAGAAGAGTGTGCTTTCTCCAGTGCAGAGGACCACTTTTCTGGGCATGGTTTGGGATTCGACGTCGATGCAGGCACATCTGTCTCCTGCTCGTATAGCTTTGATTCCCTTAGCCGTCAAACAGGCAAAGCTAGGCCAGTCACTCACTGTAAAAGATTATCAGAGAATTCTGGGTCTGATGGCAGCAGCGTCCAACGTTATACCTTGTGGCCTGCTGTACATGAGACCACTGCAGTGGTGGCTCAGGACCATGGGGTTCTCCCCGAGGCGAAACCCGATCCACATGTTCAGGGTCACGCGACGGTGTCTTCGCGCCCTGGCTATGCGGAAAGAATCGTGGTTCCTGTCACATGGGCCCGTGCTAGGAGCTCCCTGTCGTCGCGTAATGCTAACGACGTATGCCTCCCTCACGGGCTGGGGGGGCAATCATGAGTGGTCGTCCTGCTCAGGGTCTGTGAGGACCATCATTTTCATTGGCATATAATTGTCTAGAAATGCTGGTGGTGTTTCAGGCTCTGAAACACTTCCTCCCAGACCTGAGAGGTCATCATGTTCTTGTCCGGTCAGACAACACATCGGTGGTCTCCTAAATAAATTACCAGGAAGGTCTGCGTTCGCGCCCGTTATACAAGCCGGCTCGCCAGATCCTTCTATGGTCCCAGGGGAAGCTTCTTTCATTGAGGGCAATTTATATCCCAGGGTATCTAAATCAGGGGGCAGACATCCTGTCGAGGCAGGGGCCGAGGCCCGGGGAATGGAGACTCCATCCCGAGGTGTTGGAGCTCCTATGGAAACATTTTGGTCGTGCCGACGTAGACCTGTTTGCATCCGGGGAGACATCACACTTTCACTGTGGTTCTCTCTAAGCCATCCAGCCTCCAGGGTTGGACGCTATGGTACAGGCATGACCTCGGCCACGCCTGTGCGCATTTCCCCCGATCGCTCTGCTCCCAGGAGTTCTGGACGTTGGTTTGCGGACCTAATTTCTCTCCTCGACGGTTCTCCTCTGGAGATTCCGATCAGGAGGGACCTTCTCTCTCAGGCGAGTGGGTTGATCCTTCACCCCCGCCCAGAACTACGGAGGTTGTGGGCTTGGCCTCTGAGGGGGCCCAGCTCATAGAATCTGGTCTCTCGACTGAGGTCGCGGAGACCATTCTCCACTCCAGAGCTCCGGCCACTGGGAAATCATATGCCTTGAGGTGGAATATGTTCACCTCTTGGTGTGGGGAACACCAGTCAGACCCAGTTAACTGCCCGGTGGGTGCAGTGCTGGAATTCCTTCGGGAGCGTTTCTCCACAGGGTTATCCCACTCCACACTGAAGGTGTACGTGGCGGCCTTATCTGCTACCACGTCCCTTTAAGTGGAGCCTCTCTCGGAAGACACCCACTTATAATTTGTTTCCTTCGTGGCACTTTGAGGCTGAGGCCAGCAGTTCGCACGAGGGTGCCGACCTGGGACCTTGCGGTTGTTCTAGAAGGTCTCTCTCTAGCACCGTTCGAGCCCATTGAAGAAGTTTCTGAGAAGTCATTACTCTAAAACCTATCTTTCTTCTTGCTATCTCTTCTTTAAAAAGAATAGGAGATTTTCAAGCTCTATCGGTCTCTCCCTCGTGCTTGGAATTCTCGCCCGGCATGGTAGAAGTTTTTCTCCATCCTAGACCGGGCTAGGTTCCTAAGGTCCCAACTAATACTGTTAGGCCTATTATACTGCAAGCCTTCTGTCCTCCTCCTTTGACGTCGGACCAAGAGAAACTAAATCTGCTTTGCCCAGTTAGGGCTCTAGATGCTTACGTCACAGAGCTGCCCTGTGGAGAAAATGTGAACAACTGTTCGTTTGTTTTTGGACCCCCTAGGAAGGGCTGTCCTGCATCTAAGCAGAGGTTGAGCAAGTGGGTGGTCGAGGCCATCTCACTTGCCTTCGAGTCTTCCGGTCAGCCTTCTCCTTTGGCTGTCCGGGCTCATTCAACCAGGAGTATGGCTGCCACTAAGGCTATTTTGTCAGGAGTATCAATTCAGGACGTTTGCGATGCGGCAGGCTGGTCCTCACCGCACACATTCATAAAGTTTTACCATCTTGACTTCAGCTCCACTCCAGGGGCGCAGGTGCTTTCGTCCGAATGTGCGCTCTGACTTCACACGACGGACACTTGCTCGTATGGCGGCGCTGGTATTAGCGTTCCCAAAGCGTTGTCACGCAGCTCGAGTTCCCTGATAGGGAACGTCTCTGGTTACGTATGTAACCCTAGTTCCCTGAAGGGAACGAGACGCTGCGTGTCTGTGCCATACTCCCAGCATGCCCGTGAGCACTTGCTTCAGTCTTATCAGAAGCTGATGCGCTTGTGTTTTGGGGTGCTTATATAGTTTCCTGGTCGATGACGTCACCCGCCTATGACGTTCCGTCTCGCCATTAGACTGATTTCATACGTGCTTCATGACGCACTCACGCAGGGGCGTTCCCAAAGCGTTGTCACGCAGCGTCTCGTTCCCTTCAGGGAACTAGGGTTACATACGTAACCAGAGACGTTCCCTAATCCCTACACTCACAGAGTTCTCACAGAGGACATGAGGAGCATCTGTGCATGATGTCAACAGAGACAATCTTCAGGTGGAGCACTGCCATCTAGTGGTCATAATGAGATACTGCAGTACACGTCTCAGCCTGTTTAGAATTCTGGAATTAATTCATAAAGTCACTCATGAACGCGTGTTTCTGATTGGCTGACAGAGGTTCTAAGGGTTCTATAAGGTTCTATAACAGCAAAGCTATGAAGCAGTTTCAGGTTTTCAAAGTTATTATGGGTAACTAAAACAAGTTTTATTATTTGAAATAAAGCTAAAAAAATATAATAATAATTATATATATATATATATATATATATATATATATACTGTATATATATATATATATATATATATATATTATGAAAAACTTTAAACAAAAATGGGAAATGTTGCCTTGGCAAATAGCGGAAATAAGTTTCAGAACTAAAATTACTAATTGGAAATAAATAAATAAAAATAAACCAAATAGGTCTAATAGTAAAAAGACAAAAAGCACATAAAATGTCTAATTAGACCTATAAATATAAGAATAAAAGCTACTTAAAAAATTTATATATATATATATATTTTACACTATAATAGAAGGCCTATTTAAATCACTCTATAATAATAATACTAGTATGTGGGTCACATTAAACTTGTCCAAATTATAAAATCATCTTATAGAATGCATGCAAATATTTTTTTCCCTCACGTTATTTTTAATATCTATGAAAAGCAGAGCAATTTCAGTGACTGTTTTGATTAGAACATATTAAAATAAAAACATACAAAAAAATAAATAAAAATTATGCACAACTGATGAGGAAATATTCTTCCCATCATGGCAGCATAAGCATCTCTGTGTGCATTAATTTTCAGTAATGCGTGTTGTCAATCATTTCATACATAAACTCAAAAAAAAAATGTTGATAAATTTGACTGGCAAAATAATATAGGTTATTATAATGCTAGATGCAATAAATGTGGGTGTTTTGATTTGGACTGTAGCTCATGTAACCAGCGCTGATCAAAAACAATATCTGTTTTTTTTTGCATATCCCTGCAGCTACAGCTCATAACCACACACACACACACACTCTCTAACCGTATCGGAGAGACTAGTGTGTGAGTGTATGTGTGTGTGTGTGTGTGTGTGTCAGTAAAGGTCGAACGCTATACGGGCATCTTGTGTAGACAAAGTGACCTTTGCTTCACTCCTCTCCTCGTCTGACACATGAAGCCGCAGAGAGTTTATATCACAGCATGAGCAAAGCTGAGGGGATGAGAAAGATGAACGATGATCTCAGAGACGAGACCTAAGAAGTCAGACTTCTGCAGGTTAGCATGTCACATTTTATAAAGTAAAGCAAATGAAGTTTTTAATCATTCCCATTGGCTCACTCTTGTTGGCCATTTTAGAATTTATGGCAAATAACCAACCATTCTTAAGTCTTTTTTTTTTTTAAAGAAATAAATACTTTTATTCAGCAATGGCACATTAACTTGATCAAAAGTGACATTAAAGACCTTTATAACGTTACTAAGTATTCTATTTCAAATAAATGTTGTTTCTTCTCAAAGAACCTGAAAACGTTCCTTGAGAACCAAATTAGCATATTATAATGATTATTAAAGGATCATGAGACATTAAAGTAATAGCTGCTGAAAGTTCAGCTTTAACACACATTAAAAAAAAGAAAACAGTTTTTAAGTTGTAATATTTCACAATATTAATGTTTTTACTGTATTCTTGATCAAATAAATGCAGTCTTGGTGAGCAGAAGAGACTTTTAAAATTACAAAAAATCTTACTGACCCCAAACTTTTGAATGGCAGTGTATATAAAATATATATTTAATGTAGCAACACAGAAATCACCATTTTTCTGTTATGAAGTAGAAACTCTGTCAGTGTGGCCCAAATTCCTCTGATGATGCACTTACACACTGCTTATCTGTGTGTGTGTGTGTGTGTGTGTGTGTGTGTGTGTGTGTGTGTGTGTGGAGAAAGGATGGATAAACAGAATATAGTTGTTTTTTTATTTTTTCAAAGAAATGAAGTGTAAGGAGAAAAACTAAAATTGTCTTACAGTACAAACACAGATATAAAGACAATGTTAAGATATGAATGAAAGGAGAGGCTTGGATCTTCTCTATAGAGACGGGTTAAAGAGTCATGTCCATGTAACATCTCAGCCTCACACATAAGGCAATCACTGCATTTATGGCTATTAAGAGGAAAGATGATAATCCACAGGAGTTTGCCGCATGAACACTTGTGTAAACAAGTCGTTTACACAAGTCAGAGTCAGACTTGTAATCCAAAGGTCACAGGTTCAAGTCTCAGTACTAGCAGTAAATGTCGGTGGAGGGAGTGAATGAACAGCGCTCTCTTCTTCTCTCATTTCCCACAACTGAGGTTCCCTTGAGCAAGGCACCAAACCCCCAATTACTTCTTCAGCATTAATTCACGGTGTGTGTGTTCAATACTCACTTCTGTGTGTGTGCACTTGGATGGGTGAAACAAATTACGGGTATGTAACACCATACTTGGCTACACGTCACTTTTTAGAAATAGGACTTACAGACACCAAAACAAGCAGATCTACCGCCAAGACATATGTACCGCTGCTACTCAGAAGAGCCACGAAAACCACTTGGCCATGCTTTGACGAATGGCAAAACATCTAGTGGTTTGACTTGTGTGAAGCCTAAAGTTTTTTATTATTGACTTTAGTAATGTGTACCTGGTTGCCATACCCTCAGGTTTGACCTAAACCAGCTCTTTGTGCCTGAGCCAATATGGCTCAAAATTACATTATTATAATGTGCACTGTGTGACTTAACAAATTAGATAATGTTGCATGCTAATAAACCTAAAAGGATAATCAAGAGTTATAATTTGGTCACTGGGTTATCTGACCACAATTTAACCTTAGTTGCACGGAAACTAACAAAAAACAGATTTAAAAAAAATATAGGAACTTCTAATAATGTTTTTCATTGTATACCGAAAGGAAAATGAGTAGCATTTGATGAGGAAATAACTGATCTAGAGTGGAATGATATCTTATCTTCCAAGGATATAGATTACGGTTGTAATACATTTTATAATAGAATTAATTCTGTAAGAGATAAATTTACTGTTAGTGTTCAGAAAAAATACAGGCATAAGAATATTTTACCGTGGTTCAATGTGAATTTATGACACCACATCCAATGGGGGCAATTCGCACCCATTTCGTCACGTCCCGCCAGGCGTAGTTTCACCCTATAAATATAGCTCGATTAGGCTGGTACAACTGGTTTTCATCGCCGAAGCGAACCAGAGCTGTGTATGCACGGCAAGATACGCAGTACTCGTTCCCTCTCTAGAGAGAACCGAGGTTACGTTAGTAACTGAGTACATTCTCTTACGAGAGTATCCCTCGTACTGCGTAATATCTTACGCTATGGGGAACACAATGCAAAACGCTGTGCGTACTGGGATCCGACACCAAAGTCCCAAGGGCAGTACCCCGGGGCTCATATAGTGCATAATCACCATGGACTCACAGAGAGTCGGAGAAGAGAGGCTGGAAGCATCATTCCCAATGAAATAGCATCCCACAGGAGCTAGTTATGTAACAGTGTTTCACGCAGACAGGGTGAACGTGTTCAGCCTGAACTGGGTAATAGAAAGGGTTATGCAACACCCATGGGGCTGTTCTATCGCTCAGTGAGCGATGCACAAGCAAAACTCAGCATCTGGGCCGGCACAGCGGGGCAGATAGCACTGAATTCTATACCGGCAGAAGCTTGGCTTGTAAGGCGGGAACCTCTAGGTTATAAAACCTTATAAATGTAGACGGCGAGGTAACCCCACTATACCACGCCCACGACGAGGCCACGCCTCTCGTGGAGTGCGCTCTGACACCCAAAGGACACTGCAGGCCCTTAGAAGTGTAAGCCAGTGCTATGGCGTCGACTATCCATCTGGATAGGCTCTGTTTTGATGCGGCCAGTCCCTTGGAGCGTCCGCCAAACAAAACGAAGAGCTGCTCGGTCTGTCTGAAGACAGACGAGCGGGACACATAAGCTCTCAGTGCCCTGACAGGGCAAAGGAGACTCGCATCCTCCTCCTCATCATGAACCGGGAGGGCGCACAGGGAAATAACCTGGGCCCTGAACGGTGTGTTGAGGGATTTGGGCACGTACCCGTGCCTTGGTTTGAGTATGACCTTTGAGTCATTAGGCCCAAACTCCATACATGACGCGCTTACTGAAAGCGCTTGTAAGTCCCCTATGCGCTTCACTGAAGCGAGAGCCAAAAGAAACACCGTTTTGAAAGACAGATGCTTCATGTCTGACAAATGGATTGGCTCGAACGGGGCACCTTTCATGGCTTCCAAAACCATAGAAAGGTCCCACACTGGGACTGAAGGAGGTCTGGGAGGGTTCATCCTCCGAGCTCCCTTGAGGAATCGCACGACCAGGTCGTTTTCCCCAGTGACTGGCCAGACACAGGTTTTGTAAACGCTGCTATGGCCGCCACGTACACTTTGAACGTGGATGGGGTCCTGCCCTTATCCAGCAGCGCTTGAAGGAAGGAGAGTACTTCCGTGACCCCGCAGTCTACGGGTGAAAAGTCCTGAGCTTGACACCAGGCAGAGAACACAGACCATTTCGAGGAATAGAGCCGTCTAGTAGACGGGGCCCTTGCCTGCGTGATCGTGTTTAACACTCCCTCTGGGAGGTTAGCGGGTACCCGTTGATGGCCCATGCATGTAGGGACCATAGTTGCGGGCGAGGATGCCAAATCGAGCCCTTGGCCTGAGAGAGGAGGTCTTTCCTCAATGGTATTGGCCACGGGGCAGTGCTGGTCAGCCGCATCAGGACTGGGAACGAAGTCTGGTTTGTCCAGAGCGGAGCCACAAGCAGCACTGGGCAATCCGTTTTCCCTGATTCGCTCCAGCACCTGAGGCAGGAGCGAGACGGGGGGAAAAGCATAGAGGGGACAGCGGGGCCAGACGTGGGCCAGCGCGTCCTCGCTCTTGGAGAAATATTTCGGACAGTGAGCGTTCTCGTGGGACGCGAACAGGTCCACCTGCGCTCTGCCGAATGTCTCCCACAGCAGTTGGATCGTCTGCGGGTGCAGCGACCATTCCCCTGCTGGGACATTGTTTCTGGACAGTCTGTCTGGTCCCAGATTCAGGTGACCAGGCACATGCGCCGCTCTCAGTGAAAGCAGGTTGTGCTGAGCCCAGACCAGGAGGCGTTCCGTTAGCCTGTAAAGGTTTCGGGATTTGATGCCGCCCTGGCGATTTATGTATGCCACCACTGACATGTTGTCCGAACAGACCAAGACGTGGTGACTTTTTATCTGGGGACAGAAGCGCCGTAGCGCGTTGTCGACTGCCATCATTTCCAGACAGTTTATATGTAGGAGCTTTTCCCGTTCTGACCACTGGCCAAAGAACGGTCTGCCCTCGAGCAGCGCTCACCATCCCGAGGTGGAGGCGTCCATAGACACCACCTTCACACTCGAGGGAGTCCCCAGACTCACACCTGACTGATACCAGTCGGTTACTTTCCAAGGTTCCAGAGCTAAAACGCATTTTAGATCGACCCGGAGGCGAAATCGGCCAGCGGTCCATGCCTGGGGCGGAACTCGCGCTTTCAGCCACAGCTGCAGTGGGCGCATGCGAAGCAGACCCAGCTGGAGTACTGAAGCTGCTGAGGCCATGAGGCCCAGCATTTTCTGAAACCTTTTGAGCTGGGCTATTGAGCCACGGCGGAAGGATTTCACGGCGCGCTGAATGTCCAGCTCGCGCTCTGGCGACAGACGCGCTGTCATGGATAGCGAGTCCAGCACTGTTCCCAGAAAAGAAATTTTCTGGCTGGGAGACAGCGAACTTTTCGCCCAATTGACTGTGACCCAGATTCTCGAGATGCTCGAGTGATGTGGTCCTGTGTTCTATGAGCTCTGATTGTGATCGAGCTAGAATCAGCCAATCATTCAAGTAGTTCAAAATTCGCATGCCCTGGAGTCTCAGGAATGCGAGAGCCGCGTCCATGCACTTCGTAAATGTACGGGTTGCCAGGGACAGGCCGAACGGCAGGACTTTGTATTGGTATACCTGGCCCTCGAAGGCGAATCTCAAGAAACGCCTGTGACATGACGCTATTTGTATTTGAAAATAGGCGTCTTTCAGATCTATTGACATAAACCAGTCCTCCTGGCGAACTTGCGCGAGGATTGTCCTGGTTGTAATCATTCTGAACTGGCGCTTCGTGAGCGCTTTGTTCAGCTGTCGCAGATCTAGAATGGGTCTGAGACCCCTGTCATTTTTCGGTACCAGAAAATACCTGCTGTATAGACCCCCTTCGCTCTGAGATAAAGGTTTTATAGCCCCTTTGCTCAGTAGTTTCGCTATCTCGGCTCGAAGTAGATGAGATACTTAGTTTTTTACCGTCGTTTCGACTCGCGCCGCACAACGGTGGGGGCGTCGAGTGAACTGCAGCGAATAGCCTCTTTTTATAGTATTCAGCACTCATTCTGATACCCCGGGAAGCTTCGCCCACGCAGCTGCGTGAATAGCTAGAGGTAGAATGAAATCTGGGCTCTGGCCGCGGCATAACGGCGGCCGGAGAGCTCCGCTGTGCTGAGAAATAAACACTGTGTTTGCAGTGTGCGAGGCGGGGGTGCGCTGATCACAGTGGGCAGCCCGGCCCCACTCAGCTTCTCTCTGACAGGTTGTGGAGAGAAGGCGAGCGGGACGAGCCCCGTGGGGTTCGGCATGTCTGTGAGGGAATGTGGGCGCGGGATAGCGGGCACACTCACTGCACTGAGAACACTGTCGGCTCGCGCCGACTAAAAATGTGTTGGTTTCGTTTTTACAGAAACCGTGGGACATGCTTTATGTAGTGTTTGTGGGCACTGTGTCGTGGGTACGTTCACTACATTTATTGCACAATCGACATGAGTCGATTTTATTTGTGCTAGCCCTGAACTGTGGCGGGCTGTGTCTGTGTGTGGGAATGGGCACTGAGACGTGGGCATTCTTACAACACCTATAATACCATCGGCTGTGGCCGGAATTCCAGAAAAATCTTTTTGGGATTTATCTGGGTCGCCGTAAAATTGGCGTTTGCGTGCAGGCAAGTGGGCTGTGGTACCGGCTTGTTTACTGCAAAATACACTGGAACAGTCACATTGTTTGGAACTGAACAAGCGAGAAGTTTCGGTAGAGTCTGGCCGCGGCGAGACTTAAACACTGTGGGCCTTAGCTGACTGTATGTGTGTTGGTTTCTTTTACAGAAAACGTGGCACATGCAGTGTGTAGTGTTTGTGGGCACTGGGTTGTGGGCACATTCACTATATTTAATGCACAATTGACATGAGTCGAACTCATTTGTGCGAGCCCTGCACTGTGGCGGGCTGTGTTTGTGTGTAGAAATGAACACTGGGCTGTGGCATTTTTAATACACTCATAACACCATCGGCTGTGGCCCGGAATACCAGAAAATACACTGCTTATATGATTTTTCTGGGTCGCCGTGGAAACGGCATTTGTGTGCAGGCAAGCGGGCCATGGTACCGGCTTGTTTACTGCAAAATATACTGGAACAGTCGCATTTTCTCGGAACTGAATGAGTGAAAAGATTGGGTTAAGTCTGGCTGCGGCGATACTAAATTTTATCTGCTGCGAGAGCTGGGATCGAACACGGGTCTCCCGTGCAAAGGCTTTGGGTTTCGCCACTGAGCCACAGGGGGAAACGACAAAAGCTTAAAATAGCCCGAGCAGATAAAGAGCGTCATCACAGTTTTGTGTGTGTCGGCGTTTGTTTGCAGGCGTGCGTGTTATACAACAGGCTCATTACTGCAATATTTGACATTTTCAGCCACTCATACTAAGAGGAGCTGAGAAATGTTTGATAAATGGAGATTGGTCCGGCCTCGGCGGGACTAAAACACACTCTTTCCTTATTTCGCCGGTGACGCACGCCCACGGGGGGCGTTGAGCAGATAAGAGAGCGTCATCACAGTTCTGTGTGTGTCGGCGTTTGTTTGCAGGCGTGCGTGTTATACGACAGGCTCACTGCTGCAATATTGACATTTTCAGCCGCTCAAACTAAGAGGAGCTGAGAAATGTTTGAGAAATGGAGATTGGTCCGGCCTCGGCGGGACTAAAACACACTCTTTCCTCATTTCGCCGGTGATGCACACCCACAGGGGGCGGGGGCGGGGTAGCTTTCTTATAACGTAAAGAAAGCTAGCCGCGGTGTTGATGCTGGCCCGTTTCCCTGACGACTCGCGGGCAGAAGCTCTGTGGACCTCCCCCCATCCTCACTGTCCGACGCCAGGATAGAGCAGCTGGTCTTCTCTACAGATGCAGCTATCTCGACGTCATAATGGAGGAGGCGGCAGCGCGCGGCGGCCGTTGTCCGTCAGTGAGCGACTCGACTGAAGCTGGTGAAGCTGGCGGGCGAACCGGCGAGCTTTCACGGGCTGGAGAAGGCTCGGGGACCCGCTGAGTACGGCGCTTTACACCGCGGCACTACATCGGGCGGGAGTGCAGACTCTGAGAAAAAATGCCAGGCGAGTCCTCAGAGTCACCATGGCAATAGCTTGCTCAGCGAGCGCGAGAGCTGCATGATCCTTACCCAGGCGGGAAATGCAGATGAAATGGCGGTCCCCTTCGCTGAGTGCGGCTCGCACGAGCCACAGGAACGAAGCATCTTTAAAAAGACGCTGCTCTTTTAGATAAAGAGAGAGAGAGTGTGAGTCGCGACGGCGAACACACACTCTCAGCAGAGTAAAAGGATATTGACGCCGGCAAGCGTAGCAGGTACGGCGACTGAAGGCGGCGAGGTGAAGGCCAGCGGCTTCAGGTTCAAGGGCTCGTCCCGCAGAAGGCTTGTGTCGACGGCGCGGCTTCTCACTCTGGATCCAGCGATGCGTACGCTTCGCTGAAGAGATGAAAATCAGTTGTACCAGCCTAATCGAGCTATATTTATAGGGCGAGACTACGCCCTTTCTGGCGGGACGTGACGAAATGGGCGCGAATTTCCCCCATTGGATGTGGTGTCACGCAGCGCCTCTCTCGATAGGCTGCTGCTGTTGCCGCAGGGCAGCCAATAGGCGCGCAAGCCGCCTTGCCTATGTCTGCATGCTGCCGCACAGCGTTTTACATTAATTCAAAATTAAGGATAATTTTTGGCTTCAATATGGAAAAGAGGTTTTCCCGATAGCGTAAGATATTACGCAGTACGAGAGATATTCTCGTAAGAGAACAAATTTTATAGGAGATATTAAAATTAAAGTTAGGGGAAAGCTAATTGAAGATGATTGTGCAATTTCTACTATTTTTAAAAAAAAATTTATTGACTCTGTTAAAGAATTAGGGGATACATTTTCAAGAAGTGAAATAAATATTAGTCCAATTGAGGATGTATGTAAAAGTTTTAATCTATAAAGACTAATGAAACGCAAGTCATTGAAGAATTCAAAATGTAAAGATGTTCATCATTTAGATACTATGTTTGTTAAAACTCACAAAGACAGTTTAACCCCCGGTTATCACTCATTTAATTAATTTGTCATTTGAAGGTAGTGTCTTTCCTACTACTTGGAAAAAAGCCATTGTTACTCCTATTTTTAAATCTGGAGACCACTATGTAGTTAGTAACTACAGACCCATAAGCATACTGCCAGTACTCTCTAAGGTTGCAGAGAAGATCGTTTTTGAACAGTTGACATCCCATCTCAATACCATTGAGTCTGGCTTACATAGTATGCAATTTGGTTTCAGAGTAAATCATTCTACCGAAACAGCTACTTTACATTTAATAGAGCAAATAAAATCTAAAGTCGATAAAGGAGGATTTGTTGGGGCTGTATTTTTAGATCTACGTAAAGCCTTTGATACCGTTAATCATACAGTTCTCCTTTCTAAATTGTCTACATTTCAATTTTCACCTGAAGCTTTGGCATGGGTATCCTCATACTTATTAAATAGTACTATTGGATACATCTTTACAGATGCTATCTACTCAGTCACTGACTGTAGTGCCTGACTGTAGCTTTCGGCCAGGAGAAAATGTCATCAGGTGGCATCCAACCTTCACGGGGTGTTTCGACCCTGAACCACAACACCCTCCAGTTGGCGGGTCGGCAGTGGTGGCCAGTCACTGCCCACCTCCTCCTGGCCCCCAGCTCAACTCCTCCCTTCTATTCCAGAGCCAGCAAGACGCTCTTTCTGCTGCCTCACCCAACCTACGGACAGCTGTCTTCCTCTCCCTTCCTGCTAACCCCAGAGCTGTGAGTGTCTTCCACACAGAGTGCGCCGGAAAACCCCTACACCCGACCTCAACCGGGAATAGCCACGCCTGCCACCCTTTGGCCCTGCACTGCTCAACGAGGTCCTGATACTTGGTGGCTTTCCGCTCATAGGCCTCCTCGCACCCGTCTTCCCATGGGACCGTCAGTTCAATCAAGATTTTCTTCCTTACCTCCTCAGACCATAGGACCATGTCCGGCCTCAGCGATGTTTGCACAACCTGGGGGAAGACTAGTTTCCTTCCCAGGTCCACCCTCATCTCCCAGGATTGTGCTACTTGCAAGAGGCTCTTTTCCCTCCTCTTGGGGGCTGGTGGTTTCTCCCCTTCTCTGATGAACTGAATGAATGTTGCCGGCCTTGCACTGGTCTGGCGCTTTTTCTGCCTCTCCCGCTCTAAGATGTCAGCCAGTTCACCGAGAACCTTGTCGTGGCGCCACCTGTATCTTCCTTGGCTAAGAGCTGTTTTGCATCCTGCCAGTATGTGCGCCATTGTTCCCCTCCCTCCGCATAGCCTACACAATGGGTCCTCCCTCATTCCCCACCTGTGGAGGTTTGTAGGTGATGGAAGGGTGTCGTACACTGAACGGAGCAGGAAGGAGATGCGAAGGGGCTCCAGTCTCCAGATCTCAGGCCACGTGATCTTCCGCTTCGAACAATGAGAATAATGTCTAAAAATTAAAGGGGTTAAGTCCTGTGATTTGCATTATACAATGGGTGTACCCCAAGGTTCAGTACTAGGTCCCTTACTATTTAGTTTGTAGATTAATGATCTTCCACAACAGTGTGAAGGGATACAATTACACATGTATGCTGATGATACTGTTATCTTTACACATGCGAAAACAGCAGAATTAGCAGCTGAGAAGTTAAACGCTGCTACAGTAAAGATTCAACAGTGGCTGGATCAGTCATGTCTTAGCTTAAACATGAGTAAAACAACACAAATTTCTTTCTAAAAAAAACACGTTAAATCTGATGTGGATATATTTATTAATGGTGAAAAGATAGAAATTGTAAATGAGCTTAATTATCTTGGTATAATATTGGACTCAAATCTTAGTTTCAAAAAACATGTAAAGAAAATGGTAAGGAATATTAAACATAATATGGCAAATTTTAGACAAATTAGACAATGTCTTACTTTTGATGTAGCTAAGGCTTTTATGCATGATACAATCTTTTCTCATGTCTTATTGCTTGACATGTTGGGGTCAAGCCAGTGAAACTGTTATACCTTTAAAATCTCTATATAAACAGACATTAAACATTTTAGATAAAAACCTAACCATTTTCATTCTTGTAGGATCATAGAGAAACATAATTTTTTTAAACTTTGACAATTTTAGACTTTATTTAAGTTTGTGTATGGTTCATAAAATCCTAAACGGTCTGGTTCCTTCTGTATTACGTGATTTTATTCATCTTCGCTGTGACACCTCTGTGAGATCTAGACTATCACTTATGAGTAACTGTCTGGTTCCTTTTCGTCGTTCAGCATTTGGACTATCATCTTTCGCAGTGAAAGCCACACATCAGTGAATGCCCTACCTGAGGACATAAAAGGGTGTAAATCTTATGGCCCTTTTAAAGTGAAGTTAAAATCTTTGTTAAAATTGAACCAATTGTGTAACCATTGAGATTGCTGTAGTTAAATTTTTATGGCATTGACAGTATGTGTGTATGTATGTATTTATTGTATGTAAAAATAGGTATTGTCTGTGTAATGTTATGTTAGTTTTGACCTGCTTGGGGGACTGCGGATGAAAAATAGCTTTTGGCTAAATCCGGTACAATACATGAAATGGCAATTTTATGCTAAAAATTGTGCATGGTCCCTTTACAAATAAACAATAAAAAAAAAAAAAAATAAATAAATAAATAATAATAATAATAAAAAACTGATATATATGATAAATAACCCAGAGCAGTTACCTGAGCAAGCACGCATGCATTTATTCATATTTTGCTGTGTTCAAACAGCCTATCCAAAAGTATCGTCATGGACAAACAGGGTAACATGCAAACCTGCACATTCTATCTTTATAAAAAAAAGTTCATTTAATTTAAAAAGTGAGCTGTTGCGTTGACTGACAATACGCTTATTTCACGCAGCCGTTATTTTGAAATCGAAAGCGAGGCTCCGGTGGGAAGAAAACTGGAAGTGTCGCCTTTAATCATAGGAGAGTCGCGAATGCGATGGCGTATTGTTGTGTTTAATGTAGAAATTAGTTATTCTAAAAATGTACATACATTTCTTTCATACTTTAGACTATATACAGTAAAATTCATTTATATTTTTTTTTTTCCAGAAAGTAAAAAAATAAGCAGGAACGAACTATATCAACATATCCTATATTGGATATTAACATACAATAGTGTAAATCGCGGCAGCAGCTTCAGGTTGGTAGTCCAAGGCATTGTTGTTTATCTTTACTTACGGGGTTCTTCCCACCGGAGCCTCGCTTTCGATTTCAAAATAACGGCTGCGTGAAATAAGCGTATACATGTTCTCATGCTAGCCTTTCTTATATGCTTAATGATTCACTCCTTCCATTATACACAACTAAAACATCAGACATGATTTTGTTTGCTTCATTTATGAATCGATATATGAATATATATGATATATGCAGATAATACAACAATGTTTAGTGATTTGGAATATTAAAGACTGTTCACTTATTTGAGAGTAAATCTGAAAGTGCGCTGCAGGACTAGCTTACAGTAAACCAGACGATTTAAATATTGAGCAAGCAAACTCATTGGCTGCAGGATCAGCAGAGGCCAATCAGCTTGTGCCTCTGCTGATGTGATTGCATGCAAACTGCATGTAAAGGACCAATCAGATTGCGCCCTCTAGTGTTTCATGACTGAACTAGATTGACATATTTATTTATTTATATTAGTGCACCTATACTGTAAATTCTTACCATTACTTCTGAAAATAAATTTATAAAAATATATAAAAAAAATAAAAGCATATTGCTAAGTTAAAGATGTAACATCTGATAATAGCACACAGAAATATTGAGTAACATTGGTAATTTTCTAATTAGATTGAATTATTTCTCATCTGCTATTTTGAATGAATTGTCACCGCTGTGATTGGCCTGTCAGCTACAGATAAAAACAATGCTTTAAATTTGGCCAAAATTGAGTATCTTGGCAGGGTCTCTTATCTTAGATCAGCTCGTGAGCCAAAAGCATGTTTATGATGTCTTAAAGGTAGGCAGCTTACTTCATTTAGAAACAGAGCCGCAGTCCTTCCCGCTTCCCTCCTGCTCTCCTGCAACAACCTCATAAATCCTCAAAAATATCAACCAAAGTCTGAAAATATCTCAGATGCCTCTGAAGAGCGCAGGCACAGTTCAAAGACGAGATGAAAGAAAAAGAGAGAGCGAGAGGGGAGGAAGGGAAAAGAACATCAAGAAGGTGCTTCTTATGAAAGGTGAAGCGTTAAATGCCCTTAGGTATCGATTTTATACCACAGTCAGATCTTAGATAGCTTTAATGGATTCTTAAAATGCAGC
This sequence comes from Gila orcuttii, assembly GCA_026230005.1. Lineage (NCBI taxonomy): Eukaryota > Metazoa > Chordata > Actinopteri > Cypriniformes > Leuciscidae > Gila > Gila orcuttii. The sequence continues at coordinate 4,520,367 of JAPDVR010000005.1, read as the reverse complement.
AAAATCTTTCATACAAAAGAAAGCCATTTGCTTTGTAAGCGGGGAGGGAGATGAGAGAGAGAGAGAGAGAGAGAGAGAGAGAGAGAGAGAGAGAGAGAGAGAGAGAGAGAGAGAGAGAGAGAGAGAGAGAGAGAGAGAGAGAGAGAGAGAGAGAGACTGCGCTCTGGGCCACATAAAAGAGTGTGTCAGCTGTGAAATTCACGTCATGGCACCTTGAACTAGAGAGAGGGAGAGAGAGAGAGAGAGAGAGAGAGAGAGAGAGAGAGAGAGAGAGAGAGAGAGAGAGAGAGAGAAGAGGGTGGCGGTGGGTTGCAGGAAAGGGTTTTTGGAGTGGGAGAATATGAGAGGGAGAACTGACGAGAGTGTCGTGACTGAAACCACAGACTGCCCCCTGGAGACGCAGGCATGCGTGTCAACAGAACACTGCCCCAAATACACACACTCTCTCTCTCTCTCTCTCTCTGACGAGAAGGATTCGTTCATCTCTCACACACTCTCACGCATGCTCATGTCACCTCTGCTGTTTCTTATTTTGGTGCTGGATATTTATTCCGGTTCTCTCCTCTGACACGGGTACGGTCTGTGTGTGAGTCTAGAGCTGCTTGCTTTTTTTTGCAGCATGATATAAATTATAGGTTTGCCAACTATCTTGTTACATCAGTTATGAGTTGTTTTGTTAGTATAATTTATTATTAGCCTTCATTATTAATGGTCTGCTGTGTATAAGCAGTATTTGAATTGTGCCAGAGTTCTTGCTCTTCACTTTTTCTACCCCTAGAGGTCGGTAAAAACCCATTTAAAATCAGAAAAAAACAATTTTGCTTCAATGTGGCTTATCAAGTAAAAAATACAATATCCAAACTTCAATTACATACAATTATGCCCAATTAAGATTAAAAGCTTCAAGATTCACACTTTATATTGCTTATTTTCTTGTCCTGCAAGGGGAATGTCCAACTGGCCGGAGGAAGAAATCATTCCAGCTTCATTTGGTAACATTTGGTAATTTTATAATAAGGTTCACATTAGTTATTGCATTAGGTATTGTGAACTCAAAATGGACAATGTATAAATTCATAAATGTACTACTCTTCATTGTTTAAAGGGGTCATGACATAAGAAAATCAAAATTTTGACAAATATAAGGTCTTTGTACCATCCTGTAATTTTTATAGCTATTTTCTCCATGTTTGTGTGTGTTGTGTGTGTGTGTGTGTGTGTGTGTGTATGTGTGTGTGTGTGTGTGTGTCATTAACATTATAAGTGAACCTCAAGGAACATCTTGAATCCATAGTTCTTCATAATACGTTTAAAAATGTTTAATTTCTATAACTTGAAATGTTACAATTATACATTTCCATTCAAATGATTTGGCTCTGTAAGGTTTTTTTTTTTTTTTTTTTTAATGGAAAAAAGTCTCTCATGCTCACCAAGACAGCATTTATTTGATTAAACTACAGTAAAAACAGAAATATTGTAAAATTGTATTATAATTTAAAATAACCGTTTTATTTTATTCTATTTTATTTTGTATTATTATTCCTGTGATGGCAAAGCTGTGTTTTCACCATCATTACTCCAGTCTTCAGAGTTGCATTCTAATAAGCTTGTTTGGGGATTAAGAAACATTTATTATTGTTATCAATGTTGAAATTATTGATGTTGTGCTGCTTAATATTTTTGTCCCCAAGACTTTAACAGGTAATCCCTAAAATTATTTCATTACAAATCTCCCTTTTGATGTTGAAGTGAAACGATCATTTCCCAGCATGAATTTGTCCATGTAGAAACGATACGTCTCTAGCAGCTACAGTAGCTCTCCCTATGAAGTTCTCACACTGGTGTAAATGTGCAGTCTGTTAAATCCATTTCTGGACATGTGAGTCCATGACCCTCCTCAAACTGCCATCTTTTGTAGTGAGATGTGTGAGAGATGTGCCTAACCTCTTCCTCCAGGGCATATCTCTCTTCTCTGAGCTTCTGTATGTGAGTCTGAGCGATGTTGAGCTGGTGTGTGTTCTGCCTCAGCTCCTGCATCTGTGTCTCTCCTGTCCTCTGCTCCTGCAGTATCTCCTGCTGCCTCTGGGTGGCGCTCTCACGAATCTGCTCCTCCTGTTCATGAACACGCTTCTGAAGCGCTGCCAACTCCTCCTGGAGCTCCTGTGTGGCTGAACGAACCAGAGCGGGAATCTAGAGGGAGAGATACACAAATATAGTTAGCAAAAAAACACCAAAAAAATGATTATGACTAATTACGTTGTCTGCGTTTCTATAAATAAAGGCCTGTTCACACCAAGGTCGATAACCATAATTATATAAAATAAATATTTTTTCTATTTATCTATTAAAAAAAAAAAAACACTTTTCATAGTTTCCACAAAAATATTAAGCAGCAAAAACTATTTTCAATATCGATAATAATAAGTACCACAATTAATAACTGAGCAATAATTGATAATTACTGAGCAGTAAATCATCATATTAGAATGATTTCTGAAGGATCGTGTGACACTGAAAATTCAGCTTTGATCACAGGAATAAATTACATTTTTAAATAAATTGATATAAAAAAAAGCTATTTTAAATTGTAATAATATTTCACAATATTACTGTTCTACTGTGTTATTTCTAAAATAAACAGAGCCTTGGTGAGCAGAAGAGACTTCTTTTAAAAATATTTGAAAAACTTTAACATTAAAAAAACTATCCTCTCACTCCCAAATCCCCTTCCTATGTTCCGTGATCAGCAACTCCTCATCTGTGGCATGCAGAAAGACAAAACCTCTCAACATCACTTCTGGACCAGTAGACCTGCCTCCACCAATCTTACTCTGGCCACACACACACACACACACACACACCAGTATCAGGCTCCACCGGACAGACATCATTTATGGCCATGAACAAAGGAGAGATGTGAGACAAAACCCAAACACTTTCAGAGAGAAACGCATGGAAACAGACACAGGGAGGCGTGTGTGTGTGTGTGTGTGTGTGTGTTAGAGAGAGAGAGAGAGAGAGAGAGAGAGAGAGAGAGAGAGAGAGAGAGAGAGAGGGGGGGGGGGGAATGAAAAGTCTAATGTTGAGAATTTTTATATTACATTACATCACATATATATTATAGCATATTATATTATGCATATTATATTATATCAACATTGAGCCTTATCTTCTATTGGCAAGGTCAGATGACAACATTTTGGAGGGCAACTGGGAATGATTCTATTCTTGTTTTGAATTGCAGTAAAACAAACTTTAAGATATTTTTTTCTTTGTGCTTTAATAACTCATGCATCAGAGGGTAAATTAATTAGTCCAGTGGGAAACGGAGAGCGTTGAGTTGAGTCTCATATTCAACCGTCCAAGCAAGTCAAACATGTTTTTCTTCATCTCAGGATTATATAAAATTGTTAACTCCTCAAATTAAGATCAAAGGGTCAAATAAGAATATCCAAGATTATGCAAACTCCTCGAAATAGTTTGAAATGCATGTGGCATGTTCTTGATGACCTGTAATCGGTGTATTCATGTTGTTTTCACATATATATATATATATATATATATATATATATATATATGTGAACACACATATATATATATATATGTGTGTGTGTGTGTGTATACAGTGTATACACACCCATGCTACCCATATATATACCACCCATATATATATATATATATATATATATATATATATGGGTGGTATATATATGGGTAGCATGGGTGTGTATACACTGTATACACACACACACACACACACACACACCCATGCTAAAGTTGACTAAAAAGAGGAATAAAAAAAATCATCTTTTGGAAATTGATCTTAATGCCTTAATTTAAAAAATTAAGCCTTCAGCACACCTAGAGATTGGCATGGTGTTATTTCAGTTAGGCTAATAGCTGGTATGATTTGCACTGAGAGATGATCTTATGGAAAGTTCCCCATGCCAATCTCTAGGTGTGGTGAAGTGTATGTGATGATGTGGGGCCTTTTCATTTCCAAAGGCCAAGGGAACTTTATCAGGATAGTATCCTGGATACATGAAACAACTGGCCTTTAAAAATAAAAATCTGCTGCCTCTATGGGAGTTTAACATAGGGGTGTCCTGACTTATGCAACCTGTATTTTAAGGAAGAACATTTATGTATTTACGATACATTATTCATTCACAAAGAAAATTGGTGTCCTTAAAGGTTGGATTTTTCCTCATTTTTTAAATTAAGGCATTAAGATCAATTTCCAAAAGATGATTTTTTATTCCTCTTTTTAGTCAACTTTAGCATGGGTGTGTTCACTTATGCTATAGGCACTGTGTATATATAGAGAGAGAGATATGACAACCAATGAAAACAACATGAATATAATACACACACACACACACACACACTATATTAGAGGCAAAGCTAAATGTGATTTTTGCTAAATTTGTTTTTGGAAAACAAAACTGCTTTACTAATCTGATGCCACTGAACCATGATCAGGACTTGAAGGTCAGAGGTCAGTCAGTTGTACTGTACCTTGTTTTGCAGTTGCTGGTTTTCACTCTGGTATTTGTTTTGCAGCTCCTGGTTTTTCTGTCTCTGGATGTCCAGTTCGATTTCAGCGTCTCTTCTTATCTCCATCTTCTGCTGTTTCAGCTGTTTGTCCTGCTCAGCCTGTTTCTGCTGGAGTAAAGCCTCCATCTGCGGGTTACAGAAGGGCTGAGGTCAAATAAACTTTAGAAGATCTCCTAACAGAATATTATTTGTGCACTTGACCCATAAATTGAACTTCAGTCTAATGAATTTATTAATTACACCAAATGTAGCACATTTCAGCCACAACACAAAAGAGCAGTGTTGTTACTGTTAGCTAAAACTATTAAAAGTAGTTTTCGTTCATTAAAAGTAGGCTGAAATAAAATATAATGTAAATATTAGATGAAAAACTTAAACTTAGCAAGCAAGGAAAATGAGAAATGCTGCCTTTAGTTGAAGTACTAAAATGACTATTAAACTGAAATAACTAAAACTTAAACAATAGATTTAAGCTAAATAAAAATACTGAAGCAGATAAAATGACTGAAACTAAAAATAAAAGCTAATTTAAAATATGAATAAATGCTATAATAGTATATAAATAATACTAAAACAACACTCCAAATAGACAAAAAGGACAAATAATAAAAATTTAAAACTGACATCATAATGCATAACCAAATAGGAAGCCCCATGCAAATGCAAATCCCCCGAACACCTGCACACTTACATTACATTCTGCATTATTTACACGTGGAGTGAATTCTTGCATAACACAATGTTTATTTGTCTTTAATAACTGAAGAGTAAAACGGCTAACAGGACAAAATGGCTATGAGATCCATTTCATCTTTCATTATGGTTAATTTCGGCCTGCTGTGGTGGGAGGAAAGCAAATAAAGCTGTCTGTGTCGTCTTTCAGTGACCATACGCTTCATATCAAACACCAGGGATTTTCACCAACTGTGGGTTGTGAAATATTGAACTGTCAGCAGCTGAATAAAATGGTTAGAGCAATTACAAACAGCAAAGAGGGTGATGGTGGCTTGCCATGTATTTTTAATATTCGTGCATGACTTAGGTCAGCAGGCTTTTCATGGAGCCCAGAGTGGGGAGACAGTGTGCGTGTGAGAGAAAACAACTGGATCTGTGTCAGTGTGTGCGTGCGTGTGAGTGTGTGTGTGCGTGTGTGATGGGCAGGTTTACGGCTAGGGTTAGTGTAAGGGGAGATAATATAGTTTGTACAGTATAAAGATCATTACGCCTATGGAGAGTCCTAGAGTTGGGGTACTCGAACTCGGACTCGAGTCCAATTTTAAATTAACTCGGACTTGTCATGCACTCGGATGAATTTGTACTCGGACATTTTAGACTCGGAAAAATGTCCGAGTCCAGTCGAGTCCGGGCACTAGAGGACACAATATTAATCAAAAACGAAACCAAACTACTTGTGTTGTTTCCGCGTTGAGCATTAGCCAATCACAGACATGTATATTAAGCGCATGAACACAGTGGCAAATCAGAGGCATTTTAGAGTCAACATGCGGAGAATTCGCTTAAAATGTATGTTCAGAATCAGCACAAGCTTTATCCTTTCGCAAATCCCCTCATAAACAAAGTCTTGACGCGATATAAATGAGAGATTCACTGTGCAGTGTGGACACTTCAGTGTTTATGACGAGAGTTTTAGGGAGAGTGCAGAACGCGGTAAGTGATGGCTTAAAGGGAGCGCTATCGACAATCTAAATAATAGTTTTGTTTTTCATGCTTCTAGAGGACCAGTGGTTACGTTCACACTGTAAATTATAAAGAGTGATAAATGCATTTAAATGTGGGAGTGAATCCGCTAAATTTTAGTCCTGTGAGTCTTGAAATTGCGATGATTGACATAGTAACCATAGCAACATGAGAAAGTGATAACCATATCAACATTTTGGTGTCTAATAATTTAATGATTTTTGTTACATTTACACTTTAGTCATAAGTTTACATACACCTTTCAAAATCTCCAAAATGGAATTTTTATTTATTTATTAATAAGTAGGATCATAAAAACATTGTTTCTATTTAGTAGCCTACTGCACTGAAAAAGCTTTTTCACATAACAGATGTTTAATAGCCTAGTCCACAAGACAAAATACAAACACAAAATACAAGACAAATTACTTGATTGTAAATATCATTACCTGACACACAATATTACAATCAAGTAATTTATCTTGTATTTTGTGTTTGTATCCACAACTGTTTTTTTTTTTTTTTTTTTTTTTTTTTTTTAATGGTTGTTCATGAGGAAAAATCCTCCAGCTCCTGCACATTATTTGCTTTTCCAGCATCTTCTGCATATTTGACTCCTTACTAGCAGTGTCTATGATTGTGAGATCCATCTTTTCGCACTGGTGACAACTGAGGGACTCATACACGACTATTACAAACCCTGCAAACACTTAGTGATGCTCAAGAAGTCCATTAAGGATGAAACTGGATGTAAATTGTTCTTATTTTGTTGAAAATTTATATTAATTTAGTCCTGCCCTTCAGAGGCTAAAAAAGATATTAGCATGTAAAACAAAATAAGAAAACTTTAAACATCACTATTTGCTCAAAAGTTTCCCCCTGGCTCTTAATGCATCGTGTTGCATTCTTGAGCATTACCTTGCAGATTCTGAAAGATGTACAATAGGTAAACGTATGACTTTGACTATACATTGCAATCATTTTGTAAGGTTTAAAATATTAATTTAAGAGCTCAGTGTTGAGACCTTTCGCCGGAATTTGATTGACAGGCGATCTGACCAATCATAATGCAGATACCGCCATTTTTGTCCGACAAACAAACCAAATCAGTTAGTAGATTAAAGTCAGTGGACTTGAACTTGAAAAATGGTGTGTATTGATATCTTTTTGCAGTTCTGATTTTCATTCATGTTTAATTTGTGCTATAAGAGATTATCAGTTCATGTGCTGCTTGAACTGAGGCCTACACATTAAAGCAACACAAAACAGGATTATTGTTTGAATTTCATAATAATTATAAAAATGTAAAAGATGAGACTTTATTTCATACCAAAAGTAGGCTGCTCTGTCTTGTATGTTGGCGCATATTCAGTGTCCTCTTTGCTCCGCAATATATTTTTCACTGTGTGAGAACATTTGGAGTGAGAGTGGAACGGCTTGTCGGACGTAGCAACAGTAACTAAGAGGGGCGGGTCTTTGTGAAAGGTCAATTTCAAATCATTTAAATCTTTGTGGACTCGGCTGGACTCGACTCGGACTCAGATGTTAAGGACTCGGACTCAAGTCCGACTCGGCCCTCTTTGGACTCGGACTTGGACTCGGACTCGATTGTCAAGGACTTAGACTTGACTCGGACTCGACAAAGGTGGACTCGGACCCAACACTAGAGAGTCCCCACAAAGATAGTAAACCAGACGTGTGTGTGTGTGTGTGTGTGTAGGCTTAGGGGTAGGGTTAGTGTAAGGGGAGATAATATACAGTTTGTACAGTATAAAGATCATTACGCCTATGGAGAGTCCCCACAAAGATAGTAAACCAGACGTGTATGTGTGTGTGTGTGTGTGTCAGTAAGAGACCACTTCCACTAGACACTAGACTAGCATGTGTGTGTTAACGGCAGGAAACCGGCGGGTCTTAAATGTAATTTGCACTAAATCAAACGGCATTCCTGTTCATACTAGCATGCTGAGGGCAGACCTCAACCCACAAAAAAAAAAAAAAAAAATCAATGAAACTTAAATGATAAAAACAAAACAAAAAAAGAGCTAAACTACATTTCAGACAGAAGGAAAAGAAAGAAAATGTGCCTGTAGTTCTCTAGGATAGCGATGCTATGGACGGAATAAAAACACTATATTTGTGTCTTCAGTGTTCAAAGGGAATTTATCCAGTAAAAGTTTGATACATTGGGCCCAAAGGCATAAATAAATAAACAAGTGGCATTTATTCTAAATATACAATATAAACACAGCACAAAGCACATTTGTCAAGCAAAACATTTCACACAAAATCATTTTAAATGATGAAATAGAGAGGTTATTGGCATGTTCTGGTTGTCAAATGTTAGTGAATAATGTATTTCAGCTCCTACTTCTTCCATCATCATGGCCTCCTTTGGTGCTCTGTAACTGTATAATTCCCCAGTAAAGTCTGGTAAACTCACAAGGGGTCTATGAGAGTTTAGTGTCGCGTATCCAGATCTTCAGACTGACGGCAGAAGGTCTGGACTGTCTGAGGACATGTAAAGTTTGTTTGTTTAGCGTCTTGTTTAGGCGTGTGAACCAGTGGGAACAGGTAAAGTCCTATGATAACAGACCTGCGTGCAACTAATAAATTATTCATTCAAGAATGTTGTGTAAGTTTACTGCAACAATGGTTCTGCAAACTTTACATACATTTAGTTGATCCTGATAAGTGCTCATCGTCACAGCTGTAAACATGACGGCTTTCTTCTTTCATGAGGGGGTTTGGCTTTTTTTCCAGGCGGACTGTTAAAGAACGCGACACACTTCTCCAGGAAATGAAGAATTTAACCAATCAGACGACGACTACGAAAGTCTTTCCCATTTGGTGTGCCTTATGCACCAGACGTTCAGCCAGCGTGGGTGTCCAATGATGTGAAAATTGTGAATTGTGAAAATGTGAAATTTCAGAATCGTGCAAAGGATATGCTGTCCTTCTGATATTGTAAATGACTGAAAAAATGTATTATAAACCAATTACCCATCATAAATCATTAGAGAGAATTCATCTCATCTCCCCTAACAGGTTTTTATTAGTCTTTTGTGAGCTCACCTTTGAACTGTGCTCTTCTGCAGCTTTCAGCCTTATTCTAAAGCTCTCCTCCAGTCTCTCCAGTTCTCCCACATGACTTCTTCTCAACTCATCCCTATGAAAAACAAGTCTTCAGTGAATTCACCGACCATATAAATCAACTGAACACATTGGATATCATTAATGCATTTAACATCATTGAGCAAATGATCAAGCATAAGCATCATTAACAAAATGTGACTCAGGCTGTCATACCTCTCAGGACAGAGTCGTGTAAAACCACTACGACATGATTGATCTGTTTAATATTACAAGTAAGACAGAGGAGAGATAGTAGGCCATTACGACACAAGGTGTTTTAATGAAACAACTGAACAAGACTTAAAAGAGTCACGGTGACACATTTACTGTTTCACATTTACCAGCAAGAATATTTTGATCCAGTTGTTATGGAAACATAATTGTTATTTTTGTTAATTGTCACATGTCATAAAACATTCTTATATAAAACTATGACTAATGTTGGTCTGCAGCCTCAGGGATGAAGAGAAAATGTTACAAAGGAAATGGAGGATTGGCCGTAAAACATGGTCAACAAAGTCAGACAGAGTAAGACAGAGTAATGAGTATTTCACAACAACTGCTCATCCCGGCTGAAGACATAAACTCACCATTCACACTGAACACAGTCAAGCAGCTCAGGTACAAAAACACTTCTGTTTCTTCCTAAAACTGGCGAGACTGTGCACCTGTTTTTTTTCTCAGAAAGTTGTTATCTATTAGCTTTCATATCATGTGTCATATCCTGTTTTTCAGCCCCCAAAAATAAACAGCATAATGCACATAAATAAAATGTTTATTGGTCTTTTTCGGCTTGTTTTTTATAAAGCACCTAAAGGCACGTGGTGGAAATAAATATGAGATGTAGAAAAAAATTATAATCAATTGTTTTGCGTTTCCCCCGAGAAACTTTGCGCTCGCAAAATCTTTGCATTCCCTATCAAAAGTTTTGTGTTCTTAGCAAGTGAATGCAAAACATTTGCAAGAGAACGCAAAATCATTGCCAAATAATCTCTTTGTTTTCTTTTCTTCACCATGTCCCTTTAGGGGCTCTGTAGTTTTCCAATAAAAATATAAGAGAAAATACATATAAGTATAAAAACATACACTGCCATTCAAAAGTTTCAGGTTAGTCAGATTTATTAATACTTTTATTTAGCAAGGATGCATTCAATTGACAGAAAAGACTTTTACATTGTTCTTTTACAAGGATTTCCATTTTTAAAAATGCTGTTCTTCTGAATATTTTATCTAAAAATATGAAGCAGGTAAACTGTTTTTAACATAGATAATAATCATAAATGTTTATTGAGCAGCAAATCATCATATTAGAATGATTTCTGAAGGATCATGTGACTCTGAAGACTAGAGTAATGATGCTGAAAATTCAGCTTTGATCACAGGAATAAATGACCAAATTGTAATCATATTTCACAATATTACTGTTTTTACTGAATTTTTAATCGTATAAATGCAGCTTTTGTGAGCAAAAGGCTCCTTTTGATCAAAAACATAAAAAAAAAATCATACTCACCCAAAACTTTTAAATAGTAATGGATAAATAAAATATAAGAGGAATAAAATACACTTATATTAAAGATACATTCTCTAAAACAAAGTCTTAATATATTAATTTAAGGACTACATTAACTGTAAATAAGGGAAAAAATAATCATCGAGAACAGCATATTTTGTCATGTACAGACAGCAAGACATGGCCCAAGATGCTTCTCTCTTCCTGTTTATCGTCATTTTTAAAGCGTGATTATAGTTTGACTCATCAAACCGTACTTCTGGGCGCCTCTGAAAATCTCTTCTGCTATTAGCGAGACAGACAGCGGGGATTTAAGGAACGCTGGTGACTAGACAGACAGACAGCTTGGCACAAACTCCATTTTTACAGCACATTCCTCTGTGGCTCAAACATTCCTCCCACGAGACAGAAACTGCGACTTTATAGACAGACTACTTCCATCCTGGATTGGTGAAGACTGAGACACACACAAAAACAAACACAAACAGCTCAGGAGAAACACCAAAGTCCTCAAAAACAGACTGACTGAATCAGATCGCCACATACCAGTATTCCTACATTACTAACCTCTCAGTTAAAACGTGCCTTGAATACGACTTTCAGAATATTTTAGACCTTAAATATGAGTATAATGCATGAAAATAACTTTGATTCACCCTAGTATGTGTTAATGGATGTTGCCATAATTCCCCCGAGACCGAGGCGCTCAAGCAAAAGATTCCAGGCGTATTCTTTCGGGTTTTTTCCACCCTAAGAGAGAGGGAATGTTTCATCTCGCGGGTTTACGTGCCGTGAGGCTGTATACTATTAAAGTTAGATAGGTCTGGGACTGACAGACACGCAGCTCTCTGACAGCATTTGTGTGATGGCTCTCCAGAGGGATGGCCTATAATGGGGATGTCTGGAAGAAGTGGCTCTCAGAAACACAAGTGTTAAATAAGCCCAGTCTGGAATGTCCACACTCCACTGCACTTGTGTAATCAAATCAATGGAAAAATATCGGAGTGACAGATAGAAAGCAAATGTTCTGAAAATGGAAGAAGTTGGAAGGAAAGAGGAAAAAAACACATGACAAAAAAGTTCTGAGAAAAGATTAGTGTAACTAGGATTTTCAATACAGATTTGAGGTTACCATAACTAAATGTGTAACAGGCTTGAGGGAAAAAAAACATGTGGCACGTAATGTGACAATTACAATTTTACATTACAAAAAGCTTCAGTGTTGTCCTCTTGATAACACATTTTTGCTTTTTTTAGATTATATTTGGTGTTGTTTGATAAACACCCTAGTGAATATGATCTGTCTGGAGCCGCTTAAAGGGACACGGTGAAAGACAAAATATATGAGATGGGAGGAAAAATGATGTCAATGCTTTTGCATTCTCTAACAAAAGTTCCCACAGAAACTTTGCGTTCGCTTGCAAAGAACACAAAAGTTTTCCAAGGGAACACAAAGATTCTCAGGGAAACAGAAAACTTTTGTGAGAGAACACAAAAACAATGAAATACATTTTTTTTTCTCCCATCCCGTTTTTACCAACATCTCTATTTGAAAACATTTGAAGTCCCCCTGTGGTGAAAATCCAGCTTTTAATATTGTTTATATGTCTATGTGGTGTTTTTATGCTTTAAGACAAACCGTGTTTAAATTCATAAGTCAACACCATTGCTGAGTATTTTCTCCTTAAAGGGCCCGTATTATGGATTTTTGAAAATGACTTTTCATGTAGTGTGTAACATGGCTCTAAGTGAATGAAAACATCCTGCAAAGTTCTAAATCTGAAAGTGCACCGTATATTAAGTTATTGTCTTTCAAAAGTAAGAGTCGACTCTGAGTCAATTAAATGAATCGTTTTTTAATGCAGATTGTCTGTCGTTCTCACTAAGTTACTTTGAGGAAATATTTGTTTTACCAACGTTTATGTTATGTACATCAGATCATTCACTCTAGAGCTTGGCTAATGTACGTTGCATATATGCACTGTTATTGATACAGTTTCCACCTATTCACCGCAAAATATTAGAAAAATACTCAGTAAATAAATTAGTACACGTAAAATAATCGGTTTGTTGATGGACATGCACTTGTTAATGCTGATGGTGAGGAATTACAGTTGCAACATCTTATAATGTGCCTCAAAGTAAGTAGTGTATCACTGAGAAACACTGAGTCCTGCTCGAGTCGTCCTCGTGATGGAGGTTCGGGTTTAATAACTAGTTCTTCCAATGTTTTATCATCGCGCTCGCATTAATATGGTCAAATCGACGTCATTGTTCGTTACTGTGTTTAGTTTACGGTGTAGGAAGCCTCAGGACATGCACAGCTGACGTTGTTATGGCAATGGGCGTTTTTGTTTTCGACGCGCTGCACACCGTAAACCAATCACAACAGACTGAGCTGTCTGGCCAATCAGAGCAGAGTAGCTCGCGTAAAGGAGGGATTTAGTGGGATGATTCATTTGACGAGTCGTTTGAGAATCATTGAAAATGTGATGATGTGCAAATGTATATTATGAGGAAATTAAACCTTTTTTTACCTTTGATGCACGTAAACATGCTGTAGGAGACTCCACAACAACATTAGGAAACTTTAAAATAGCATAATAGGGACCCTTTAAAAGTGCAGTGAACCAAAGACAGTCTCAAAAACACGGTTTGAAATCGCTGGTGTTTCTGACGTCACAAAATGTTATATACAGCTGCTGTGATGAATAGGGAGTTCAAAATAACAGCATCCTTGCTAAATAAAACTATTAATTGCTTTAAAAATAACTTACTGACCCCGAACTTTTGAACGATTGAGTAAAACGTTGTCTCTTAAATGGCCTAAAAGTGATGGCGTCATCTTCCTGCCTCTCTCACTCTTTGAAGTGTGTTTTGTTGTTGGCAGGGGTTTGGTGATTGTGGTTGTATGACCCTGAACTGTGTGTGTGGGAGACCAGAAGTGAAGTGTTACTCTCTGTCTATAAAAAAACATCAACAGTGCCATTGTGATCCATGCGGATGCATGAAACAGGGGTTTGTTCTTATGACTCAGTGCTTATAGAAAGACTGAAGCAGTAGTTGTTTGGTGGGCGAGAATAGAGAGTTGAGGGACAAAATGTCCTCTATAGAGCAGAACAGGGGTCAGAATCTGTTCTGAATGGCACGAGCGAGGACTATGATAATTGGCAAAGCGTGGTTACAGCAGAACCCTGCTATTGTATGACTGTGAATATGTGTGCGAATACAAGGCACATGCCTTTTAGTGTGCTTCCTCAGCGCTTGTTCCTCTGAACTGAAACAGCACGTACAGTTCAAACACACGGTCAGGACATTCTGTTAACTTATTTGCACTTTAACAAAGTGTTCATTCTTCCTTCCCACAATGCCTTAGAAACAGTGGTGTGTGTGGTGGACGTCTGAAGGAAGGCACAGTTCGCTCTTCTTGTTTTTCTTAATTCACTTTCTTTTGATGTTTACAGGGTTAAAGGCAAATGAAACAACAGTGTGGTTTTTTTTGTCATTACCCTCTTCACATTCACACCACTCTTTAGGATTTCTATGAGAAAATTGTCTTGAGGCTGCACTGCCTCTCTATTCCCTGGACAAAACACCCCTGCTAAGAATCAAAATCAAACATAATACAAAAACTAATCAGTTTAACTGGAATCAAATGAAAGGATATGAGAGCTGGTTGGCTCCCTTTTTTTCACCGATTGAACTAGTTGAATCGCCATTTATTTGGGTTGTTGAATGTATAGTATATATACATAGATTCCTCATTAACAGCTGTTTCTATGGACCGCTATGCATAAGCCATCCGCCATATTGGAATGGTCCGGTCCGTGAACATTCGAGAACAAGTTGACGGAGCGTCTGCAACCGTAGTTAGACGCATGTACAGTATGCATCTATATCTGCAGCAATAGACTTCAGAAGATGATTCTGCTAAACTAACACAATACAACAAGAAGATGGCCTCAGCTAACAACATTAATGTCCCCCTGTGGAGAAAATCAAGTTTTTTAACGCTGTTTATATGTCTATGTGGTGTTTTTAATATGCTTTAAGACAAACCATACACAAATTCATAAGTCAACACCATTGCTGATTTTTTTCTCCATAAAACTGTGATCCAAAAGACCAAAATCCACATCCACAAAATGTTCCAATCAGGTCTATGTGTGATCGTCAACGAGTGGATCTCTGGGCTGCTGTGAGTGAGTGGAGGCGGGGCATATTTTTCATTTGAATATTCATAGAAACACATATACTAAATGAAGCAAGGGTGTAGAGTTACATTCAAGATATTTTAATTATTTTGCTAATTTGGCCTGAGTCTGACACCACTGTTCTCAGAGGATGACAGCTTAAGCACTCATTTCCATCTCATTACTCAAACACCTGCGACCTCTGACCCCACCTCACCTGGAGCACAAGTATGAGCCTGCCGAACAAAGCCCATGTCTTAATGCTCAATGACTAGATCAATACATCTTTAGAAAAGCAAGGGTTTGCCCCGGGCTGAAATGAACGGTGTTGAATAGTACTTGACCAAGTGACACACATTTTTGAGAAGGAGTCTTTGCTGTAGCATACAAGAACGTCAGGCACGAGTAGATAACTACTAGTAGAATACACTGCATACTGCAACTGAAAACATTCACAAAACATAGTGATGCTTGCTGTGACAGGTTCTAGTTGTTCTCAACAATGACCAACGAGCTGATCAGCCATTTTCTTGCACAGATCTGATCCAAATAATTGCCAATGACTTAGCAACCGCACAAAATGCCCTAGCAATTCAATCCACCCAACACCATGATCAGACAAGCCTGGACATCAACATGTGAGAAGTGAGTGGCATGGCAACAAGACCATTAGCCGACGCAACAGCCGAGGTGTAAACAGTTGAGGACGAACATAACACAACACTAAGCAAAAGACAGAGAAGACAAGGCTGTGCGGTTGGTTGCTAACATACAGGTAGACCTCAGGGACAGAGGAGTGTATGCAAACAACATCAGACATCCAAACACACAAACAGCTGGGACGTAACAAAAGCCCACTAACAGAGAGAAAAACAGAAACTCAAGACACAGGTGGCCATTGATACAATCAGGCCCTAATAAAGGAGAAGACAGATGTGAATTGACTTGCAATTACCCTGATGAACAGGAGGGAAAGAACAATAGAAGATCAGATAGAAAAGGAGGAGAAGAGGGGTTGAGGGACCTAAACATCTCTGAGGGGCCATTCACACAGAATGTGTTTTTTTTTTATTTAAAAACACGAGACGGAATGAGAAAAGTGGAATGGGAAAGATGCATTTTTTAGAAAGTTGAAATACTAAGTTTTATAAGTGATAGATTCTATTGACACTGTAAAAATAGCAGTAGGCTTATTTTCTTTGCAATAAATGTAAATAGTATTTAGATGCTATTTATACTTATAAAACAGAGGCAGATACTATTTGCACCTCAGTTTGTTGTACATTAAACAACAAAGTAAATTATTATTTTTATTAAAATTATTAAATGGATGTTGCCTTATTGGGACAATAAAGCCCTCCCTACACATAACCATACAATCTAACCCTAAACGATAAACACTTTTATTATTAAACACACGTTGGACACTTCATTTCCACTTTGAGTGTTTTCTTTATTTTTATTTTTAAATAAATGCCTTTTTGATATGATATATGATATGATATGATATGATATGATATGATATGATATATGTGATGCGAAAAGGGAGGAGAGCGAGTTCGGCAAAAGGCAGATTCGATCGACAAGTTACAAGTTTAAAATATTGCATATATTGTATTTGACTGAAATGCTTGTATTGGAATATTATAATCTATCAATGATAAAGCTGATTGGGCTTTTTTTTTCATTATGCAGACCTGGCAACTCTTGTGCAAGGTCTGAAGATGTGGGTATTTTTCCCCTTCTTTTACCTTGGTGTCACGGTTTTATAACGATGTGTCATGCGTGAAGATGCGAGATATGAGCGCAATGGTCAATCATGTCAGTCAAGCACATATTGAAAAAGCAGTGAAAACAATGGAAAATCAGTGCAGTGGAATTGTGTGTATTTCAAAATGCATGATACAGGATGGTATAAAGACATTTTTAAGCGCAGTGGTCAAATCTGTCAAAACATGCTTACATAGAAAAACAATGTTCAGCAGCGCAGTGGCATAAACGCTCTGGGTCGTTCACACAGACTAGATAGACGCCTGCTAAAGTTAAAATAAGCTAGACTTTTTAAAAAATGCATCTTAAGACCTCTCGTTTTTTCCCGTTCAATAGGCACGTGGCCGCCATGTTGGATTTACGATCAGTGAGTGTGCGGTTGGACACTTCCGGTCTCGCTTTACGCCGGTGCAGGGAGCCGGAGAAAGCCGAAAATGATCTCTTATAGTTGTTTATAGAATCAATTATATCACTTAAAATACTACTAAGATATATGTTACTATCACACGAGCAAATGGCAATTAAATGCACGGATGCATAGTCAGATTAATGAATGAAATACAACTGTTCACGAACAGAAGATTGACTCATGCTCCACGCAATTTTTAGGATTCAAGAGAGGCGACTTGCCTTTCTGAGGGTGACAGCCTCAGCACTTCATTGTTGTGTGTCATTACGTTTCGTCACGTTACAACAGGTCAGCTTTCATGCATTCCCCGT
Organism: Gila orcuttii; assembly: GCA_026230005.1. Lineage (NCBI taxonomy): Eukaryota > Metazoa > Chordata > Actinopteri > Cypriniformes > Leuciscidae > Gila > Gila orcuttii. Next base: position 4,502,781 of record JAPDVR010000005.1, on the reverse strand, counting down.
TGCCGCTGCGGTACGGGCAGAAGATCCGGAGGGATGACTTAATCAACCAGACCCAAAACACCCGGGTCTGTAGTCGGCATTACTTTATTTGGTAACATTATTATTGCTAACTGTTTGTGTTTTAGTATGTAATTTAAATGCATATCATTTTCAGTGTATTTCACCTATGCGTTTCTATGCTATTACTGCATTTATTTTGTGCAAGTTAGATAAAGAGCATCTGTTTCATAAATCATTATCTGTCTGGTGTTTATAATACAGTATTTTACTACGTGTAAAATATACACAAACTTAGCTATATTAAATTGTTTGTGTTAACTACAGTTAAAAATGTAAATTAATCACAATTATTAAGATTTGTTTTTTTACCGTTGTTTTTATCTACAAAGATAATTGATGCAAAGAAAGCATGTATGTAAAATATGTGATAATATTGAGCGAGCAATTGATGCAAGTGAAAATTTATGCGCAGAATTGAGAAAATAGTATTTATGGAGATAAATTGTTTCCTATCACAGGGCAAACGTGTGAATGTTCACGCGGTATTTTATGCAAACAACTCTAATCGTAGTTGTAACTATATTGACAGTAGGGATAATTCTCATTGCGTGCAGCATGAGTCCAAGACAATCTTCTGTTCGTGAACAGTTGTATTATTTCATTCATTAATCTGACTATGCATCCGTGCATTTAAAGCAACACTATGTCGTTTTTGCGGTTTTTGCTCTCGGGGTCCCCCTACAGTTGGGAAACAGTATTGTCTTCTACTACTGTCGTAAAATCTGTCATGGTTACACCAGGCGATACACGTGTGCATTTGTTGACAAGCCGATACTGTCTTGAGTTCTCGCGGGCAGACTGCCAGCGTTGCGTGTAAAATGTCTTCATCCCAGGTACATTGGCATATATTTCAGCATGTCATATGAATATAATTTCATGGGTTTTATTTTTTTCAAACGTCAAAAGATCGCGTAGCTCACGTTTACAAGACAGCGTCATTATAGTAGCCTATTGTCTACTGTTTTACATAACGGATATGCTAATTCAATTCAATGTTTGTGTGGTAGGTAATAGCCATATATCGTCAATATTATAATATCAAGCTACCATAGATGAATCTGCAAATTTGAAAATCGATTTGCATTATAAGCAGAGGCAAGACACTTTCACCAGAAAAATAAATACACAAACATATCAGCCTGCAGACATTAGGATAGTTATCCTGAAAGATTATTTATTATAACCATCGTAAACTAGCATGTTAGTGTAGCTACCAGATTGATAATTCGCTACTCTACTAGCATTACTTGATTCATGAAAATAAATGGAGGACCATTCCATAACATGGCCAGGCCTTTTACATTTCGCGCGATAGTCAGCTCCCTGACTCCCTGATTTATTTATAAATGTATAAACACTTTACAGATGACTGACTGCTGCGCTTGTGACAGGGTGCATGTTACTGAAAGAACGAGCAGAGAGAGCCGGTCGCGCGCGCGCACACTCTCACCGTGTTCAAACTGTCTTGCTCTCCCTCCAATAGTGATCCTCGTCCGGTCTTTTAAGTTGTTACTCTCCCTTTTTCTTCTTTTAGTCACCTCTGACAAAACCTTTGCCTTCTTCCTTTTAGTTGTTGCTTCGGTCATGACAACAACATACAGGCGGGTGTCAAACGCTAGTTGGGCTCTCACGTCAGAATCTGAGGAAGTGGGGGAAGTGACGTATGCCGTAAAGCAGTCGAATTTTGTAGTTTTTTTTGTGCTCGGGTTCCTACCCGAAACCCGAAGTTACATAGTGCCAGTAAAAGCGATACAGACACTGTCAGGCTATGGCAGGCGTGTCATTCAACCTATTGTAAGTCGATGTACCATCTCAAGGGTCTTGGAAATATATAATGAAGGTTGAAAAACTACATAGTGTTACTTTAATTGCCATTTGCTCGTGTGATAGTAACATATATCTTAGTAGTATTTTAAGTGATATAATTGATTCTATAAACAATAAGAGATCATTTTCGGCTTTCTCCGGCTCCCTGCACCGGCGTAAAGCGAGACCGGAAGTGTCCAACCGCACACTCGCTGATCGTAAATCCAACATGGCGGCCACGTGCAACTAGCCTATTGCCCTGTGTCTCACTTTTTTAATCGAAAAACGCGTTCTGTGTGAACCAGCCCAAATTCTGCTTCACATCATGCATAATAACACCCCTTAATCCTGGTAATATAAATCCAGTAACGCACAGCTTTAGTCGGAGAACAGCTTCTGCATAACAGCTTTCGTTGGTTTGTTTTACAATTGTAAATGAAGACAGATAGAGAGGAAGCAGGTTCGCAAACACTGAGTCATATCCTACAGGTCCCGACGTGTCGACAGTCTATTGAGAGGAGCAGGTGGGATGGAGGGATGCAGCACGCAAAGAGAAAAAAACTGTACAGCTGTAGTGAGGCTGAACACAAATGTATCTGTGTGTAGCAAGCAAAACTTTATTTCTTGTCTCCTGCTGTGGAGTGTGTCTGACTAGCGAGTGTGTTTGTCTAACAGACCTCTCCTGCTGTAAAGTGGACCGGGCAACTCTCAGGTCCTTCATCTCGTCCTCCGCCCGTTCCAGTCTCCGGGTTACCTCCTCCTCTTTCTGTTGCCACGCCAACAGCTGCTCCTGCATGGACTCGCATCGTCGTTGACATGACAACCGGCTCTCCTCCTCCTCCCTCAGGTCTCGGGACAGCCTTCGGGGGAAAGCGTGAACACAGTGAAATCACGACACATGCAACCGTTTACAACCACATCAAAGCTAGATATCTGAACACACAAAATAAATAGCTTTGTTCTGAAACCACGTCTTGCTTCACTGCATACTGTCTACATACATCCTACCGTGCTGAAATGACCAGTATATGTTGAGTTTTGGATGCTAGTAAACTGGTTATCCTAGCAGGCTTCTAAGTTAACTAAGTTACCATGTGCTAATATTCACAGAGCTGGCATTGGTACATGTCGCTATGCAAACACAATACCTGAGCACAAACAACACTTAGCACACACTAATAATGCGTCAAATAATTACAAGATGGAATTGTTTTTATCTATATGTTTTAGTACTGAATGAAATACACTACTGTTCAAAAAGTAAAGATTTTTTAATGTTTTTGAAAGTCTCTTCTGCTCGCCAAGGCTGTATTTATTTAATAAAAAATACAGTAAACACTGTAATATTGTGAAATATTTTTTCAATTTAAAATAACTTAATATTTATAAATAAATGTATTTCTGTCATGCAAAGCTGAATTTTCAGCATCATTACTCCAGTCTTGTTTGAATTAATCGGGCTAAATGAATGATTTAATGCCTGGTTCATTACAACAGTCACTTGTTTGGTTTGTGAATGAATCAGTGTTTGAATGAATTGGTTGAAAATTTTATTCAATGACTAACTCAAAGACAAATCACAGCCACCTACTGGTGAAACCATGTAATTGGCTTTATGCCCAGCTGCACTACTTCCTGAACTTCAGCCAGCTCCTTGTTTCCTGTCTGCCATTATTGGACAAATTGATTAATTCAGGTGTGCCTGACCTCAGTAGTCATGGCAACAATAATCAGACACACCTGAATTAATCAAGTTTGCCCAATAATGGCAGACAGGAAACAAGGAGCTGGCTGAAGTTCAGGAAGTAGTGCAGCTGGGCATAAAGCCAATTGCAGAAAAAGTCACTTGGTTATTACCTACCTCTGCCCAGAGAGCAAACCTATGATGTGTATAAATGCTATCTAGGTAGACATTTAACTATAGGTTTTGTGTTCATCCACAAACAAACTCAAAATCCTTAAGGTATGTCTGCAGTACCAGAGGCTGCAGTTTCAGAACATTAATACAAGATGGATAACAATCACAGTGTGAGTACAGAATGTGACCCTAGCTGTGGTCATATTAGCAAAATGATGTGGGCAAAAAATGTCGATGTATGAAGCACAGTTCCTGCATAAGTCATTTTCAAACCAAGCAGGTTTCTGTTGGTAAACGCAGCAAATATGTGTGAACAACCGTTGCAAAATCTGTGTGGGGAATCTTTTCGACAACAATTCCAGATTGCGTGGATTCCTTTTGAAATGACTGGACTTTGAAGACAAAGATTTGCAGAACAAAAGGAAACGTAGTCAGTTTCAGATGTCATACCCACAGACCATTGGCTGAACGTCTGATGCATAAGGCACACAAAATTGGAAACACTTCAGGAGTTTTGAAGTTGTCATCTGATTAGTTGAATTATACAGGATTTCCAAGAAACTGTGTGTGTGTTTGTGTGTTGCCTTCTTTAACAGTCCGCCTAGAAACAAGCCCCCGTGACGCCAAACCCCCTCATGGAAGAAGAAAACTATTGTGTTTACAACATCGACGTTACTTTTTCACAACCAAAAACATGATGCTGAACAAAACGAACTGTGATTAGTTGCTTTACATGTCCGCAGACGTCATTAGTCAATGAAAGCTGCAATGGAGTACAGACCTGCCGTCAGTCTGAATATCTGGATACATGAGTCTACAGCAAATGTGAAGATGAATATATATGGGTCGGATATAGCCCATATTTGTTAAAAAGCTATTGTCAGGATTTACTAAAGACAAACACTGAAAAAGTGTTGACAAGGTTATTTTTGCATATGCATTTTAGGAGCTTCCCTTTCAGACGCAAAATTTATAGAAGCAAAGTATTTAAATGAATCATGCAAGGTGATTTACTAAGGTTTGCACTCATCAATGAACTGGTATTTGCACCATCATTTAACGCCCAATAAAAGTATGTCTTAAACCAGACGCTAATTTGCGCTGCTCTTATACTGTAGATTGTGTTGGTCATTATGGGAATGATCCGGCTGCGTCAGTGGATCACACGCAGAACTTTCCACTCTGCCCTTTTTCCTTTTTTCCTACCCTGGAATTACACTCTCACTCTAATTTGAAATTTTTGTAAATCTGGCCCTATAAGTTGTTAGTATTTGGTAGAAATACTGCTTTGGTTGCCCTTTTTTCAGACATCCAATTTGGTAGGTGGCGCTGTCACAAAACAACTAGTGTCCTAGAAATGCGATCCTAGGACTACGGCGGCCCTGAAACTCCAATTCAATAGTGAATAGGCATATGTATGATGACATGAAATTGAGGTGGAAGGGTCTCCTTCACAATTATCACACACTGAAAAAAAAAAACCTTTACCTGCCTGAAGGAGGACTTCCTGGAGAAACCGTCACATTTCTATTTCCCTCCCTTTCTCTCTCTTTGTTTATCTTTTCCCTGCAGGACAAAACTAGGAAATTCCCAAACACAGCCGATCTTATCTGTTGGCCTCCAGCCTCCTCTCCCACTGATTGAGGAAGACACTTTGGGAAAAGGTGTGATAATGACACACTTCCCATGAGCAACAGTTATCACTTAAAGATCAGACAGTTTCCTCCATAAGACGGAGATCTCTTCTGGCCCTTCTAAGAGGAACCAGGCAGCCAAAAAAATGGGCTGGGAAGTGGTATGGCCTTAGATCTGAGCTGGTGTCCTTAAAAGATAAGCGCCATCCCACAGGAACGCTCACATCTGTGGATTTTTTGTATGCCAGAATCTCATGGATAAAACATTTTCCCAAAGTACACACTGGCTTCGTTGGAATGCCTAAACAATTAAGAAAATGCTGAAGCTTAACATATGTTAACATATGAAAGCAATGTGGGGAGCACATGGCTTTTCTGTGGGGGTTACGGAGTCAAGGAGTCACTCTTCCATACTTTTTGAGTATAGAAGAGTGAGAACCGTGGTTGAAGATGACAGAAGTCGGATTTAAAATAGATTCAGTCTGATATCTGTCATCAGAATAAATCATTAGCGCCTGTGACATATGAGTCTACTTTGCAGATATCGTGGCTCCATTGGGATGGTGAAAATTAAAGGAGCTTTGAAAACCGAGATGTGATGTGTGTGTATGCGTGTATGTGTGTGAGGTGCAGGAAACTTTGAAACCCGACGCCCTGTGAGTGGGAAGTACTTCTATCTTCCATCACAGAGCTTCACACGCAGCTTAAGCCTGCTGACACATTACAGAATTTAATATCTATATAATATCACTCGGTCTGAAACAGAGCTGTGATACATGGAGAGGAGGAGGAGGAGGGTGTAAGACCTCGAAATACAGATCATCACGCACATATGTGCCGCTTTTTAAGCTCAAAGGCATCAGGCCCTCTTTCATCAGGTCCGCTTTCTCTCATCTTCTGTCCTTTATCCTCCTTTTCGAGTACTAGGCACAAAAAAATGTATCAAATGAGATTTAACTTGTCTTCTATCCATGCTGTAGAAACAGTCCAAATGATGACGTGTTGTATTACGATTAATCCCTGTAATGGGTTTTGTGGTATTTGCCAGTGTGTCTTTATGTCAAAGGTCTCTCTGTGAAAAGCTTTCTGGTCTTTTCCGCTTTTCTTTATCTGCGTGTCGTCCTCTCTCCATCACAGACTGGTGAGCAATCGTGACAAACAGCACACAGCACTTGAAACCACAGGCAGGAATGTGCATCAATCCACCGAGACGCTTGCAGATGACTGACAGACACTAACAAACTCTGTCTCTGCCACGAATAAACACACACTCACCACACCTGTACATGGACAAACACATAATCACACCCTAATCCAAAAAATACACAATAGTTCATGGTTGTGCACAGTTTAGTGGACCATGACATCAATCAAAACAGACTGAATGTGACCAAAGATGTCTGACATCCTTCTATTTATAACTTCCTGGTGAGTGAGATCAGTATTTGTGTGTATCTGAGAAACTACTGTTTTTCTCTTCTAAGAGAAAAATATTATTTGCAGAGGTTGCCCTGTCATTGTTTTGACAAATTTTAATTTCTATGATGTTTGACATAAAAATCCTTAACAAAATTAGAAATTGAATCAGTTGTCAACATATAAAATGTGGTTAACAACTATCATAGTTTAAATACTAAGTTCCATCATGAAACTCTAGATGCAGACTTAACGCAACCAGCTCACAATTACATTGTTAACTACACGCCACAAGCTGATTGGTTCCTTTTGCATCTGAGCCAATGAGCTTGCTGCTCAACATTTGAATAGTTGGTCAGTGTTTGGTGTAGCAGTTTTCTATGAAACCCTCCACCTTCCCCAGCTCCACCTGTATAGATCTGTTACGGGTGATTTATAAATGAATTTTTCATTTTAAAGTTACAATTCATTTCTAAAAAGTCTATCATAACTCTCTGAGTTTAGCATGGTAATGGATATGACAATGTTGATGTATTTGCGGTATTGGTGGAGTAGTTCTGCTACGCTGTTGCTGTTGGTTATTGCTATATAAAACATACATTTAGTTCATATTGAAATCTCTGCTTTTGGTTTTAGACTTTGATATCTTGGCAAATCGAAGCAAAACTGTGTGATTTTTTATTCTTACGGTTGTACCTCTCTATGGTGGCGGTCTGTTCGCTCCACAACGCTTGCAGATCCTCCTTCTCCACAGACTTTATCCTGAAAGACAACAAAGATGTGTTTTTATTTAAAGCAGCGGCCACTAACATCTGTTCTCTCTTTCCTCTATTGCCTGTGAGCGCAAAAGATACTGAAAAAATTCCCCATCCCCAAAAAAGTCACCCAAGCATGTCCCTCTGGCATGCGCTTCTAACACCAGCATCTCAGCGTGAGCAGCTAAACAATGGCGTGTAAACGAGTGTAGCCCAGGGCACGTCCACATGTGATGTTAGCAGGTACCATCCAGGGGATAATGGGTGCTGAAATCTCACTGAGTGAGACTGAGAAGGTGAAAAAAAGAAAGGAGGTAAAAAAGAGATGGAAACACAATCTGACATACAGCTGTTAAGTGTTATGTTTTTTTTGTAACATCACTCTGTAGTTTGAGTAATAATATAAGACTCCGTTAGCGAGCACAGAAGTGACAAGTGTGGATGTGGGAGTCTAATAAAACACAGAATGAAAGCAATAGTGGCGCCAAGTGAAATTATGTTACAGTATGATGAGTTCTGCTGAGGGAAAAAATAATTAATGGATTTGGCAAAGTTTGTGGATTCAATTATTTGAAAGATATTCAATATTTGAAAGTCACATACAACTAATTTCTCAGGTATTTTATGCACTACCATTATTCTTCAGATTCACTTAATGTTAACAATTAATAATAAGGTCTTTGTTAAAGGGGTCATGACATGAGAAATACAATTGGAGATCTTTGTACCATTAAAACATCTTGCAAGTTTAATAGCTTAAAATGTCCTCCTCATAAACAGGGCATTTGTTTAGTCAAGTTCCAAAAATGTCTCGTTTAGATTTTGTGGGATCTGTGACGGCAAATACATTTGCATGACTTCCTTCATGACTTCCAGCTGTTAAGCGACTGAACGCCCACTGGCGTTCAGTCGCTTAACAGCTGTCATTTGCCTACACTGGATGTGTATGTCACGTCAAAAGCTCAAAAGCTAAAAGAACCCATTATAATCACTGATGCTGTCTACACTGATTCAGTATACAGATACGAGTTCAGTTTCTGACAGTTCTGACATCGATAACGGGACAAACGGAAGAATTAATGAACGTTTGTTATGCTTTGTCTGTAACTAAACTCAACTTTATTTTATATAGCACCAGTAAAAACAACAATTGTTGACCAAGGTGCTGTACATTATATAAAATACCATCAACCTTTAACACCATGTACAACATAAATTACAACACAGAACAGACCAAACACAACACAAATCAGCTACAATTAAAAGCAAAAAAAAAAAAGGATAGGCCATTTTATATGGATGCATGTGCAATAGTGAGTGGGCGTTGATACAGTTTCTTATGCATTGACGTTAGCCAATCATAACAGTGACCATTTACTGACAAGTCTTAAAGAAGTTAATAAAGAAAATTTTATAAACATTATAAGTGAACCTCAAGGAACATTTTAGAATGATTAAAAAAAAACTCCATGTCATGACCCCTTTAACATTAATGGATTAGCTAACATAAACTAATGAGCAATATATTTCTTACAGCATTTATTCATCTTTGTCAGTGCTAGTTAATCAAATGCAATTGTTCATTCATGTTAGGTCAAAGTGCACTAACAAATGTGAACATAAAAGTAAATGTTGAAACTAACATTGAGCAATACTTCTACAGGATTTATTAATCTTAATTAATGATATGTTAATAAATGGATCCTTATTATTCAGTTTTGCCCATAACAAAACATACGGCCTCTTTATATCATGCCACAATAATCTGCAAAGTGGTCCAAACTTCATCCAGTCAAAAGTCTGGCTAAGCGAGACTATTAATATGCTAACAGGGGGCTATTATATGCCTGTGTGTGCATGAGCGTGCTCTCATTTAATGCGTGCCAGACAGTGTTTACATGTGTGTCTATCACTCTGTCATTGCTTTGACACATTAATTCACCATGACGTTCTCAAATTCTGCATGCTAGTCAAGCAATTGTGCCATGCAACATCTAAACATTTGCTGCATATGTACATGTAAACACACATTCTTGTTTTTCTTTCATGGTCAGGACTTGCCATCAATTATATTATAAAAACAATAATATAATATAACATATTATAAAATGCAATGGACTTGCCATTGATCTTGCTAATATAATATAATATATAATATAATATAATATAATATAATATAATATAATATAATATAATATAATATAATATAATATAATATAATATAATATAATAACCCCTAGAACTAACAGGAAATTCTGTACATGCATCACTCACTAGCGTTTGTGTGTGTGTGTGTGTGTGTGTGTGAGTGAGTGAGTGAGTGAGTGAGTGAGTGAGTGAGTGAGTGAGTGAGTGAGTGAGTGAGTAAGGTAATAAAATACTAAGAAACGAGTGAGAAAGGTTGACATCTTCTGCAAAATGCATGCAGTTTTGCTTTTTAACTGCTAGAGGGCCAAAAGTTACAGTGTACCTTTAATTTCAATTTTTTTTACACTGTACATTATAATGTAGCATTATAAATGAGTGATTTTAGTTTTTGGTGCTTTAATTTATATAAACGAAATAATAAAACTTCAAAGGTTTGGGGTCAGTACGATTTTTAAATCGTTTTTTAAAGTTTTTGAAAGAATTCTCTTCTGCTCACCAAGATTGCCTTTGTTTTTGATCAAAAGTACAGTAAAAACAGTAATACTGTGAAATATTACAAAAATGTAAAATAATTTATTTTTAAATAATTAATTTAAAATGTAATTTACTCTTGTGAAAAAAAATCTTTTGAAAGATAGTATAGTATACTTGGCTATTTACTGGTTATCGGATATAACATGAAAATAATTATTCCATGGCTTATCAGAACTAGCTAGAATTGTAATATCGGTGCATCCCTCGTTCCAGCAATGAAGGTAATCTGACCCACTCAACCCAGATAACTTCACACACAGGACAAATTCTCCCTCTGGCTCTCAGACTGCCCTTCCTGTCGATCAGGACACAAGCACAGACCTCGCATGTCTGAGCCCGGCTGCTAATAAACGGGAAACTCTCCTCTCCTCTTTCTTCTTTTCTTGCTCCTGGGGCCTGATGTTAAGCACAACATAGCAGAGTAATCCCTGCATTGCTAAGTCGAATAGCAATCAGTCTCTCGCTCTCTGTCTCATTCCCTCGTTCTCTAGTTTCTCCAATTCTTTCTCAAGGTCGGCACGGCACAGATTCCCTGCGGGGGTCGTCTGTCAACTGTTAAGCCTTCTGAATCCCCCCATCAGCCCAACTCACAAATATTTTTCACCCTCTCACACCAACACTCCCCAAACTACTCCATTGGGTCCCTCAATGCCAGTCTGGGGAGAAACTGGGGAGTTGGTGTCTCCCAGCTGAGCCGAGCATGATGGATGATTGCCGAGTCTTATGGAGGTTTGGTGAAGACCTTTCTTTCTTTGTTTATTATGGTTGCCTGAAGGTTTCGCTGAGCTCTGTGACACACTGCTATCTGACAGCGGGTTAAGATAACCTTTTATTTCCCCTGGATCTCTGTGACACTAGAGATAAGAGTGAGGGGGAGAGGAAAGGGGAGAGAGAGAGAGAAAAAGAAAAAGTGATTATGGGATTAACATGTTAAAGATGGATGTCTCCGTTTGGATGAAAACATGGCAGATGTCAGGTCAAGTGGACCTGAAAACAAGAACGCAATCTGTAACTCTCACATGCTCACTAGAAGTCTGCCTCTCCTAAAGAATGAATCAGATTTGATAGAAATGAATTATCTGAGGGACTTTAGCTCATCGTGGAAAGCAGGGCGGGGCCGAGAGCCGTGGGAACGGAGCAATTGCAAATGAGTGTCGTCTGCGTCCCACACCGGTCTCGAGTTCACGGAGGGAGTTTTTCCTCCTTCGTTTAAAAACAAAATCGTGTCTACACAAGCACGGTTTAAAGAAATCTCTACTCACATGAAAACACAAAAACACGCTATGAAGCGCTGTCAAGAGCATGTCAAACCAACAGGTGTCGATATAACCCTAACCTTAAAGGACAATTCCGGGCAAAAATTAACCTAGGGGTAAATAACACATGGGTACCGAGTCGGCCGTTCTCTGGGATGCGTTTTCATGATAATCGAATGTACCCAGTTTTAACGTTAGTTTCTCGACCAGTCGAACCACGAACGCCGTGCTACGTGCTGGTCGATAGTCACAGTTCAGCTCACGTAGCACGCCGTTCGTGGTTCGTCTGGTCGAGACTGTTTTCCAAAGATGGCTCCTGCTTGTATACGCGAAGAGAACTGTCTTTATAAAGTATCTTCTTATTAAACTGTCTGTACACTTACAAAGTTCTCAATTCTTCGGTTTGCAGGTAGAGACCCTCATTATGCTACCTTGTTAGTGTGGGGCTATTTTGAGCCTTGTTAGTGGTATTAACTAGCAATTTTTATTTTTACTTATTCGATGCCCCATACACTAGCGTTATTAGCTAATCTGTGGTTAAACTAAAACTAACGTTAAAACTGGGTACATTTGATTATCATGAAAACGCATCCCAGAGAACGGTCGACTCGGTACCCATGTGTTATTTAGCCCTAGGTTCATTTTTGGCCGGAATTGTCCTTTAAAGCCATGTTGGCCAATCAGAAGCCTGAAAAAAGTTTATTACTGGTTCTGGTAGGCTAACAACATGTTGTCATAAGCAGTGTCCTGCGTGGTATTGCATCCTGACTCCTCTGTTAAGCAATATAATGGGAGAACTGTGCATGTATCTGTATACATGTTATAAGCCTTGTTAGCACAGTTATTAGCAGAAATATTTTGGCTAGTCCGCCGTTGCACAGACTCGCCTCATGTAAACAAAGGAGATAGCACCTCACAATCTGACATCAAACAAAGGAGATAACAGCGCCAAAATCTCCGGTTTCACTGTCTACACGACGACACTGCAACCGGAGTTTCTGAAAACCTGGCAGTTTTCAAAGAAGTTCGGTTTCAGTGTCCGGATACTGAGTTTGCGTGTGGACGAACAGCCAAACCGCATAGAAAAAGCTGCGGTTTTGAAAATACCTGTGTTGGTGTGGACAGGGCCTAAGTTGTGTTGTGTTTATGTTTGTGCGGCAGTCATCTGTGAGGGTCTGCCGCTTTACTAGTTTTGTAGTTTGTTTATTTTATGATTAAAAGTTTGTTCCCACCTCGATCTTCCATGAGCCTGTTAACTTCATTACATTCATACTTAAGGTGTTTGATTAAACCCCTAACCATAAGCACTGAACTGTGGCACAAAGCAATAAATATATTAATTATCCCTCAAATTATTAGGTGTGCTATTCCTGAGTCACTGGGAAAAAGGCTAAACAAAAGCAGAAACTTTGAAGAAGGGAAACTAGCCTCATCTAAGCACCTCCCAAAACAATGGCTGAGAATTGATACAGATTTACTGATTTAGTCTGATTCATGATTTGGGTATATTTCAGTTTTATTTTGCTCACATATGAAATAAACTCAAATCAGCTAATGCTATAAATCATAAATGGAACCTTCTAACTTGGTACATTACAATACATTTAATTTGAATAACTACAGGGCCCAAATTATTCAGTTGAGTTGAATCAGAATGAGTTTTTATTGCCTGGAGTGCTCATCCCAATCCACATAAATACAAAATGAAAAAAATACAAGCAAAAGGTATACAAGAATATAATAACATGTTCTCTCCATATCATTCTCTTCGTTTGTCTCCTATAATAATGGCTGGATGGCACTCTTTGAGGTTTATTAATGTGTAACAAATGGAGGTGGAATCTGAGAGAGTCTATTTCTGTGTTACGATGTTCACACACACACACACACACACACACACGCTTCATCCCTGAGGCGCTACACTCACGACTACTGAAGCGTTGTGAGATATGCAAGACCAGGTATCATGTTTTTCTGCTGAAATATAACAGGGTGTGATATCTAAACTCCAGGTAACGGAGTTCAGTTCATCAGTTAAGAGGGTCCAGTAAAATGTTTTGCATATTCACATTTCTTAGCTTATACTGTTTATCACTTCATATCTCACCGGGCGGAGGTCCAGCTCATTTACAAAAGTTTTCATCCTCTTTATCGCTTTCAGTCTTGCTCTTTTCCATTCTCTCTCTCCCCGCAGGTTAATCACATTGGTGGTCTGTCACTCCATGAGTATTTTAAATAGCCCCTAACTATTTCTGACATGTATCATCATAGCCAGGGAAACAAACCAGCTCGGCAGATGTGTGTGTGTGTGTGATACTGTATGTGTGAAATAGGGTTAGAGGTTGAATAGTTGTCATGGGAACACATGCTGCATACAAACACTGCTCTTTCTTCCCTGATATGGAGATATCAAAGCTTTGGCAAAAGTTTACACACACACACACACACACACACACACACACACACACACACACACACACACACACACACACACACACACACACACACACACACACACACACACACACGTCATGCTGTTCCAGCATTTGCTGAACGCAATCTAATTCATGAGGTCTAAAGTTCTTTCTTGAAAAAAAAAAAGTCATTGGAGTGTCTTTACTAAGAAGGATGAATAATTCAGGTGTTATTCTTGGCTTGTTTGCTTGAATAACTTAAATTAGGTTAAAGAGATTGCTCGATCATTTCCTCACCCTCTCATCGTTCCATACATGTATAACTTTCTTTCTTCTTTGGGACATTTTTTTTGAAGAATTGTTTTTGTCCATTTGTCCAAAACAACGTTGGATCCTAATTACTTCAATTTTATGGACAAAAAAAATCGATTTTTATGTTCTGCAGAAGACTGCAGCATCCAAACTTAAGATTAATATCTCAAAAAATGAGCTTTCAGTAAGATTTTTTGATCGTACTACCGAAATTTTTCATTTAGATGCTAACATAGCCTCACTGTTTTGCAGTACAGTATAATGTATCTCTCTTAAACATTACACACACGCACACACACCACACTCTGACATCCATACCGACACACCCACACAATTAATTAGTTGTGGAAACTGATTCATTTTTGTTTTCAGGATTCTTTGATGAATAGAAAGTTCAAAAGAACAGCATTTATTTAAAATAGAAATCTTTTGTAACATTATAAATGTCTTTACTGTGATCAATTTAATGCATCCATGCAAAATAAAGGTATTAATTTCTTAAAAAAAAAAAAAACATACTGACCCAAAACTTTTGAACTATAGCGTTCATCTTTCAAAGATGTCAGCTGTCAGCTGCATCAGATCTGTTTATCAACCTTACAAACTACATTAGCGCAGACAGCAGGAAGAACATACTCGGTTACTAACGTAACCTCGGTTCTCTCTAGAGAGGGAACGAGTACTGCGTAATATCTTACGCTATGGGGAAAACCTCTTTTCCACGAGATATTGAAGCCAAAAATTATCCTTAATTTTGAATTAATGTAAAACGCTGTGCAGCAGCATGCAGACATAGGCAAGATGGCTCGCGCTCCTATTGGCTGCCCTGCGGCAACAGCAGCAGCCTATGCGTGACACCATATCCAATGGGGACATTTCGCGCCCATTTCGTCACGTCCCGCCAGAAAAGGCATGGTCTCGCCCTATAAATATAGCTCGATTAGGCTGGTACAACTGGTTTTCATCGGCGAAGCGAACCAGAGCTGTGTATGCACGGCAAGATACGCAGTACTCGTTCCCTCTCTAGAGAGAACCAAGGTTAGGTTAGTAACCGAGTACGTTCTCTTACGAGAGTATCTCTCGTACTGCGTAATATCTTACGCTATGGGGAACACAATGCAAAACGCCGTGCGTACTGGGATCCGACACCAAAGTCCCAAGGGCAGTAGCCCGGGGCTCATATGTAGTGCATAATCACCATAGACTCACAGAGAGTCGGAGAAGAGAGGCTGCAAGCATCATTCCCCATGAAATAGCATCCCACAGGAGCTAGTTATGTTAACAGTGTTTCACGCAGACAGGGTGAACGTGTTCAGCCTGAACTGGGTAATAGTACGGGTTATTCAACACCCATGGAGCTGTTTTATTGCTCAGTGAGCGATGCACAAGCAAAACTCAGCATCTGGGCCGGCACAGCGGGGCAGATAGCACTGAATTCTATACCGACAGAAGCTTGGCTTGTAAGGCGGGAACCTCTAGGTTATAAAACCTTATAAATGTAGACGGCGAGGCCCAGCCCGCGGCCGTACAGATATCTTGCAGGGTAACCCCACTATACCACGCCCACGAAGAGGCCACGCCTCTCGTGGAGTGCGCTCTGACACCCAAAGGACACTGCAGGCCCTTAGAAGTGTAAGCCAGTGCTATAGCGTCGACTATCCATCTGGATAGGCTCTGTTTTGATGCGGCCAGTCCCTTGGAGCGTCCGCCAAACAAAACGAAGAGCTGCTCGGTCTGTCTGAAGACAGACGAGTGGGACACATAAGTTCTCAGTGCCCTGACAGGGTAAAGGAGACTCGCAACCTCCTCCTCATCATGAACCGAGAGGGCGCACAGGGAAATAACCTGGGCCCTGAACGGTGTGTTGAGGGATTTGGGCACGTACTCGTGCCTTGGTTTGAGTATGACTTTTGAGTCATTAGGCCCAAACTCCATACATGACGCGCTTACTGAAAGCGCTTGTAAGTCCCCTATGCGCTTCACTGAAGCGAGAGCCAAAAGAAACACCGTTTTGAAAGATAGATGCTTCATGTCTGACAAATGGATTGGCTCGAACGGGGCACCTTTCATGGCTTCCAAAACCGTAGAAAGGTCCCACACCGGGACTGAAGGAGGTCTGGGAGGGTTCAGTCTCCGAGCTCCCTTGAGGAATCGCACGACTAGGTCGTTTTTCCCCAGTAACTGGCCAGACACAGGTTTTGTAAACGTTGCTATGGCCGCCACGTACACTTTGAGCGTGGATGGGGTCCTGCCCTTATCCAGCAGCTCTTGAAGGAAGGAGAGTACTTCCATGACCCCGCAGTCTATGGGTGAAAAGCCCTTAGCTTGACACCAGGCAGAGAACACAGACCATTTCGAGGAATAGAGCCGTCTAGTAGACAAGGCCCTCGCCTGCGTGATCGTGTTTAACACTCCCTCTGGGAGGTTAGCGGGTACCCGTTGATGGCCCATGCATGTAGGGACCATAGTTGCGGGCGAGGATGCCAAATCGAGCCCTTGGCCTGAGAGAGGAGGTCTTTCCTCAACGGTATTGGCCACGGGGCAGTGCTGGTCAGCCGCATCAGGACTGGGAACCAAGTCTGGTTTGTCCAGAGCGGAGCCACAAGGCTTTGGGTTTCGCCACTGAGCCACAGGGGGAAACAACAAAAGCTTAAATTAGCCCGAGCAGATAAAGAGCGTCATCACAGTTTTGTGTGTGTCGGCGTTTGTTTGCAGGCGTGCGTGTTATACAACAGGCTCATTGCTGCAATATTGACATTTTCAGCCGCTCAAACTAAGAGGAGCTGAGAAATGTTTGATAAATGGAGATTGGTCCGGCCTCGGCGGGACTAAAACACACTCTTTCCTTATTTCGCCGGTGACGCACGCCCACGGGGGGCGTCGAGCAGATAAGAGAGCGTCATCACAGTTCTGTGTGTGTCGGCGTTTGTTTGCAGGCGTGCGGGTTATACAACAGGCTCACTGCTGCAATATTTACATTTTCAGCCGCTCAAACTAAGAGGAGCTGAGAAATGTTTGAGAAATGGAGATTGGTCCGGCCTCGGCGGGACTAAAACACACGCTTTTCTCATTTCGCCGGTGACACACACCCACGGGGGGCGGGGTAGCTTTCTTATAACGTAAAGAAAGCTAGCCGCGGTTTTGATGCTGGCCCGTTTCCCTGACGAATTGCGGGCAGAAGGGGGGAGGTCCACAGAGCTCGCCCCATCCTCACTGTCCGACACCAGGATAGAGCAGCTGGTCTTCTCTACAGATGCAGCTATCTCGTCGTCATAATGGCGGAGGTGGCGGACCGCGGCGGCCGTTGTCCGTCAGTGAGCGACTCGACTGAAGCTGGTGAAGCTGGCGGGCGAACTGGCGAGCTTTCACGGGCTGGAGAAGGCTCGGGGACCCGCTGAGTACGGCGCTTTACGGGAGCGGGCGGGAGTGCAGACTCGGAGAAGAAATGCCAGGCGAGTCCTCAGAGTCACCATGGCAATAGCTCGCTCAGCGAGCGCGAGAGCTGTATGATCCTTACCCAGGCGGGAAACGCAGATGAAATGGCGGTCCCCGTCGCTGAGTGCGGCTCGGCACGAGCCACAGGAACGAAGCATCTTTAAAAAGACGCTTTTCTTTTAGAGAAAGAGAGAGAGAGTGAGTGGCGACGGCGAACACACACTCTCGGCAGAGTAAAAGGATATTGACGCTGGAAAGCGTGGCAGGTACGGCGGCTGAAGGCGGCGAGGTGAAGGCCAGGAGCTTCAGGCTCGAAGGCTCGTCCCGCAGAAGGCTTGTGTCGACGGCGCGGCTTCTCACTCTGGATCCAGCGATGCGTGCGCCTCGCTGAAGAGATGAAAATCAGTTGTACCAGCCTTATCGAGCTATATTTATAGGGCGAGACCACGCCTTTTCTGGCGGGACGTGACGAAATGGGCGCGAAATGCCCCCATTGGATATGGTGTCACGCAGCGCCTCTCTCGATAGGTTGCTGCTGTTGCCGCAGGGCAGCCAATAGGCGCGCGAGCCATCTTGCCTATGTCTGCATGCTGCTGCACAGCGTTTTACATTAATTCAAAATTAAGGATAATTTTTGGCTTCAATATCTCTTGGAAAAGAGGTTTTCCCCATAGCGTAAGATATTACGCAGTACGAGAGATACTCTCGTAAGAGAACCAGCACGCGACGAGCCCCTCCCACACACACACACACACACACAGCTGTCAATGCCAGAGCGACCCTGACAGCGACACCAGCACTCCCACTGTCACATCACACACACTGTCCTGCCACAGAGCGTTCTGACAGCTCATCCACACACACACACCGCGAGGCTCCTTCGCTTACAAAGGGGGAAAAGCAGCCAGAAAAACAGAAGTTGGGATAGATTATAAAAGGAGTATGAGCCAACGTTGAGTAAGTGTGTGTAATGAGATGAACCCGAGGGAGGAGTGTGAAGAAACACCTGACACTCTTCCTCAAGCGCTGCCAGGTCACAGAGCTCGCAAGTCTTCGCTCCTTCTGCACCTCCAGCGAAAAAAAAAAAAAACTCCCTTCATGAGGAGATACATCACATATTCCAAGGAAGATATCCACATCTCTTTGGTTAAATAAATATTCTTGTTTGGTGTGAACGCCAGTGCATTGGTATGCAAATATAATACAAAACGGCTTCTCTCAGACCGGGAGGAAGATGTATGGCTGTTACCCAACTGAGCAATCATAAAATACTGCTCTTTCCTCTTCCCCACACATTAAATCATTCTCGAGGTGAGGAGGGGGTGTTTTATAGATAATGCTGTTATATTGAGCTGTAATGGAAGATGCACATGCAGAGATGTTTGGATGTAGTGTGTATGATGAGTAGAACACTGAATTCTGGGTAAATCTGGATGAAACACTTGTTAAGAGTACTCCACCTAATGTGGGTCAACCTCTGTAATAACATTAGCACTTATGCGTGTGTGCGTATCATGAATACTGTTACAGTCTAAAGCTGTGTTACAAAACCTAGTGAGCTGCCTACCTAGTCAGCATTTTAAGGCATCATGTGTGCAACAGGCACTCTAAAAATAAAAATGTCCTTTTTTTGTATCCGATGACTGTTTAAGTCAGGTTGATTAAAGGTCTGTCCATACTAAGGACGATAACTATAATGAAAACGATAAAGATATAGTTAAAAAAAAAATCAAAAAAAAAATCTAAATATAACCACAACTAAAACCACAAATCCACACCACAACTATAACAATAACGGCACGGAGAAACAATATCATTGGAATTACTTTCAGAATGATTTTTTCAAGCTGATGAATGATTTAAAACAGTGACAGCGAATCTGAATACATTCTGGTTC
Source organism: Gila orcuttii (assembly GCA_026230005.1). Classification (NCBI taxonomy): domain Eukaryota; kingdom Metazoa; phylum Chordata; class Actinopteri; order Cypriniformes; family Leuciscidae; genus Gila; species Gila orcuttii. The sequence continues at coordinate 4,483,256 of JAPDVR010000005.1, read as the reverse complement.
AAAGAGCTCGAGCATTTAAAGCCACAAAACTGCAGCACACTTAAAATAAACAGAACGATATCATCTGCTGGTGTGATGCTAATGTAGCTATCTTTATAGTTATAGATCTTAGTGTGAACAGTCCTTTAATCATATTTGATAATCTGACTAATGATATGATAATGGAATAAAACCAGTTAATTAGTTCATTTTTTAAAAGTTTGGGGTCAGTACAATTATATATATATACATATATATATATATGTATATATTCAGAGATCCATACTTTTGTTCAGAAAGGATGCATTAAATTAATCAAAAGTTACAGTAAAGACATTTACAATGTTGCAAAAGATCAAATCATATTAGAATGATTTCTGAAGGATCATGTGACACTGAAGACTGGAGTGATGATGCTGAAAATTCAGCTTTGATCACAGGAATACATTACATTTTAAAATATATAAAAATAGAGAACAGATATTTTAAATTGTAATAATATTTCACAATATTACAGAATTTACTGTATTTTTAGTCAAATAAATATGTGAGCAAAAGAGACTTCTTTGAAAAACATTAAAAAACAGTATATATAAAATAAAATATAATATATATATATATATATATATATATATATAATGGACAAACCGTAATTATTCTCAAAACCTTACTATGTTTTAATTTGAATATGCACTGAAAGTATAGACTATTAAAAAATAACTTACTCTAGGAGTTTCTTTACATGCTCTTTTTCATGCATGCTGTTCTGGAGATCTATTTTTAGAGTCTTCACCTCCTCCTTCAGGCCTGTAAAAACAAAAAAAATCCTTGATGTACCTTGTAAAACATCAATAACATGACACTATGTGCTCTTAACAGGCTTAACAGTGTTGATCAGGTGACTAAGGAATGCTTCAGGAAACTCGTGCAACACAGAAATGTTCATGATAATAAATCCAACTTGGCTCAACATCTACTGTTGGCAAAAGTTACAAACAGATTTTTGTCTCACTGTCTTTTGTCACTTGCTATAAATGTTCATCTGGTTTTCTTTCTTCATTCATCCGCTTCCTCCCTTGCCAATAAACGTAATTCGCTTTTTCCTCTCTCTCTCTCTCTCTCTCTCTCTCTCTCTCTCACTGCTTTGTATTTCTCATGAAGCACTGAAGCATAATCTGGAGCCTATCGGTTGCCAGAAGCCATAATTGAGGGTAAACTCTACACCCAAACACGGGCCGGTGAGAGCATTCTCATTCATCATCTCAGCTCGCTGACATCCGATGCAGCATTCAGGAGTCGGACCCGCTCCCATTATCCTGACAGAGGACAAATGGCCAAGGGTTTGAAACAGGAGACATTTTAAAAGACAAGAGGGAGGAAGGATGACAGAAAAGCGTAGGAGTCAGACTAGCCACAGATTTAGAGCTGTGCTACTGGAGTCACTGACATCGAAGTCACAAAATATGGCCATACAAGCCAATCTTCAGCTTGTTTTGTTTGATGACAGCATTAGTATTTAAAGTGGCCAAGCTAAACTTCAAATTTATGTCATTTTTTATAGCAACACTATGTAGTTTTTCAACCTTCATAATATATTTCTAAGACATGAGAGATGGTACATCGACTTACAATAGGTTGAATGACACGTCTGCCATAGCCTGACAGTGTCTGTATCGCTTTAACTGGCACTATGTAACTTCGGGGTTCGGGTAGGAACCCGAGCACAAAAAGACCTACAAAATTCGACTGCTTTACGGCATACCTCACTAGCGTTCGATTGCCGTCTGTATGTTGTTGTCATGGCCGAAGCAGCAACTAAAACGAAGAAGGCAAACGTTTTGTCGGAGGAGACTAGAAAGAGAAAAAGGGAGAGTGACAAAATAAAAGGCCGGACAAGGATCAATATTGGTCCAGCGTTCGCTCGCTGCCGTGAGTAAAGGAGGAGGAGGAGGAGGGGGTGCCTGACAAATATATTGCTTGCATACTATCTCTATTTTTTCGAATTTGTTGTCGGCCTGGCCATGTTACGGAATCTATCTGGTCCTCCATTTATCTTCATGATAGTCATGTTTGTTTATTTATTTTTCTGGTGAAAGTGTCTTGCCTCAGACTATAATGCAAATCGATTTTTCAAATTTGCAGATTCATCTATGGTAGCTTGATATTATAATATTGACGATATATGGCTATTACCTACCACACAAACATTGAATTGAATTAGCATATCCATTATGTAAAACAGTAGCCAATAGGCTACTATAATGACGCTGGCTTGTAAACGTGAGCTAAGCGATCTTTTGGCGTTTGAAAAAAATAAAACCCATGAAATTATATTCATATGACATGCTGAAATATATGCCAATGTACCTGGGATGAAGACATTTTACACGCAACGCTGGCAGTCTGTCCAAGACTTGAGAACTCGCGAGAACTAAAGTATCGCCCTGTCAACAAATGCACGTGTATCCCCTGGTGTAACCATGACAGATTTTACGACCGTAGTAAAAGACCATACTGTTTCCCAACTGTAGGAGGACCCCGAGAGAAAAAACTACATAGTGCTGCTTTAATTAGATAACAGAACCAAGAGGCGTCTGCAAACAAATTATGTTAGAGCTTTTCTCAGAATGAATGTATGAAGAATGACGTGGACAAAAACCTTCCATGAGTCATGGAAACGTGGAAGAGCTTAAAAATCCTGGACATTTCTATTGTGAATAATATATGTTTTTGTACGCATTTCACCAGCTGTTGTTCATATAGAGCTTATGTGGAGTTAAACTTGCTTGCAAGTTTGTTGATGTTAGATTTGGGAGCGAATTGTTCTTTTGAGGCAGTTCATTATCAATAAATCTATCAAAATTGTTCAAAAAATGACCTGAATGATTATCAAATCTATCTGAATTAAAATAACTGAATTTAAAAAAATCCTTATCGATATGGCCAGAAAGGTCAAAAATCATGGAAATGAACTGGCCTAAAAAGGTGGGAATATGAAACTTGCTTGCGAGCCATAGTGACTTTTCTTTTGTGGTGGTTATTTTTCAATAAATTGGTCAAACCGGTTCACAAAATGAACCGAATGATGAATGATTATTGAATCAATTAGAATTAAAATAACTTTTAAAAATCCTGATCAAAATGACTGGAAAGATCCACTGTAAAGAAGGTGGTAATTTTGCTTTCTCATGCTATCTTTCTTTAAAATAAATGTCATTTAAATGATATAAACGTATGATTTTTATTACAAGTATGATTTTTCCCACACTGAATTGCAATGAATTCATTACAGGCAGACTAAATCTAATACCAACTCAAGTGCATACTACGGTGGCCGAGAGGTGCAAAACAAATCACAATTATAAAAACAAAATAACAAGTCAGAAAACACAACGACAATTCAGAAAACAAAATAACAATTCAGAAAACACAACGACAAAACTGAAAACAAAGTAACAAATCAGAAAACACAAAAACAAATCTGAAAACAAATTAACAAGTCAGAAAACACAACAACAAATCTGAAAACAAATTAACAAGTCAGAAAAATAAGGGTATCTTCCGTCCATTTCATTTCCAATTTGAAATGAAATAAGCAAAAACGAGAAAACCTACCTTTAATCGTTTTAATTTCGGATTGATTTTTCGTTTTTTGGTTAACGGGTCAAAAACGGATAAATGACTTCAAAATCCGTTTTGCACATGTGGGCGGTCATGAGACGCCCCTTTCAGCCCATTGGTCAAGCAAATCTGAGCCTGTGACGTCATCAGTAATTTCCCAGGTCTTTTCAACAAAATAATAGTCCTATATGGCTCTGCGTACCGCTTCTTAAACTCTACAGGGCTGTGCAACTTAACGCGTTTCACAGAAATATTTATTTAAAAAAAAATTAAATATTAAATATTAATCTGCACCCAGCCAGTTTTATTTAGCTGTGCAGAGTTAAATCTGTGTAGTGCTGCACTAGACTGCGCAGAGCGGGTGAAGCACAGACCAATGTTCTGTCAAGTCTAAATACGCAGCAGTCATAATAACTCTTCTTTTAGACAATACGCTCAGTTTTGGACAAGGGGTGGTCACTGCAAATACTGTAATACAAAACTGCTGATGGTGGTGGTGGGTACCGATGATGGTAAATTAAAATGTAATGTAACTAATCATAGCCGCGAGAGTGAGACAGCGAGATGATTGACAGGACGATAGCGGAGGAAAAAACGCAAAATGTGTTAGTTAAAAATATTTCTTTCTTTAATATAAGTGAGTTTGTATTTGAAAACAACAACAACAAAGAAACAATCAAATAACAGTGTGAGCCACAAACTGAGCTGAGCGTTCATTTTAAAGGGACATTTCGAAATAGCCTATCTTTTATTTATTTGTTATAATCAGTGTTGGGCAAGTTACTTTAAAAAAAAGTTATTACTTAGTTAGTTACTAGTCACCACTTCCTAAAAGTAACTTAATTAGTTACTCAGTTACAAATTATAAATGTAACTAGTTACTTCTGAAAGTAACTATTGCGTTACTTTCAAGTTTCAAAAATTTTAAATGGTCAAATGTAACCACACCTCCACCCCTTTTTAACGGAACTTAAAATACATGTGCAAGTTCAATTATTAACGATAAACCTGAATATTATAATGAAATGGACACTTAATACATTAACAGAAACAATGTACACAAATCTAAATTATTTTAATGTTGCCGTGGGACAAAGTGAGACTAGCCTCCAATCAAATGCCATGTAGATAGCCTAATGTTTATAGTGGATAGATACAAATAACACAATAGATGTTTTGAGACATTTGATATTTATTGCCCCTCAACAGACCACAACTGGGCAAAATTAAATTATGCTTGTTAAGCACTACCAAAAAGAAATAACAAATATATAGGCCTACACTCTTAGCCTACAAATAAAACAAAACAAAAAATGTTTATTACTTTATTACTCCTTAATAAAGGAGTCCAGACATTAGAAAAATATCAGTCTACACATGCGTTTTATATTTAATATGAGGGAAATACACATGCGTTTTATATTTAATATGAAATACACATGCGTTACAAACGTGACACAAAAAATATTTAACTTTTAGGTGGCAAAATATGTTTTAGTAATTCTGTGATTTACAATGCGATTTAGTAATTCAAAGATACAAAAGTAATACTACCCACCGGATGAAGAAGGGTTGGCTCTCCACAGAACATAAAATATTCATTTTATTTAATTTTTCGTGTTTGCATCTATGAGGAAAAAACAATGTTACGGACATGACAGTTCTCCATTATGGACGTGAGCGCTCTGAAAGACTAAAAGACTTTAAAACGTTTACAGAGACTTCAAACAGAAAGTAGCCTACAAAGCCATTCATTAAGGCGAATTTCATTTTGTATTAATTGTATCTTAATTTTAATAAATGTTTCATCAACCAATTGCCTGGATTTAATAAATAAGAAGCAAATATAGCAGACAATAGATAATCATGACCAGGAGGCGCCAGCGCGTGAACTGGATCTCGTCTCATAAATGAACCGAAACCAAAGAACATATATTGACAAGAAGTGAAAGCCAATAGAACGTTCCATTGCAACACCAGCGCCCAGCAGCCCTACGCAACTCGGCAGTCCACTAGTGATGAAAAATATGAAGTTACATGTAACAATACTTTCAATATGAAAGACCGCCAGTAGGTGGCGCCAAGTCAGCCATAAGCCAATTACATAATTATATCATAAAAACACGATACATTAACTCAGTTGCATTGGTCTCAGTTTATTTAAATTTGGTGGCATTAGCTACTGTCGGCCCATCATAATCATGGCTGTATAATCAAAAAATTAAAATGAGTAACATGCATGTGTCAATAAAATGTATTGCATCAAAATCAAAAAGCTTATGCAATTAGTAGGCTACCATGAACTCTATACCTATAAAGAATGTAATGTGTAGCCTATGTATATTTACCGAGGCACTTCATAAACCCAAATGAAAATCTTAATTGATCTTGTTAGAGTTCATGCTTAGAACTGTTTAGCTTTCTAATTGGGTTTATGAAGTGCCTCGGTATATATACAATAAAATAGTATAGTAATAGTATAGTACTTTTATTAACAAAACGATTAAGACGGAATGCATAAAACAACAACATTATAACAAATAAATATTAGATATTTGGACATTTTTTGGACAAAATGAACGCTCAGTTTGTGGTCCACACTGTAATTTTATTGTTTTGTTGTTGTTGTTTTCAGATACAAACTCACTTATATTAAAGAAAGAAATATTTTTAACTAACACATTTTGCGTTTTTTCCTCCGCTATCGTCCTGTCAATCATCTCGCTGTCTCACTCTCGCGGCTATGATTAGTTACATTTTAATTTACCATCATCGGTACCCACCACCACCATCAGCAGTTTTGCATTACAGTATTTGCAATGACCACCCCTTGTCCAAAACTGAGCGTATTGTCTAAAAGAAGAGTTATTATGACTGCTGCGTATTTAGACTTGACAGAACATTGGTCTGTGCTTCACCCGCTCTGCGCAGTCTAGTGCAGCACTACACAGATTTAACTCCGCACAGCTAAATAAAACCGGCTGGGTGCAGATTAATATTTAATATTTCTGAAATAAATATTTCTGTGAAACGCGTTAAGTTGCACAGCCCTGTACAGTTTAAGAAGCGGTACGCAGAGCCATATAGGACTATTATTTTGTTGAAAAGACCTGGGGAATTACTGATGACGTCACAGGCTCAGATTTGATTGAGCAATGGACTGAAAGGGGCGTCTCATGACCGCCCACATGTGCAAAACGGATTTTGAAGTCATTTATCCGTTTTTGACCCGTTAACCAAAAAATGAAAAATCAAGCCGAAATCTCCTTTTTTCGTTTTTTATAAAAAAACGAAAAAACGAATAAAGGCGCGTTTTCTCGTTTTTGCTTATTTCATTTCAAATTGGAAATGAAATGGACGGAAGATACCCTGATTCAGAAAACACAACGACAAGTCAGACAAAACGGAAAAGGTAGGTATATGTGGCGAATGTAATACTGATCGCTGATTGGACGAGACATCTGTCAATCAAGACATGCAGAAAGTACAGCAGACTGCGGCAGAAGAAAGATCGATTCGCGTGTGCATGTGTAAATATTAGAGCTGTCTATTTAACCGGTTAATTTAGTGAGATTATTATGGAGAACAAAACTTTTCAAATTAAATCTTCCTACCACTATCTGGTTTGGTCAGACAAAATTATATTAGAACTCGATCTGATAAAGTGGGAGAGTGGCGTGTTGGAAGAACAGCAGATTTAGCTTTTGACGCGAAGAACCTGAGTTCGAGTCTCCCTCGAGCGACAAATTGTAATTCACAATATTAACTTCTTGTTTATTGATCTGTATAAAACCACATGTAGAAAAAACAAAAGCTCATGCAGGGGCATTGCCCCTATATTTGGAATTTTTAGGGCATTATAACTGCATTCTAATAGTGTTTATGTTTGTTTTTTGCAGAGTGAGGGACCTATTCGATAATGTCAGCTCACAGCCTCGCACATAATTTAAAAAATTATCGTAGACGATACAGCTAATATTTACACATGCACACGCGAATCGATCTTTCTTCTGCCTGTATTATCTGCATGTATTGATTGACAGATGTCTCGTCCAATCAGCGATCAGTATTCCATTCGCCACATATACCTACCTTTTCCGTTTTGTCCGACTTGTCGTTGTGTTCCCTTTCGAGAGGTCTCTCCTATTGCGTAAGTAGCTTACGCTATGGGAAAACTCCTTTTCTCGAGAATATTGAAGTCTTTATGTAAAACGCATTGCAGCTGCACAGCTGACAGCAATGAACGAAGGAGCTCGGTCATTGGCTGTGCTGCGGCAACTTGCTCGAACCAATGACGGGGCGACTCTGAATGCGCGACCAATGAACGCGCTTCGCGCCCGCGCGCGTCAGAGCCCGCCAAGATGGGCGTGGCCAAGCTATATATTGGGCGCCCCGTCATGAGAGTTCTTTAGATTTAATCTCCTTCAGCGAACACCTTCTTCGCTGGATCCTCCGGATTATTGAAAGCCTTCGCCGCCGTGGAAAAGCATACCAGCGGGATTGCTACGAGGACGTCGGCACCTTCAGCCGCCTTCGAACACCATCCTACTGAGCCATCCGGCGCGCCACACACGCAAGTATTTTACATCTGTTCGCCCCGCGACATTTGTAAAAGAGCAAATTTTCTGAGGCGTTGTTTCAAATGCCTTCCTGCGCGTCGTGCAGAGACCTTCTCCCGGACGGGGATCGTCACATCATCTGCGCTCGCTGCCTGGGCCGGAACCACGCAGAAGCTGCTCTGACCAAGGGCGGATGCCCGGAATGTGACGACCTGGGTCTCTCCACACTGCGGGCTCGCTTCGCCGCTTTCGCCGCGAGCGAGCCCATCGCCGCCACCCCTCTGTTTGAGCCGCGTTTAAAAAAAAAAAAGCCGCTCACAGAGGCTTCCTGAACCTGAGCTCAGTGACGTCACGCCGAGCCAGTCTCCGCGTGCTTCACCGCCGCTCTTGCCTTCCCCACCGCCGGTTCAGTTCACTCAGCCGGACCCACACCCCTCTAGCAGAGCGGTGGGCCTTGTGACTTTCGGCGCGTCCGAGGACGACGGGGGAGTGAATGACAGCCTGTCCATCGACGCTGCATCTGACGACTGGCCGGGCTCCACTTTCGACCCCGCCCCGTCGACGCTAGCTAGCACGAGTGCGGGCTCCACCATGGATACGGAGATTATCCGCATCCTCTCGAAGGCCGTGGAGGACCTCGGGCTCGATTGGTGTTCTCCGCCAAGTCATGGAAAGCCCCCCACTCTGCGAGCCTAAAGCCTTCTTTTTCTTCTTCGCTCTCCTCAGTGGACGGCGCGAAGGAAAGAGGCTACGAGGGAACGCCGCCCCTCGAGGAGGTCGTGGCCAATCATCTCTGCCCGCCCTCCACCACCGGATGGAAAGCCAAAGCTTCCCACCCCTCGAAACCCTGCCGCACTACCTCTGCTCTCGCCGGTCGCGCCTACGCCGCCGCCGGCCAAGCTGCATCAGCGCTTCACTCAATGGCGGTACTTCAAGTGTTCCAAGCCAAGCTTCTCCGCTCTATGGACGAGTCTGGCCCCGAACCCGAAGCCTTCAGGGACCTACGCAGCGCAACTGATAGCTCTGCGAGCCACGAAGGCCACCGCCCAGTCTATTGGCCGTGCTATGGCTAATTTGACTGTTCTCGAGCACCATCTGTGGCTGACTGTGACTGAGATGAAGGACGCGGATAAGGCGCCATTTCTCGACGCGCCTATCTCCACCAGCGGGCTGTTTGGACCGGCGGTTAAAGGTTTCGCAGAACGCTTCACTGAGGCCCAGAACGCTTCACAAGCTATGCGTCATTTCCTGCCAAAGCGCTCCAGCTCATCGCAGAGCAGACAGAGACCGCCACAGCCGCAGCGGGCTAGAACAGCTCCCACCGCCTCTCAGCCCGCGCCTCAGGCTGACGCTCGACGCCGCTCGCGCTCTCAAAAGCCGTCCTAGCCACAGAAATGAGAAGAGAGAGTGCGTGTCTCGCAAAAGCCGGACCACTCTCTCTGCAAAAGCTCAAACATTACCCAGTCCCCTTACAGGCGGCTGGATATGTCCATACAGCAGTCAATGGGCCAGTCACAGAGCTCGCTCATCTGCAAACAAACACCGTTTTTACGGCGACGCACAAAAAAAAAAAAAAAAAAAAAAAAGTATTTTTCTGCCTGCGTCACTAAGGGTTAACATGTCCACAAAGTGTGCATTCCCAGATACTGTCAAAACAGTGCCAAATTCATTCCCAGCTCAGGCTGCGCTTCCCATGAATGTAGATCACGTGCCTACGGTCATGTACGCACCACTACACACAAGCACTGTTCACACAGTTATAAATTCATCCCCAGTAAAAGCGGGAAACATTATAAAGGTGACGCGTGTGCCTAACACTGTTTATGCACCCCCACTTATAAACACTGTCCTTACAGTGTCAAACACAACCTCCGCTCAGGCTGCGAGTTTTACAAACACAGCGCGCGCTGTTGTAATCACACACGCGCCCATTCACTCAGCTGCTCAGCGCGTGCCCGCGCCTCTGAGAGCTACGAGCTCAGGCGATTCGCTGGCCAGGTCCCTACGTCACAGCGGCCCGCCCCTAGCCTGTATTCAGCCCATATCTGTACACGCAGCGGCATGGGAAAACATTCCAGATATGCCGAAATGGGTATTGAATATAGTAAAGCACGGATACTCGCTCCAGTTCGCTCGCAGACCACCACGTTTTACGACTGTGGTCGAGACAAAAGTGAGAAAGGAGTGTTCACATGTTCTACGCACCGAGGTGCGCAAACTAATAGAAAAGGGCGCTGTGGAAACTGTTTTCCCCCTCTCTGAGCGGGACAGGTTTTTACAGCCGCTATTTTCTCGTCCCGAAAAAGGATGGCGGTCTCCGCCCCATCCTAGATCTCAGACACCTGAACAGAGCACTAATGATTCGCTCGTTCAGAATGTTAACAACCAAGCATATCCTCGCGCAAGTACGCCCAGGAGATTGGTTTCTCTCAGTGGATCTGAAAGATGCTTACTTTCACATTCCAATAACGCCTCATCACAGGCCGTTTCTGAGATTCGCTTTCGAGGGACAGTCATACCAGTACACAGTACTTCCGTTCGGCCTGTCCCTGGCTCCCCGTACATTCACGAAATGTATGGATGCAGCACTTTCCCCCCTAAGACGAAGGGGAGTGCGAATACTGAATCATCTCGACGATTGGCTGGTTCTAGCACAATCAGAGAGTCAGTTAATAACACACAGATCTTGGATTATCAGCCATTTAGAATGCCTGGGTCTAAGAATCAATTTTGCAAAAAGCATACTATCTCCCAGCCAGAGGATTTCTTTCCTGGGAATAGTTCTAGACTCGATGCAAATGACAGCGCGTCTCTCATCAGAGCGCGCGCTTACCATCCGGCGCCTTGCAACATCATTCAGGGCGGGCGCGCGCGCGTGCCCCCGTCAAACGGTTTCAGAGGATGCTCGGTCTCATGGCCTCAGCATCGGCCGTACTCCAGCTAGGATTGTTGCATATGCGCCCTCTCCAACGCTGGCTCAAAGAGCCGCGTCCCTACTCACGCGTGGCGTTCGGGCCACTTTTTAATCAGAGCGAACCACGGCTGTATAAAAGCCCTGACGCACTGGAAAGCCGCCGACTGGTACCAGTCAGGCGTGAGTCTGGGTGTGAACACAAGGAGAAAGATGATAATGACAGATGCCTCCAAAATAGGTTGGCGGGCCCTTTACGAGGGCAGGCCTGTCTCCGGCTTTTGGTCAAACCCGGAGAAGCGCCTACACATAAACTGTCTGGAAATGAAAGCGGTCGCTTTGGCTCTCAGAGCCCTGCTCCCACATCTAAAAACGAACACGTCCTGGTCCGTACGGACAACATGACGGTAGTGTCGTACATAAATCGCCAGGGTGGACTCAGGTCGAGCTCCATGCATTCAATGGCCAGGAGACTCATTTTATGGTCCCAGCACAACTCGCGCTCGCTGAGAGCAGCGCATGTGCCAGGCGCCCTGAACCAGGGGGCAGACATGCTATCCAGAGACAAGATTCTCCCAGGAGAATGGGCTCTCAACCCGCTGACGATTCAGTGGTTATGGAAAACCTTTGGCAAAGCGGAGATCGACCTCTTCGCCTCCAAGGAGAACGCGCACTGCTCTTTTTTTCTTCACGAAAAGCACGGACGCGCTCGCCCAGAGCTGGCCGAGCCGCCCCTTATATGCCTTTCCCCCGATCGCGATGCTGCCACAGGTCATCAGTCGGGTCAGAGAGGAGAAAAACGCAGTGCTGCTGATAGCCCCACTCTGGAAGAACCAAACATGGTTTCCAGATCTGATGCAAATGCAATCTGCACCACGGCCGATTCCACTGAGGCCAGACCTCCTCAGTCAGGCCAGCGGGATGATATTTCATCCCCGCCCCGATCTGTGGGCCCTTCATGCATGGCCCCTCAACGGGTTCCCAGGAACCTCGCGAGCGGAGCACTAAAAAACCATCGCTGAGGCGCGGGCGCCCTCCACGAGACGCTTATATGCCCAGAAATGAAAGTGTTCAATGACTGGTGTAATGCCAAGGGCCTGAACCCTGAGACATGCGAGATTACGAATGTACTTGTTTTTCTACAAGGGCTTCTGGAGGCGGGCCGCACCCCCTCCACGCTCAAAGTATATGTGGCGACCATCACAGCGTCACACGACCCTGTAATGGAACGTCCATTGGGAAGAAACGACCTAATTATTCGTTTCCTAAAGGGCGCTAGGAGGATGAACCCTTCACGCCCCCCCTCAGTGCCGATCTGGGACCTAGCTACTGTCCTAGACGCTCTTAAAGGGCCCCCGTTCGAACCACTCCGAACCGTGCACCTTAAACAGCTCTCGCTCAAGACTGCGCTCTTGCTGGCACTCGCCTCGGTCAAGAGAGTGGGCGACCTGCACGCGCTTTCGACAAGCGCTGCCTGCCTAGAATTCAGTCCTAACGACTGCAGGGTCGTCCTTAGGCCGAAACAGGGGTATATTCCTAAAGTGCTCACCACTCCCTTCAGAGCACAGGTTATCTCCCTAACTGCGTTTTCGTCTCCAGCAGACGAACACGACGCTAATCTACTCTGCCCCGTTAGGGCTCTCAGAGTGTATTTGGAGCGTTCTGCCCTATTCAGACAGACAGAACAACTGTTTGTATGCTTTGGCGACCGTACGAAAGGTTCCGCCGTTTCAAAGCAGAGAATCTCTCACTGGATAGTTGAAGCTATAGCGCTGGCTTACGAAGCTAAGGGACTTCAATGCCCCTGGGGAGTCAAAGCACACTCCACCAGGAGTGTGGCTTCTTCCTGGGCACGGTCGAGCGGGATACCGATCGAGGATATTTGTGCGGCGGCAGGCTGGGCCTCACCGTCCACATTTATCAGGTTCTACAACCTACAGGTCCCGACATTGCATTCCAATGTGCTATCAGCATGATGCTAGTTGAACTGCGAGTTCGCATCTAGATTATGTATGTGCTTGTGTCACACTGAGCGCCTTCTAGCCGCTCTGTATTTTTTCCCATATATAAAGCTCGCCTCTGCCGGCTAGTTGGATGATAACTTTGCTTTTTAGCTCAGGCACCTGCCTCTGGCTATCATAAGGCGAAGTTCAGCACGCACGGCGTTTTGCATGGTGTTCCCATAGCGTAAGCTACTTACGCAATAGGAGAGACCTCTCGAAAGGGAACGACTCGGTTACTAACGTAACCTCGGTTCCCTGAGAGGAGGGAACGAGTATTGCGTAAGCTGCCGTGCTTGTGCTTGGTTAGTTCGCTTCAGTCGTTTTAACCTAAAGAACTCTCATGACGGGGCGCCCAATATATAGCTTGGCCACGCCCATCTTGGCGGGCTCTGACGCGCGCGGGCGCGAAGCGCGTTCATTGGTCGCGCATTCAGAGTCGCCCCGTCATTGGTTCGAGCAAGTTGCCGCAGCACAGCCAATGACCGAGCTCCTTCGTTCATTGCTGTCAGCTGTGCAGCTGCAATGCGTTTTACATAAAGACTTCAATATTCTCGAGAAAAGGAGTTTTCCCATAGCGTAAGCTACTTACGCAATACTCGTTCCCTCCTCTCAGGGAACCGAGGTTACGTTAGTAACCGAGTCGTTTTCTGACTTGTTAATTTGTTTTCAGATTTGTCGTTGTGTTTTCTGACGTTTTCATTTGTTTTCAGATTTGTCGTTGTGTTTTCTGACTTGTTAATTTGTTTTCAGATTTGTTTTTGTGTTTTCTGATTTGTTAATTTGTTTTCAGATTTGTCATTGTGTTTTCTGAACTGTTATTTTGTTTTCTGAATTGTCGTTATGTTTTCTGACTTGTTATTTTGTTTTTATAATTGTGATTTGTTTTGCACCTCTCGGCCACCGTACATAACAGATTGTGACAAAAAAAATCTAACATTAATTACATGGTTTGTCAAATATACCATATATTATTTAAGTCGAATATATTACATATGACTGAAAGTGATAATAGCTTGAGGTAACAAATCTATTTATTTTATACTATTATTATGATTTTCTTATTGCTATGCAGAGTTGTGGTTATATGACTGTCAAATGTTATTAATAATGCATGGATAAACGGCTCTTTTCAGGTGCCTATATGAACAGAAAACAAATTAGACGAGACACACAAGAGATAAGATGAACCAATTTGCATGAAGAATTATTGACATTTGCAAAGGTGTCAAAGTAACAACACTGTCACACATGTAACCGCAGTCAGGAGTCCTGCCGTGTTTGAGTGAGATGCTGCCCTTTACTGCCAGCGACCAGAGCGAGCCGTTCTGACCTCTCCTCCTCCTCTCCTAATGATTAGCATCATAAAGCACAGGACAAAAATACCCCAGAGAGGTTGCGAGACTTCAGAGATACAGGAAGGAATTATTAGTAAGACGCTAATTCTGAAGCACATCTCCTGAGGAAAAGCACTACAGCATTGTCTTTAGCGAATGAAGAGACAATAATTAAGTTGTTGTGTCATCCCTGTGAAAACAGCAGCTGCAGAAGGAGAGATAGAGAAAAGGGTGTGTAAAACCAAAGTAAATTACAGGAAATAAACGTGTTTGTATCTAAAGGAACTGAGGGCCCGGCCATAAACACCTCAAACCACAGGCCAGAGGAAGCGGTCATTCTGTTCTGAACTGTTTGTGATCTGCTAAATCACAACAGGATATATTCCAGAACTGAATAAAGGCATCGATTCGCTACACACTCGATCCAGAGGGCTTTTATTCTGAGGAAAAATGGACGGTTTTGTTCTGTTTGTTTGTTGGTGAAGTGGCTGTCTGGCTGGCTCTGAGAAGCGGAGACCGGTTACAGTGACGTCGTGCTTTTTCTGCTGAAAGTGCTCTCTACTGTGTTGCCCGTGTCAGCGTGACATCTTCTCGGTGTGGTAAAAGGTGGGGGGGGGGCTTCTCCTCAGATAATTGCTCTCTGGTCACCGTAACACGACTGGGCGAGATCAAGGTATACCATCTAATCTTTATTTTGTTCCTTTTTATCTTTCCGTTGTCTCGCATGGGACGGAAAAATCTATCTGGTCCACTAATGATTCTAGGACAATATGTACTTCTCAGAGGACAATCGTTATGCTCTTTCATAGTTCAGGAGACTTAATGGAGTTCTTCGGCGCATTTCATTTAGGTATTCATTTTTTCTCAGAAGTGTCCTTAAAATTCTTATGGAAAAAAAAAGAAGAAAAAAAAAAGAGAAGAGACATTTTAGCATTCAATACGAGTATAGAGCTTGAAAATGAATGTGAATGGCACAGCTCAGATCATTTGGCTTGGTAAGAATTTATATATAGCGTACCATTTAAAAGTTTAGGGTCAGTATGATTAATTAGAAAAAGAAATTTATTATTTTTTTTGAGCAAGGAAGGACAAATTCAATTATTCAAAAGTGACAGTAAAGACATTTATAATGTTACCAAGATGGTTACATTTTCTCCATGAAGCATTATAAGGGTATTCTTAATTCATTGTAACTCATTTATAATGACTTATAAACAACTTTATAATGTGTTATATCATATGACAGAAAATCATAACAATAGTGACATTATACATTATAATACTTAACTATTTGTGGTTATAACTTATAAGAGTACAATGCATTATAACGCCAGATGAAGCCTGCATTTATAATGGTATTTTTAATGCATGCATAATGCCTTATAATGTGTTGTATCATCTATTCCAAAATTTTAGAGAAAGAGAGATTATTGCAGTCTTTTTCTCTGGAGAAAAATCTTTAACTTTACACAAAAGTCTCAATTTATTGTCATTGCTGTTTAGGAGAAACAACTGAATTTGTTAATGATTTGTGATGTTTCTTTCTTTAAGCTTTAAGCTGTGTTTGCCGCTCATGGAGGTTAGGGGCCGTTGGCTTATTGATAAGGGAAACATTTCAAGTGTTAACTGCACCACTGAGAGTTTCAGAGGCTCCATAAAGAAACAAGCCGGGGGGTTAAACACCTGTCTAACACAAACACACGCTCAACACCACACAAACACAAGAACTGAAAAAGCTAGTGAAACACACCATAAGCATGTCTGGATACTGGCTCCATAAAGAAACAAGCAGGGGGGTTAAAACACCTGTCCAACACACACACACACACACACACACACACACACACACACACACCAGATGTACAAGGATGACAAACAGACAAACATGGAGAAAACAGAGAGAATGAAAGTGCAACCTCTCAAGCATATTTATTATTATAATTGCAATTCTGTTTGGTGCCACTAATGGCGGTAAAATGACACACTTCACCTTTAAACTGAGTGTACACACCCTGTATGAGAGACTGGGCTTCTTGGTTTTGGTTCTGCAGTAGTTTGTGGGACTGGACCTGGTTCTGCATCTGTGCTCTTGCTGTATCCAGGTTTAAGCTCAAACCTGACACCTCCACCTGCACCTCCATCAGCTCCGCCTGCAACCCCTCCACTTCCCGATTCAGACGAGCACACTCTGAAAATAAATGCATTTGTGAAAGTGGTCAGACTTATCAGGTCATGTGTAAACTAACTTTTTCAATGATTCGTCATCATTTGTAGTGGAAGTGCTGTGTCCTGCAAGTATTCCTGAGATGAATTCAAATGCAAAACATAATGATAAAAACAAGATGCCTGAGAGTCGACTAATTTGACCTGCTGGAAACACAATGAGTTCAGTGAGGTGCAGGGTAATCCGGTCAGCATGTTCCCACCCTCTAAAGCAGACTGTATGATGACACAGTAAACAGACCGTTTCAGTGGATGCTGGTAGTTTCAGAATATTTGGGGCACGGCTGAAAGACATACACACCATGGGACAAAAAGTATGGATACGTAGGCCACACTTACAATTAAAAAAAATAATAATAAAACAGTTATTTCTACATTTCTATCAAATGTATATAATATAATATGATATAAAAAATAATATAAAATTAAATACATTAATGTTATAATTCAGAAAATGTGCCTTGAAATGATAAAAAATTAAATTAAAAACATTTCTAATGTTACAAAAGATTTCTATTTCCAATTAATGCTGTTCTTTTAAACTTTCATCAAAGAATCCCGGAAAAAAGAAAATGTCCGTTTCCACAGAAATATGAAGCACCACAACTGTTTTCAGCATTGATAATCATAAGCACTTAAACATCATATTAGAATGATTTCTGAAGGATTGTGTGACACTGAAGACTGGTCAAAAAAATTCAGCTTTGATCACAGGAATACATTAGTTTACTATATAGTACAATAGAAAGAGTTATGTTTAATGATATAACATGTCAATGTTTAATTTTTACTGTGATTTTGAGTGTAATTTTAAAGTGTTCTAATACTTTTTGGGGCCCCTGTATTTCAGATAACAGATAACATATCCATTCATCTAAAGTAAGATAAGTGAGACACAGTAAAAATTCATAACTTTAGAAATTCTCATAAGTGCTTGTGCATGGCATGACAAAAGACAACTACAAAGGAAATTCTCTGATGGGTGAGAAAATACCAGAGAACTTTTAACAACAACAGCGGGCGCATTAATTCATGTCAGAAACCCAGACCACTGAAGAGCTCGCACACACACAGATCCGAGCGGAGAGAGAGAGAGAGAGAGAGAGAGAGAGAGAGAGAGAGAGAAAGGCCGAGTCTCTGTCTGCTGATTGATGCACTACGGGTCATGGGGTGTTGCCATCAACTCAGTTGAATTTAGTTCCAACACACACACACACACAGTCTGGTTCGCTATCTTTGTGGGGACTCTCCATAGGCATAATGGTTTTTATACTGTATATTCTATCCCCTTACACTAATCCTACCCCTAAACCTGCCCATCACAGAAAACTTTATGCATTTTTACATTTTCAAAATTCAAAGTTTAGTAGATTTATTAAACCATTTCCCTCGTGGGGACTGCTGTCTGGTCCACACAATGTATGTGATCTCAGGTTTTACTATCCTTGTGGGGAGATTGGGTCCCCGCAATGTAATATAAACAAAGGCACACACACACCCACACACTCAAACCCTACCTGTCTGTCTCAGCTGACTAAGCACCTGAACAGCAGCTGCTAGTGCTGACCCAGCGTGTGTTAGGGTTCAATGAACGCTTTGGATGAAACTCTTTAGCATACTAGTGCATTGTGTGTGTGTGTGTGTGTGTGTGTGTGTGTGTGTATATAGGGGGTGCAATCTGAAGCCCTGCGTGAATGTCTGAACTTGTTTTTGGTTTTCCCAGGCTGTGTGAACTGTAGGGGCTACGTTCCAAAGACTACTGAATAAAACCTATATCGACTTTAAAAATGAAAGTATTTCATTTACTATTGTAACTTTAAGTGTTACTTGAGTTGCTATCTAGCACCCAATCGTAACCAAATACTGTATACTGAGATTGTGACCAAATGTAAAAGTCTCGGATCTGGTCATTGATCAAGCTCTAATCTGAAGATGTAATGTCAGTGGTGTAGTGTATGACGGGTGTAGCACAAGCACAAGTTAAGTCTTGTTGAAGTCATTCGCTCTATGTTACGACTGTCTGTCTTATTTGGTGTTGTTTGTCTGATCCCTCATTTATATATATATATATATATATATATTATGGCCAGCCAACAGTTTAAAATGTGTGTGCACCCCTGTCCTCGTTTTATTACGGATGGGGACACGCATGTTTTGTGTGTGAACTGTTTGGGAGCGCAGCACGCCCAGGCAGCTCTCGAGGGAGCTGCCTGCGTACACTGTGAAGCACTACCCATGAGGGTGCTGCGCTCCCGGCTGGCATGCTTTGATGAGCTCGGTCAGGCTCTCGTTCCCCGCGGTTCTGGTTCCGCGTCTGTTGAGGCGGCGCGGCTACTCAGATCGTGGGGTTCGCAGCGGGATCTTGCAGATGAGAATGAGACTGCTGCGGCACTTTCTCATTCTTCATCTGAGGATCCCGAAGCCCCTGTGAGTGGTGCAGAAGCCCGCGCTGCGGCTTCTTCTGCCCACGACCAGGTCCCGGTGCTTGAGCTCTCTGCTTCCGAGGAGGCAGAGGTGATCAGCATCGAGGATGACCGTGAGTCGAGCGCGCCAGTTCACGGCCAAGCTTATGAGGAGCTGGTGGAGGTTGTGACTCGTGCCGTGGCCAGACATAACATCAGCTGGCCACAAGATGAGCAGGGAACGCAAGTCAGAAGCAAGTTAGACGAGCGTTTCCTGCGGCACAGGTCACAGCCTCAGCGCCGGGGTTTGCCGTTTTTCCCCGATCTCCATAAAGAGATCTCGAGATCATGGGATAAACCGCATTCGTCCCGTGTCTCCTACCCATCTGTCATTGATTATAGCAATGTTGTGGGGGCACGGGATATGGGTTATGGGAAGATGCCTAGAGTAGAAGAGGCGTTAGCCGGATACCTCTCTCCTGAGGCGGCATCTTCCCTTAAAACCCTGGCGCTGCCTAGTAAGCCCTGCAGAGATACATCTGCTTTAATAGGCAGGGCTTACATGGCGGCATGTCGGGCTGGTTCATGTGTGCACCCTATGGCTATCTTGCAGGCATACCAGGCCGACCTCCTGAAAGATTTGGACGAGGGGGAGGGGCCAACTCCGGAAGATTGCGTAAGGCCACAGATTTGTCTCTCCGGGCCACTAAAGAGACGGCCCGCGCCATTGGCCGCTCTATGGCAGCTATGGTGGCCACGGAGAGGCATCTGTGGCATCTATCATCTTCCCAACATATCTGCATGGGTCCTGCATATAATAAGGTCAGAGTACAGACTGCAGCTCGGGCACCGCCCCCCCCAAATTTTCTGGGGTGGTGCAGACTACAGTGGTTCCAGAGCAGGCTCAGGTGATGGAACAAGAAGTGCAATCTCTGCTGCTAAAGGAGGCCATAGAACGTGTTCCTCATTCAGACATGGAGTCCGGATTTTACAGCCGGTACTTTATAGTTCCAAAGAAGGATGGGGGGTTGAGGCCAATTCTAGATCTCAGGGTTTTGAACCGGTCTCTGAGGAAGTTCAGGTTCAAAATGCTCACTATTCCTGTCATCGTGAGTCAAATAAGATCCGAGGACTGGTTTGTCACGATAGATCTAAAAGATGCCTATTTTCACGTATCCATCCTTCCATGTCACAGGAGGTTCCTGAGGTTCGCTTTCGGGGGCGAAGCTTACCAATATCGGGTTCTTCCGTTCGGCCTAGCACTCTCTCCCCGCACATTCACCAAATGTATGGATGCAGCACTTGCTCCACTAAGACTTCAGGGCATCCGCATACTGAATTATATCGACGACTGGCTCATTCTGGCCCAGTCTCGAGAAATGGCAGTTCGGCATCGAGATGTCGTCCTTAGCCACATTCAAAGATTGGGGTTGAGACTCAACACAAAGAAGAGTGTGTTAGAACCATCCCAGTCCACAACGTTTCTGGGCGTTGTGTGGAACTCGACTACGATGCAGGCACGCATGTCTCCGGCGCGTATCGAGTCCATTCTGGCGATGGTGTCCAAGTTAAAGCTAGGCCAGGCCACTACTGTAAAGCAATTTCAAAGACTGCTGGGCCTCATGGCAGCGGCATCCAACATTATACCTTTGGGCCTTCTACACATGAGGCCCCTTCAGTGGTGGCTGAAAGCCAAGGGGTTTTCCCCCAAGGGGAATCCATTTCGTATGATCAGAGTAACGCGCAGATGCCTTCGTTCTCTAATAATATGGAGGAAACCTTGGTTCCTGTCCCAAGGGCCAGTGTTAGGAGCGTCATGTCGCCGGAAAACCGTTTCGACAGACGCCTCCCTCACTGGCTGGGGCGCGGTCATGGACGGCCGCTTTGCCAGGGGTCTGTAGCAGGACCATCATCATTTTTGGCACATAAATTGTCTAGAGATGTTGGCTGTGTTCAGGGCTCTGAGGAGCTTCCTTCCAGACATCAAGGGTTACCATGTCCTAGTACGATAGGACAATACATCAGTGGTAGCTTATCTGAACCGACAAGGGGGACTCAGATCGCGCCCTCTGTGCAGACTGGCGCATCAGGTTATTCTTTGGTCCCAAGGGAAAATACTGTCTATCAGAGCTATGTATATTCCGGGGGTTCAGAATCAGGGAGCAGACATCCTGTCAAGGCAGGAACTGAGGCCCGGGGAATGGAGACTTCATCCAGATGTGGTGAAGTTGATATGGGAGAGGTTTGGACCCATGGAAGTGGATCTATTCGCGTCTCGAGAGACGTCCCACTGCCCACTTTGGTTCTCCCTCTCACTTCCAGCCCCACTGGGGTTGGATGCCATGGTACAGGCCTGGCCGAGGCTTCGCCCGTACGCATTTCCCCCGATCGCTCTGCTTCCGGCAGTCCTGGAGAGGGTCCGTCAGGAGGGCATCAGTCTACTTCTGGTTGCCCCAATGTGGCCGACCCGAGTATGGTTTTCAGACATAATTTCACTCCTGATAGCTCAGCCATG
Organism: Gila orcuttii; assembly: GCA_026230005.1. NCBI lineage: Eukaryota > Metazoa > Chordata > Actinopteri > Cypriniformes > Leuciscidae > Gila > Gila orcuttii. The sequence continues at coordinate 4,461,709 of JAPDVR010000005.1, read as the reverse complement.
GCAGATTCCTCTGAGGAGGGATCTATTGTCTCAGACGGAGGGCACAATCTTCCACCCTCACCCAGAGCTGTGGAAACTGTGGGCCTGGCCTCTGAGGGGGTTCAGTACCTAAATGCTGGTCTATCAGCCGGGGTGGTTGAAACCATACTTAGCTCTAGGGCTCCGTCTACTAGGAGATTATATGGCCTCAAGTGGAATGTTTTTGTCACTTGGTGTAGAGAACATAATTTAGACCCAGTTAACTGCCCGGTGGCTTCAGTTCTGGAATTTCTTCAAGATCGTTTCTCTGCGGGTCTCTCCCCTTCCACGCTTAAGGTATAAGTGGCTGCCATTGCGGTTTTCCACGCGCCATTAAGTGATGGGCCTCTGGGGAGGCACCAGCTGGTCATTCGTTTTCTCCGTGGTACTTGGAGGATGAGACCGTCAAGCAGGTCCAGGGTTCCTGCCTGGGACCTGGCAGTGGTTCTGGAAGGGTTATCCCTGGCCCCCCTTCGAACCTCTTCAGTTGGCTTCGCCTAAAGATCTTACTTACAAATTGGTCTTTCTCTTAGCCATCACCTCTCTTAAGAGGGTGGGAGATCTCCAAGCCCTGGCAGTGACACCAGCTTGCTTGGAGTTTGCCCCTGGCAAGGTTAAGGCCTTTTTGCACCCGAGACTGGGCTATGTGCCTAAAGTGCCTGCTAATACGGCTAGGTCTACGACCCTTCAGGCGTTCCATCCTCCACCTCATGTGTCGGCAGAAGAAGAGAAGCTTCATTTACTCTGCCCCGTCAGAGCGTTGAGTATTTACCTCGAGAGGTCCTCTTCTTGGAGGAGGTCGGACCAACTGTTGGTGTGTTTTGGTTCACCTAGGAGAGGACTCCCGGCATCCAAGGAAACTATTAGTAATTGGATTGTGCAGGCTATTGCCTTGGCTTATGAGGTGCGCAATTTGCCTTCACCTCTGGCCATAAGGGCTCACTCGACTAGAGGCATGGCGTCCTCTAGGGCCCTCCTCTCGGGAGTTCCCCTCCAGGAGATCTGTGAGGCAGCCGGTTGGGCTACCCCGCACACTTTCTTTAGGTTCTATAGTCTACACCTCCCTAGTACGCCTGGCGCACATGTGCTCTCGTCCTAGCTGAGTGCCTGAATCAGTTTCACTCCAGGGCAGGCCTATTTCGGTGCGTGGCCTAGTGGGCATTCGTTCCCCAAAGAGTCGTTTTCAACGACGCAGTGCGAGTTCCCTTGAAAGGGAACGTCACGGGTTATGACTATAACCCTTGTTCCCTGAGAAGGGAACGAGACACTGCGTCGTCCTGCCGCGCCCCTTAGGGCCTGAGAGCGTCTTGCTTCATCGCTAGGCTAGTGTGTGCCGGCGTCGCTTTTATGCATCCGGTTATGCCGTCACATGTTACGTAATGACGCAACACCAATCAGGATTGGAATAGTTTCATTCATACTTTAGAGACGCACGCTAAGGCAGCGTCCCCAAAGAGTCGTTTTCAACAACGCAGTGTCTCGTTCCCTTCTCAGGGAACAAGGGTTATAGTCATAACCCGAGACGTTTTCCACAACTGATGACATAACTTTCATTTTTGGGTGAACTATCCCTTTAGATGTTCACTAGTAATTGCAAAAGGCGGACAAACCAACAAAAACACCCAACATCCAGAATAAATGGGGTCTCAAATGGCCCCCTAAGCCCTCGCGACCTTCCTCTGAGTCCACACTTTTGTGATGTAATGCTGCTTTGACTGCTGGGTAGACGTCTGCAGCGCAGCTCGTCAGGCTTGGCAAATGTGAGCATCTTTCTGAAACCTGGACATTTGACACAGGGCATGTGCTGCGTAACACAAGAATGAACCTCATTGGTTCCTGCTAAAGCTCAAACGTGCTGCGTAACACAAGAATGAACCTCATTGGCTCTTGCTGAAGCTCAAACGTGCTGTGTAACACAAGAATGAATCCCATTGGTTCTTGCTCATCAAGTGAACATGCTTGAGCTTCCATTTACCACAACTGATGTGCGAGTTGATGAATGTTTATATGTGAATAAAAGCCTAAATTCAATCTGTTCAGCATTTAAAAAATTTAGTCTCTTCAGAAAATTTGGACTAAACTGCTCAATTCATATGGATTAGTTCTATGATCTCTTTATGAACTTTTTGAAGCGTCAAAGTGGTAGTTGTGTCAATGGAGTGACAGAAAGCTCTCAGATTTCATTTGTCTGAAGATGAACAAAAGTCCTACGGGTTTGGAACGACATGAGGATGAGTAATTGATGACAGAATTTTCATTTTTGGGTGAACTATCTTTACAGTATACATATATATATATATATATATATATATATATATATATATATATATATATATATAAGGTATATATCTATACCTTTACAGGATACTTGCGGTCTTTGTGGACTTACAATGGCCGTCATGTGCATGTGTCCTGACTGTACAAGACTGTAGGGTGTTTGTCATATGCGCCCGTGATGCACACTTCTGTCAAGCCTGCACTGAGACGAGATCTACATCAGACTTATACCCGACAGTCAAAGCGGCTTTACTCACGAAAGTGTGGACTCTGTTCGGGACAGGGCCACTGTGTGTCAGAATTGTGTTTCAGGATCCATTTTCTTAAATACTTTTACTAACACACTAAAACTTTTTCAAGAATTTTATTAATTAATAAGGATTTATTTGTATTCAAGTCATATCTATGAGTGTAATGTTTATGTATTTTTGAATAAATCAATCGAGAATAAATAAATGTCATGTAATTGACCTACAGGTAACTTCATTTTGTAGGTTAATAACAGGTAACTTCATTTTGTAGGTTAATACAAAACCTGGGGCCCGTACCATGATGGTTGTTGAACAAATTCAGGGTTACAGGATTAGTTTCCAGTTGACAAAACCAAGCCAATTCAACCAGGCCTTGTTGGTACCATGATGCTGATCATCAACTTTCTCTGTCAACTCAGGCTTTGATCCTGAGTTTAGGAGTTTAGGTGTGACAGCAGTAGCGAACAGCCAATCACATGCTGAGAAAGAGTGAAACTGCGATTCATTTCTCGCGAGAGAAGCAGCGCGATTCACTTCTCTCTTCTGCAGAATATTACGAGATTGAAAAATATTAAGAATTTAAACAAATTTACACAGCAAGAAAACAAATAGCTGTCTCTGAAATATGACAACTAAAAGAAAAAGTCTTGCTATATCAGTGCAAGTAAAAGTTGTGAAGTTAGTTTATACGGTTGATAAAGGTATACCTTTATATATTTATTCATTTAAACTGTGCGTAATAATAATTGATAAGCTAAAATTGTACGTGTGAGATCGATTAAGGGTATAATAATTACATAATATCTAAATCATACAAAATTTTTATTCTAAATAAGCATTAGTAAAAGCCAGTACATTTTGTCTTTAAAAATCATTTGCTATGTAGTGACCTTTAAGTTGGAGTAGAAACAGGTGGAGTGACTTTATCCTATCAGACATGTCACTTTGCTCACAGCTGATTGGTCCAAGTTTGGTTTGCAACCTCTTACTTGGAACATCACCCGTCCCGGACCAGGTTAGCCGTGGAGCGTAAGTTACTATGGTGATGAACACCGCTAAAAGCCAAACCACTTTCATAGTGCCTAAAACCCAGGGTTGGCCCAAACTAAACTGAAACATACCTGGCTATCCACCAAAACCGGCTTCATGGTACAGGCCCCTGGTTAATTTGTATAGTTTATTTATACTTTATGACCAAACCTACTTCAGCACAGCAGAAAACAACACACACGACTTTTCCATTTATCCTTTTTCTAATTTCCTTCCTCTGTCATGTTTCTCCTGCCTTTATATATATCTTTCTGCTCTCATCTTGTCTTCCCCTCATGTCTCAAGACCGTGGAAAGCAGACAGACAGGTAGCAGCGCATAATTGTTGCGCCCACACCCATATCGGTTTGGCCATTAACCACTCTCTCTCTCTCTCTCTCTCTCTCTCACACACACACACACACGCTGTCTTTTTGAGCAGAGCAGAACCTACATGCACACAGTCAAATATAACATCCTAGGAGTGCTTTCTGTTGAACCGACACACGCAAGCAGACAGCGTAACATACGAACATTTACAAAAATGCAAGTGTTATGCGTACATGCTGAAAGACAGGTAGAGGAAGGCAGGAAAATAAAAGCCTAAACACTCCTTAGGCTACTGTAAACAAAATACCTGTCTCTTGGGTTCAAAGGATTCTAGCCTTTTGTACTCATTCACCTCTCAGTGACACACACACACACGCAGGCACTTGCAGGAATTTGGCAGCTTTATGGAACGTGCAACAGGCAGAAGGAAGGCGGTCCCAAGCGTCGGTGGGGAGGAGACACATACCTACCCCATGGGGTGAGCGAGAGGTTAAGTCACCCTACGGCACCTGAATCGTCTGCTAACCAAAACTATTTTGAGCGACACACAAGTATGCATGTGTTAGTATCAGTGCATGAAGCCATTTGCATGCCAATGCATAAAACGAACAAACGCCTTCAAACATGCAAACAATCTCTTGGCATAATTACATGCACAAACATGCCTGTCAACAGAAAAACAGAAAAATACTGACACTTTTGCCCTCACTATTGGAATATAAATCCAATTGCAGCTGAACCCAAGTGTAGTTTATTTACTTTAATCCAAAGTGAGTAAAACAAAGACTTGACTTGACATGGTTAATAACATAAACATGAAAACAACTCACCAACAGAGATTAACAGTTGGTTAACAGTTGGTAAAAGTTTAGTTTGCAATTGTCTGTTTAATACCTTAGTAGTTGTAGGTTTTGGTGGTGGAAGTAAACCATTTACCAGTGGTTTTAGCACTGTGAGCAGGTGCCAGGTTGTGCTAAAAAATGAAATCAGATGGAAGCATGAAGTGCTCCAAAATCTCCTGATAGCTAGCTGCATTGACCCTGCCCTTGATAAAACACAGTGGACCAACAACAGCAGCTGACATGGCACCCCAGACCATCAATGACTGTGGGTACTTGACACTGGACTTCAGGCATTTTGGCATTTCCTTCTCCCCAGTCTTCCTCCAGACTCTGGCACCTTGATTTCCGAATGACATGCAAAATCCGAAAAAAGTACTTTGGACCACTGAGCAACAGTCCAGTGCTGCTTCTCTGTAGCCCAGGTCAGGCGCTTCTGCCGCTGTTTCTGGTTCAAAAGTGGCTTGACCTGGGGAATGTGGCACCTGTAGCCCATTTCCTGCACACGCCTGTGCACGGAGGCTCTGGATGTTTCTACTCCAGACTCAGTCCACTGCTTCCGCAGGTCCCCCAAGGTCTGGAATCGGTCCTTCTCCACAATCTTCCTCAGGGTCCGGTCACCTCTTCTCGTTGTGCAGCGTTTTTTGCCACACTTTTTCCTTCCCACAGACTTCCCACTGAGGTGCCTTGATACAGCACTCTGGGAACAGCCTATTTGTTCAGAAATTTCTTTCTGTGTCTTACCCTCTTGCTTGAGGGTGTCAATGATGGCCTTCTGGACAGCAGTCAGGCCGGCAGTCTTACCCATGATTGCGGTTTTGAGTAATGAAACAGGCTGGGAGTTTTTAAAAGCCTCAGGAATCTTTTGCAGGTGTTTAGAGTTAATTAGTTGATTCAGATGATTAGGTTAATAGCTCGTTTAGAGAACCTTTTCATAATATGCAATTATTTTTAGATAGGAATTTTGGGTTTTCATGAGCTGTATGCCAAAATCATCAGTATTAAAACAATAAAAGACCTGAAATATTTCAGTTGGTGTCCAGTGAATCTAAAATATATGAAAGTTTATTTTTTATCATTACATTATGGAAAATAATTATCTTTATCACAATATGCTAATTTTTTTAGAAGGACCTGTATACACACACACACACACACACACACACACACACAAACACAGACACAGTAGTCAACATTTGAAGTGGATCAAAACCTTTCATCAAAGTTATACATACATTTTGAACAATACCCATTCTTGTCTTAGGACAAATTTGATGTACTTTTTTGATCCACTTCAGATGTTGACTACCGTATATTATATTATTCCGTTTTTTGGGGGGGGGGCTCCAGTTTGAGTGTAAAGTGGACTTTACAATATTTTTACTTTTAAAATATTATTTTATTATTCATTCAATCAGCCAAAAAGGAGAGGAAGGAGCTCCATGTGACATTCCTGGATTTGGCTAATGCATATGGTTCAGTGCCACATGAGCTTCTTTGGGCAGCATTTGATTTTTTCAGAGTACCAATGTCAATAACAAATTTAGTGAAAGCCTATTTTGGAGATTTGCAATTTAGTTTCTCAACTCCAAGATTCAGCACCGCATGGCAATGCTTAGAGGTTGGAATAATGGCAGGATGCACCATTTCTCCACTGGCTTTTACCATGGCAATGGAAGTAATCATTAGGGCATCAAGATGGGTAGTAGGAGGAGAGCGCTTGGCTTCTGGGATGCGACTACCACCAATCATAGCATACATGGATGACATGACAACCATGACTACAATAGTAGCCTGCACTAATCGGTTATTGGGGAAGTTAACAAATAATACTGAATGGGCACGAATGCAATTTAAGCCCTCTAAATCAAGGAGCATCTCGATAGTTAAAGGAAAGGTAGTAGATAAAACATTCTTCATTAATGGTGAGGCAATACCAACAGTTTCTGAGAAGCCAGTGAAGAGTCTCGGGAGATGGTACGATGGGGATCTAAAGGACACAGTTCGAGTCGGAGAAGTTAGACGACAAGCAGTGGAAGGGTTGAAGAGCATAAACAGCTGTGCTCTACCAGGCAAACTAAAACTCTGGTGCTTTCAGTTTGGTCTACTGCCAAGGTTGCTGTGGCCACTGACTGTGTATGAGGTTTCTTTGACAACAGTGGATAAGCTGGAAGCGTTAATAAGTTCATACATCAGGAAATGGTTGGGAGTTCCACGCTGCCTCAGCAGAGTGGGACTTTATAGTAAAGGAGTATTGCAGCTGCCAGTCTCTGCTTTAACCGAGGAGTTTAAGTGTGCCAAGGTCAGACTGGAAATGACTTTAGCAGAGTCACGCGACAAATGTGTAAGGGAGGCAGCCCCTGTGGTAAAAACTGGTAGAAAGTGGTCAGCAAAGTAATCTGTAGTAGAGCCAAAGGCTGACCTTCAAATTGGGGATATCGTGGGACAGGTACAGCATGGAAGAGGGGGTTTTGGGCTCAGTTTAGCTCCTCCTAAATGGCACAAGGCAGGCCCAGCTCAAAGGAGGAAGCTGGTAGTCAACGAGGTGCGAAAGCAAGAGGAGAGGATGAGATGTATAAAGGCCATTTCCCAGGCCAAGCAGGGAGAGTGGATGAGATGGGAGAGTGTGGAACAACGCAAAATGGGCTGGCAAGACCTTTGGTCAATGGAAGAGAGTAGGATCAGTTTCCTTATTAGGTCAACATATGATGTTCTCCTATCACCGCAGAACCTAAACCTCTGGGTAGGAGAGGATCCCTCTTGTCCTTTGTGTTCATCACCTGCCACTTTAAGGCACAGTTTGACAGGATGTAAGGTGGCTCTTAGCCAAGATCGGTTTACTTGGCGCCATGACCAAGTATTGCGATTTTTGGCTTTAGCATTGGAAGGCAAGCGTAGTATGACCAATAAGTTGCCGCCTGTTCTAGCAAAACATTACACGCAGAAGACAATATTCCTCTGCCCAGACGAGCAACCACCAAGAAAAGGTGCTAACACCAATTCTCGCACAGGACAACTGGAAGCTGCTAGGGACTGGAAGATGCTGGCTGATCTTGATCAACGGCTTATTTTTCCACCTGAGATTGACACCACTAACCTACGACCAGATATTGTTTTGTGGTCTGGATCAGCACGCATTGTTCAGGATGCGGTAGATGAGGCATATGAGAGGAAGAAACTGCGGTATGCTCATCTGGCCACTGAAGCAGAACAGCAAGGATGGAGAGTCCAGGTTTATCCAGTGGAAGTGGGTTGTCGAGGTTTTGTGGCACACTCTACAACCCGGTTCCTCAGAGACGTCGGATTCAGTGGCCAAGAGTTGCGTCGCACAGTAAAGAACTTATCTGAAGCAGCAGAAAGGAGCAGCAACTGGCTGTGGTTGAGACGGAAAGATTCTAGCTGGCTGTGTACAGGCCGCCATGCTACGGTTTCGTAGAATTCTTGAAAACTTGAAGAGTCTGTTGGTTTATTTGTATAGGTTGTATAGTATTTACAGTCATTACGTTCCTGTGTATTTTGCGTGAATGACGGGTGGCTGGGCAGATATTGTGTTTTGCGGTAGGTGGTATATGCCATTCGGAACCGTTGCCACTGAAACTGCATATTAACACACCAGTGGGGCTTGACAGCCTTAGTCAAACGGGTTGGCGCGTATGGTTGGGTTGCGGAGAGATTGTGGTTAGGTCTCAGCAGCAGGAGGGATGTAGAGGTCAGTAAGCTGGGCTGAGTTGAGTGGGGGATGGAGGGGGTGACTCTGGGACGCCAGAGTCACTGTCGAGCCCTCTTGAGGTGTCGTGGGCTAGTCGAAACTTGAAGACCCTAGAGATGTCCCCTACTCCGCTCAATCCAGACCGTTGTCATGGGGGGACCGCACTGTGGTTGCAGCCGTTGTGTGTGCTGATGCGTGTTAACACTATACAGAAGGAGATTTACATCACCATATGGAAAGAAGCGTAAATGGATGGAGAAGCATAGGTTACTGTAAAGCTATGTCTTAGTTGGTGCTTATCTTGGCGAAACCCGAGTACAAATCAGCACGAAGTTTTAACATCTACTCTCGTGTAATGGAAATCATTTTCACAGCTTTAAGGAATATAATATGGGCCTATATCCTCATCCTATGAGAAGACACCCTGCTTAATTATTCACGACAGCACAGATTGATGACGGGCGCTTCAAACCGTGAGATCGCTTACATTTCATTAATGGGTAAAAATTGAGTTTCTGTGTCGCATAAGTTCTCTTCAATAGATCCTGAGTCTTCGACACAAACATGATTCATCCACACTGTGAGTGTAACCGATCTTTACGGCCATTTAACTGATCAAACGCCTTATAAAAAAGCCACAAAATAAGCCTCAAAAACCATTACAACAGATGCAACAGCGCGTTCATACATATTATCGATGCAGAGTACAAATGCAAACGGCTGTGCATTTTTTGTGTATTAACTTACAACAGGATAATGTTTGTGTTTAATTTGAGTAATTTACAAAACAGACCCTTTAATTATGTTTCCAAGCTAAATATATGTATATGTAAATAATGTAAGCGACATGAACAAAACAGAAAATTAAATTGTTAATCACAATAATTTGTAAGACAATTAATCATCAGCACAAAACTTTATGATCATGACAGGCCTAATTGCACCTTTACTCTTTCACACACATATACCGTATTTGCATGAATGTCCCTAGTTAGTTAGCTAGCTAACTAACTAACTAACTAACTAACTAACTAACTAACTAACTAACTAACTAACTAACTAACCCTAATCCCGTGCCCAATCTGGAACCCATTGCACAGCAGATCTGCACTGACCCCTCAAACATGCTAGTCTTGAATCAAGGAACACCAAGTACTTTTCAGAACAAAATCTCACTCTGGTTAGAATTACACTAAACAAAACTAGATTGCTTACATTTTAATCAACAAAGCTGCAGTGAAGCATCATACATCCAAACAGGCAACACATTCCTATGTGTGACACGTTGCAGTACATTTCCATGCACATCTACAAAAAAATAGATTTATGAATATGGGGTGTGGGGTGTATTGATTGCTATGAATTGTATTCATTATTTAAAATGTACTTGCACCAAAACTGAGACCACTGACACCACTCAGAATGATTTAAATGTCTAATTAAAACACATTCATATATAATTTGCTTTGAAACTACATTTTTAACAAAAACATCTGCCAAGTAGTGCTTGGAACTGCTCTGTCAGACTGGTTATTTTATTGACACAATGCTCAAACTGGACCACTGAATCCAGTGTCAAAACAAGCCATTCTGAAGGATATCCTTCATAAGTGTTTTGATTTTTCACTGTGGCTTTTTTGTTCCTTCGTGCACTGAATAAAAACGGTCAGAGTGGCTGTGCCATGCAGCTCACAGTTTGAAGAATAATTATTTTTCGCATCCAGAAAACGGTTCCTACATATTTTCATTTCAAAATTCCATACTTTTCCAGACTCAAATTTCCAAACAGTAGAATCTGTAGATTTTTCAGACATTATTTAACATAAATGGTTCATACAGCATTATTTTAGCATTATATTTGGTATATAGTAGCCTGGTTAAAACCAGACCATTCTCAGTTGTAACTGAGTTAGGGTCTGGCAAAGCGTCATAGACAAATCATTTCCAGAGGGGCGTCACCAGCGGACGTCGCGGATAGACCTAAAACCAATCAGAGCGATGAAGGAGATGACGTATGCAGAGCAGCGGAGAAACATCTCCGAGTGTTGTTCTTTGCTCAGTTTTTAACAAAAAGGAAACGTTCAAATCGCTTAAAACAGACGCGATAGCTGATTCGAACGAGTGATGTTCGACAGCGGCATCCATCTTTGTAATGTAGGCTACAAAATCTGCTTCAAAATTCCAGCGCTGTCGTCATCGTGTAAAGCCCGCCCCAACGTTTCTGATTGGTGCCGCGATTTCGACGGATTGGAAATGGGTTTGAATGAGCTCTTTGCCAGACTAACTTTCAGAGCAAATCTAAATTTTCCGGAAGTGTCTGGGTTTTCCCAGGCTAGGTATATAGTACAGTCACCTGTAATATATATATATATATATATTTTTTTTTTCTTCATTGGTTTTCTCAAAGTAATACAAATTTCCAAACCGCAGAATCTGTAGATTTTTGGTAAAGCCAAACAGTTTTGTGCAATTAAAAGTGCGCCTTGAATTCATTCAGTCGTGTTTGACAATCATTAAACACTTTTGGGATGAAAACATTCTGAATGTATTCAAATTTGTTAGAAATTAATTCATTTATATTTTGGAAAACTGAATAGGGGCAATAGTCTTGAAACTAAATATTTTTCCAAACTTTGTTTTCTTTTTTCTATACTTTTCCAAACTGCGTAGGGTTTCTGGCAGAAGTAATAATATACATTATACATTAGTATAGACAAGAGTCTTGTATGCTATATTAAAAAAAATATAAAGTTTATATTATAAATCAAACATGGAACACAAAAAATTAAATATTGTTTTATTATTATTATAAATTTCCCATTATGTGGCATACCACCTGGGGGCAATCCGTCTACCACCACAGCATCAGACATCAGAATACATAACCTCAAGCCTAACCCAACTTTAACCTTTAACCCCAAACACACATTTAGTTATTTTTACATGTGAAGAAGTTCATTAAGCTCCTTTAATTAAGCTGTTTTCTTCGAGAGGATGTTTTACTGTTCAAAATTTGTTTCTGCTCACCAAAGCTGTTTATTTTATCAAAAATACAGTAAATATTGTGAAATATTATTACGATTTACAGTTTTCTATGTGAATATATTGTAAAATGCTATTTATTCCTGTGATCAAAGCTGAATTTTCAGCATCATTACTCCAGTCTTCCGAGTCACATGATCCTTCAGAAATCATTCTGATATGATGATTTGATACTCAAGAAACATTTCTGATTATTATGTAATAATAATGTTGAAAACACTCGTGCTGCTTTATATTTCTGTGAAACCCGAGATGCATTCACATTATACATGTCTCTTTTGATCAAAAGTGCAGAATAAAAGTATTAACTAAATAAATAAATCTTCCCCAACAGCAGTATATGTTTGTCAGGCTTTACCATTAAAAAAAAAGATTTAAAAACACACTGAAATTAAAGCTTCAAAACTGTACAGAATAATTAGATTAATTAGCTAAATTTAGCCTGATAAATACCTAAATTGTTCAAAAAAATGTCCAATAAACTTTTTTGGAGCTTTAATTTCTGTGTGAAGATTCATGTTTTTTTTATGTTTATAACCTAGACTCAGTGGCCAATTTATTATGTACACCTAGGGTGACCAGACATCCTGAAAAATTCGGAACAGTCCCGAAATCTAAGCTGTTGTCCCGAATCCCGAATCTGGCCCTAATTGTCCCAAAAATTGTACTAAAGCAGAATCTTGAGTAGTTATGTCTGATAAAACATTAAAAACTGTCCGTGGAGGGTGTGTGTGTGTGCAGGCGGACAGTCGTAAAGGAGTGATTGATTGGTCGCGGCACTGTGTGCAAGAAAATACTTGGGCCTAATGTCTGATGTCGGGTTACACAAAGCAAATCAACACAATTATTTAGTTTTCTTATTTAATGACCGACAATTTAGTTGTAATAATAATTTTGGCATAAGGCTTATTAGCCTTGAAACCAACAGTCGTGTTTTTTTTTTCCAAAATGACATTTGAGTTTGACATTTGATTTCATGATTTTAATGTTGTTGTTTTTGTGGCAGACTAAAGACTAATGACAGACTGTTGATCTTTGAATAAAAATATGTTTGGTTCAGGTTTGAAATTCATTTTCTTTTATTATAGGCTATATAGTCTAATATCATAGACTATCATAGCATGTATTGTATATATACAGCAGACTTACCTCCGTTCGTTGAATTTCCCAGCATCCCTCCACCACCCCATCTCCTCACTTCTAGCTCTAACTACTCGTACAACAACCGGTGGGAATACTCCTGATTCAACGCGGGTATGATGTCATTAATAGGTGACGCACAGACGTGGATTCGTGTCTTGGTTAAAACTGCTTATTTCTCTGAATATAAACATTCTTAGAAACATCTGGGATAATGTAAGTACACAAATCAACAAAATATATAACATTGTTCTAGTGTTTTTTTTGGATATTCTGATCTAAAAATCTCATATAGTGTGCCTTTAATACATGTCAGCCCCACAAAACCCTCAATACACACACAGTACTGTGAGACACACACTGCCCCTGCCATCCACCGACACACTCCTCTCTTCCAGCTCCTCGATATTAAATCTCACATCCTCTCTTATCATTATACTGCAATTATCTCAGCACAGCAGGAACAGTGTGCCCTACATCTCACAGTCACCAACACACACACACACAGGCCGAGGGAGAGTGTGTTCGATTCTAATTTCAGACCATGACAAGATATATTGTGATTGTCACCCTTGGCGTGTAGGAGTGTGTCCTGTGCATGAGACTGCCTGAATCTGCTCAGAACACGTGTGTAAAAGACATGCACAGACATACACATGTCTTCTGAAGTTCACAGGACACAAGCAGTGGTTGTTTTGTGTGTGTGTGTGTGTGTGTGTGTGTGTGTGTGTGTGTGTGTGTGTGTGTGTGTGTGTGTGTGTGTGTGTGTGTGTGTGTGTGTGTGTGTGTGTTTAATTACCTGCGTCAGCACTGATGCAACTCTGATGTATCCGTGCTTTGCTGTTGTCCCATGTCTCCAGGAAGTGAGTTAACTGGCTCTTAACAGTCGACATCTCCCCACGAGACGACTGAAGAAGGACCAGAGCCTCCCTGAGACGCCTCTGCTGCTGTATGAACCTCGATCTGACACACACACACACACACACACACACACACACACACACGCACACAGACACACGCACACAGACACACGCGCACACACACACGCGCACACACACACGCGCACACACACAAGCGCACACACACACACACACACACACACCCACGAGCACAAACACACACACACATACACACACGCACGCACACACACGCACGCACGCACACAAGCACACACACACACACACACGCACACACACACAATGAGGATTACTCAAAAGATTCTATTTTATACTGAAGAATACTACATTTCTTCACTACACTGCTTTTGTGCAAGACAAAAATACTGGCAATATGGCAATCTAAGAGAAAAAGAGAAGACGAGAAGAAAAGAGAAAAGACAAGTAGAAAAGAAAAGAGACTACATTAAATGTTTGTGTTCATTTTGAAAAGAGGAGAAGAGGCGAGACATGAAAAAAGACTACATCAAATGTTCGACGAGAACAAAAGAGATCTGTTTGAAGAGAAGACACAAGACAAGATGACAAGAAAAGTTGAGGAAATACATTAAATGCTGATGAGAAAAGAAGAGATGAAACGTTTTAGTTCAATTTAAAAAGAACAAAGCGGTGTGACATTATTTTGAACAAAATCTGGCCAAAACGAAGTTTGTTTCGAGAGTTTGAAACGGCTTGCCAGCGAACCTTCAAGACAAGTTTGCTCAATCTGTTGTATAAAGTGCTGTATAAATAATCCTCATAGGAGCGCTGAATTACAGAGCTGGAACAAACATAACCACATCACTACAATCAGACGCTTTCTTAACTGCTGTTTTCTCAATTTGTCAATGTTTTACATATTCATCTAAACGCCGCTCTCAACAGCGTGGACGGCATAGGAATATTCACTAACACTTTATCCCTGCTCACTTATTTCAAACTTTTTTTGCCGTGAATAATAATGGACCCTTCGCTAAGCCCCGCCCTCCCTAGTTACTGTTGCTACACCTGTCAAGCTTTCGCGCCTGGCACGTCTATTACAGTGTGTAGGCACCGGTGTCAGACATTCTCAACGAGATAATTAGTCATTTTTGGCGAACATGTGAAATATCTGAGAGAGCAAGACAAAAGGGACTGCAGGATGCATTCGAGGGATATATCCACGACATAATATGCAACCGATTAGAGAATAATTTCATAAAAATTGAAGCTAAAGCCTAGCCTGGATGCCAGACCGAACCCCGCCCACAAAATTTTTAGGTCGGGACTCGATCCGTTGAGGAGCTATTATGCCCAAACAGAAAATTGTTCGGACCAATCAAATTGTCAGGGCGGGCTTTATACGATGATGGACAGATGAGCAACGGTAACGTAACCATCCACGTCATCAGAGCGCTTGGCTTGAATTCATGGCTGCCGCTGGAGAATCGAGTTGTGTATATTCCGCTATCGCGTGTGTTATAGAAGATATAGACAGCGCATTAATTTTAGAAGAGGAACAGAGAACCGCGATCAAGGCATTTGTCGATGGGAAAGATGTTTTTGCCGTCCTTCCTACGGGATTCGGAAAAGGTTTAATCTATCAACTTTAATCTATCTCTCAACATACGTCACTTACTCTGTTGCTCTGATTGGTTCTAGGTCTATCCAATTGAGTGCAGAGGCCTTTTATGTCATGGTTCGGTTGACACACGCCCCATAATCACAGCCCAATGGAGCAGTATCAGACTCACATTCTGACTAGAATCTGAGTACGACGACGTCAGGCTAGCTAAAGCCTATAGTCCCAGCGCAAGCAGCAGCCACCTCATACGCTGACCATTCAAATGGGAAACACACACATTGAGGAACAGCTATGTTCGTGCACAGCAGGGTAAGTGAAATGTGAAAATAATCTAATAATTATAAATCAAACAGTTTATCCATAAATCTTGTGGAATAACACTATAACACCGCGATCGGATTGGGTTAAAGTTACTCAGTCAGGGGTAGTAACTTAGGCCGTCGATTAACAAAATGCTGAAATATATTTTAAAGTATGTCAGTGAGCCTCCGTCTTGTCTTTAATCGTCCTATTTTACGTTGAAATATATGCATTATGAACAAAGAACCGTCATTATTTCCAAGCAATAGGTGTTTTTGTTAATCCTGTGGACATGTAGTTGTGAATGGGGTCTCACACTGCTGGATCCACGCCCATCATTTCTCCCCTTGGCTTTTAGATTTTAGGGAAGGAAAAAAATTCCACTCCCCCATCCAAACTTTTAGGATACCGGGTATCAGATTTGCACAATCCATACGCACAACGCTTCGGCATGTTTCCCTCGCTTGCCAAACCGCCCGCGCCTAGTTACGGTTGCTAAGACACGATTGGCCAGTGGCGGTTTTCGGGCGTGTCTTAGCGAAGGGTCAATTGAGTTAATTTTGAAGAGAAGAGAAGAGACCAGACGAGAATAGAAGCAAAGAGACGTCAAGAAAAATCAAGACGTTTAAGAACATTAAAATCTGTGACTTTTTATTGCACACTTTTGTATCTTTGCCAATCTGAGCACATTCATTCACATTCATGAGAAAAAATTGAGATAATAAAGAGCTCTCAGTTGAGATCTGATTAACAAGCACAATCAATACTGATTAAAAAAAAATCAATGTTGAAATGTTGATTCCGAATCCTTGACATGCTGTGTGTATCAGTTTTGATCCATTCAAATTGTATGTTAAGTCTTTGAACACAAAACTCTAGATATTCAGACATAAGCCTAGATAAATAAAGTTTACAGTTTATGTGTGGGTGGGATATTTGTACTCCTGTTCATTTTAAGCAATGTCTCATTTGTTATGAGTTGACATTTTCATATAATCCTTGAGTGAGCTGAAGGTAAACACATTTGGTAAGCAGCTGTTTATACAGTATGCACTAGTGTTGTGATGATCAGGATTAGATGAACATGCTCCTGCTGAACCTTCATTTAGAAATACATTCATTTTCTATGGGAGAGTCTGTCTTTTTGGCCTCTCGTAGTTTCTGGCTGGGTGTCAGCACTGGGTGATTTAATGAGGTTTAGATTTAAAGAAGTGTGTCAGTTCGGCTGCACTACATCACACACCCCGCTCATTCCCACCAGCATTACATCATCATCATGAGACAGCGGCAGATAAGAGCTGCCAGAAGTCTCAATGTGGATAAACAGGACGCCAACTCCACACACACACATATGAAATGTCTTCCTCGACCACACACTAACCATATGCGTATCCATCCCCCCAACCCAGTCTGTCACCACATAAACAAACATACACAAGCACACACTCATCCAGTTGTCTAGCCGTCATGGCAACAGGTAAACATAGCAGTGTTAGGGTGAGACATGGAGACAGACAGACAGTAAAAGAGAGAGCGACACAATGGGAGAGAATCATGGGAATACATTTTTTAAAACAAGGGAACAATGAAAAATGGCTATTGTCAAAGGAGAGGAGACTAGAAGACAAAAAGAGAATTACAGTAAAAAGGCAAAATATGAAAGACAAGACAGGTAGGGAGGGAATGAGACGAGATGAGATGAGATGAGACAAGAAAAAAAATAGGAAATTAAACTAAACAAGAAGATAGGAGACTAGAAGTGGAGATGAAAAGAGGTGAGGAGACGAAACAATGGGATGAAATAATAAAGGAAGGTGAGATGTAAGAAAAAAAGATGGCATGAGATGAGATGAGAATGAGATATGAGAAATAAAGAGGAAATGAAACAGGACAAGACAGGATACTAGAAGAGGAGATGAAAGGAGAGGAGATGAAAAGAGAGAAGGAAGAATAGGAGAGGAGACAAGATGAGATGCAAGAAAAAACAAGATGCAAGGAAAAGAGATGTCATGAGAAAAGATGAGAAAATAAGAGAAAAAAATTAGATAAGATGACAGACGAGACAAGACAAGAAGACGAGTCGAGAAAAAATGAGACAAGAAGACGAATCGAGAAAAGATGAGACAAAAAGACGAGACAAGAAAAGAAAAGAAGACGAGACGAGACATGGAGACAGTAAAAGAGACAGAAAAAGAAAGAGAGCAACATAATGGGAGAGAATCATGGGAATAAATTTTTCATAACAAGGGAACAATGAAAAATGGCTATTGTCAAAGGAGAGGAGACTAGAAGACAAAAAGAGAATTACAGTAAAAAGGCAAAATTAGAAAGTTGGGATGAAATAAGAGAAGGATGAGATGTAAAAAAGAGATGGAATGAGAAGAGACGGCATGAGAAGAGATGAGAAATAAAAAAGAAAGGAAACAAGACAGGATATTAGAAAAGGAGATGAAACGAGAGGAGAGGAAAAGAGAGAAGGAAGAATAGGACAGGATGTTATGAGAAAAGATGAGAAAATAAGAGAACATTAAAAAAACTGAGATAAGCTAAGACAGAGACAAAAAAAAAGAGAAGATGAAACGTGAAGAGGAGATGAAAGAGAAGAGGAGATGAAACGAGATGAGAAAAGAAGAGGAGATGAAACGATAAGAGGAGATGAAACGAGAAGAGATGAAAGAGAAGAGGAGATGAGATGAGGAGATGAGAAAAGAAGGGGATGAAACGAGAAGAGGAGATGAGAAAAGAAGAGGGGATGAAACGAGAAGAGGAGATGAGAAAAAAAGAGGAGATGAAACGACGAGACGAGAAAAGAAGAGGATATGAAACGACGAGACGAGAAAAGAAGAGGATATGAAACGAGAAGAGGAGATGAAACGAGAAGAGGAGATGAAAGAGAAGAGGAGATGAGAAAAGAAGAGGAGATGAAACAAGAAGAGGAGATGAGAAAAGAAGAGGAGATGAGAAAAGAAGAGGAGACGAGAAAAGAAGAGGAGATGAAATGGACCAGATCAGACAGAAGAAAAGAGCCGAGAACCTCATCAATAAACCTGATGGACAGCTGTGTGTCTTTCCTGCAAGCACATCTGGCTCTGTCAGTTAAACTGGACTGCAGTGCAACGAGTGACCCATTCAGATTGACCCTTCGTTCTTTTAGTCTTTTTTCCTGTCTTTGTTCCCCATTCCTTTCCTCCCTTTAGTTCTCGTTGCGCTCTCAGGGTTTGAAGTGTTTCTGGAGTGTGTCTGGACAGCACATGGTCTGTTTTTGATGTGTGTGTGTGTGTGTGTCTGGCCAGCTGCTTAAGCCTCCTTTCCCCTGCTTCCCAGCATTCCCAGCCTGACCAGTTTCAGATCCTTAACTTCATCATAACGGTCTTTATAAATCACCTCCCATCATTAACATTATCATATTCTGGTGCTCTTCACCTTCCTCGGGGTGATCATGGATCAAACAGTTTATACTTCCCGTGTGTTTCTGTGAAGCGCTGGGGCGTAGTCTATAATCAGGATATAAACCTTTTGACCGAACAGACTGCTAGACCTCACGCTACAGAGAGCGCACTACACACGCACAAGCCCATGTGTGGAGCACACTTCACTCAAGAAACGAAATATGCACACACACCAGACATAAAAAGGGGCTTTTAAAGTGACGCTAACATTACAGCTTGGGGGTTAAGGAGGAAAGACATCTAAGAATCGCACCATTTCATTTTCTCTTTGCTCTGATGACTGAGGCAGTTCAAAGATGAGCTGAAATCTACTTCATATCTTTGTGAAGTAGAGAATAAAGGAAGCATACTTCAGCGCTCATTTTACCGACCTTCAGGGAAAGACTTCTTCAACTACATTTTTATATTTTCTGATGAAAATATGAGTAACGATTGTCAATGCAAGTAGCCGCCACAATGCTAGAGTTGCCACAATATCAGATTTTCAGTACATTACCATTAACATTTAACATATCTATTAACATTTTGACAAAAAATAACACTAACAATCAGATTTGTCTTTAACTTTGGCCCAAAATAAGAGAAAACACAAAATTAACAATGAATCACACATAACATGAGTGTATGGAGATGTAGAGAGTGTTTGTAATCCTAAAGGCCATTGCACACTGAGTCCGAAATTCGCATCCGAAATTTTCGCACGTAAAAAAAAAAAAATTGACCTCACGTTAGGGCTGCACGATATTGGGAAAAAAATCACATTGCGATATTTTATTTTTCTGCAATATATATTGCGATATGAAAACAATTTCACCAGATGACTTTATTAGCTCTCTTTGGAAAGAATGAATCATCTGAATGACTGGGGTGATTTTGTAATGGAGTAAATCTGCATAGCAACTATTATAGTTAACTAATGTAGTTAACTAGAGTTTAATAAATGGAACGTTATTGTAAAGTGTTACCGATTTGTTATGCCTCGTGAGTTCAGTGTTGGACAGGTCAGTTGTTTTAACCATTTATTAAAGTGAATCGGTTCAAAGGAGTCATTAGTTCGCGAATTGGAGGTGTAATTAACGGACCACGGCAGACGTTGTGTGATTATCCCGGCAGTTTAGGACATCGCACAAGATTGGTCTCAACACAGAAAACATATCATCACTGGATAGATTTTTATTTATTTTTTTTTTATTGAAAGTGTGGTTTATCTGTGTGGAACACTTTTCAGAGAATATTTTTTTAGCACAATTCACAACCAGTAGTTCAGGAAAAAAATATTTCCGAATGCTTCACGTGAAACTTTGTTCTTCCGACCTTTTACCATCGTGTATTCTCAAAGATATTCGGTCAACTCAATTCATTAATATGCGCGAGAGAGGGAGAGAGAGAGCAAGACAGTTTGAAAACGGTGATAGTGCGCGCGCGCGACCGGGATTCTCTCTCTCTCTGCTCGTTCTCTGTTAGGTTGATGTTACAGGACTTAAAAACACATGCAAATGATAAACTTTCACTATACTATGGTTAAACTTTGCAATTAATCCGCGAATCGCAAGCTTTACGGGCCGGGGAGCTGCTGGCCCGTACTGATCATGAATCACGGATCAATTACGATCCCTAAGGCTTACATCGCAACATCCTGCGATGTGACTATCGTGGATGCGCACATCGCGATATCAATGTTAAAACAGCCCTACCTCACGTTATGTCAATCACGCTTGCACACTGTCTACGAAACTTTCGTCCGTCATAAAAAAAATCGGATAGGGTTCGATTTTCTGCGTTTTTCGCATCCGTAGCAAGCAGTTTGAATGGTTTTGACAATTCAGAGCCACCGAATCACGAATACGAAAAAACGCATACGAAAATTTCGGACTCGGTGTGCAATGGCCTTAACTGTACAAAAAGAAAGTTGACTGGGATTCTAACACCCTTTCTTTTTTACAGAATCCAGCTTTTTTCTGGCGCGGGTTGAGTGTCTCATCTGTCATGTCCACTAACCTAATTTTTTCCATTTTATGGTGGGTGGAAACCAGCATTAAGGTGCAATAAACCCACACGCATCTTGGAGTGTCGGCCACTTACTGCTGCTGCATTACTTATAATACTATTGTGTGTGTAATATTACTATGATATCAATATTTCATTGTTTAATACCGTATATTGCTAGAATGTTGTGGGTGGTTGCCAGAGCATTGCTATAGAGTTGAGAGTGTTTTTATCATGTTTCTGGGTGGTTGCTTACAGGCTCAAGTCAAATGATTCCACACTGATTTCACCATTTCAAGTAAGAAATATGCCTGCCCATCCACTCTTAATATTTTATGGAAAACTAACTTGGCTTTCTGTCCTCAACAGAGGCTCAAACACCGAAGCTCAGCTCAAGCCCCTCTATAACAGTACTGCATGAGACAATGTGAGATGTTGAACGTGATTTCACCAAGTACCACATGTTACTGGATCAATATCTTTGTTGATCCTGGAACAACTTTCAGATCAACCAATCAGATTTGAGGGACAAGTTTACAGTTTATGTCAAGTTTAGGCTTAAAACCAGAGTAAGGTGCTTCAACATCAGTGTTATTCACCTGTCATTTCCCTCTGATTTTAGGGAAAAGTTATGGGTAGGGTTAGGTTTAGGGGTAGGGATTGGGTAAGGACAAAATTTTGGGACAGGAATGTTATTCCAGGATCAACAAAATATGTTGATCAAGGAACATGTCTTACTTGGCAAAATCACGGTGACCATGAGAGACAGAGGAGAGGATAGGGAGGTGGAGGGACGCCGGAGGAGTTGTCGCTGGGACAGTGCAATGACTGCTGCATATACGCTTGCAATGATGATTGACAGGACTGAATTATTAGGCTCCTCCCAAACCTACTGTATGTTTGGAACTTCATTTAGGACCTTGTGTTAATGTAAGTTTCACCCATTTTATCAATCACCGGGTGAAAACCTTAAAGGGATAGTTCACCCAAAAATGTAAATTCTGTCAGTAATTACTCTCCCTCATGTTGTTCCAACCCCGTAAGACCTTCGTTCATCTTCGGAACACAAATTCATGAGTTCACATCTACATATAATTATTATGGTTAAGGTTATGCGTACTTGGCGTGCTGTCCGGGTGGAGGGCTCCGAGCTCGGAATTTCTGCCCGAACCCAGAGTACTCCCCCCGTTGGTAAAAGTAGATGGAACTAGAATTGAGGAGATGGAACTAAAGTGAGGAGATGGGGTGGAGGTGGGATGCTGATAAACTGTCAAGGAACAACGGTGGGTTCTGCTGTTATTTATCCTATTCTGAGTTGATTACAGATTGAACTCCACTTGTGCTAATTGGGTTAATTATCTGCACCTGCTCCTCCCGAACCTTGTTAATAAAATATCATTTAAGATATTTTTGATTAAATCTGAGAGCTGGATCACTCCTCCATAGGCTTCTAAGGGATTGAAACTTGCCAGCCCCGAAAAGTTATTAAAGACATCGTTAAAATAGTCCAAGTGACTACAGTGGCTCATCTTAAGTTTATCAAGCGACGAGAATACTTTTTGTGCGCAAAAAAAAAAAAAACGACTTTATTTCAACTATTCATTTCCTTCTCTGTGGGCCTCGAGTGAGTTCACTAGTGTAACAGCGCAGCGCTTCTGTGTTGTACGTCACACGTAGGCTCACTATTGGCCGACGTTGGTCATGTGTGTGATGCGTGTGACGTATAACACAGAAGCTTAGGCTATTACACTAGTGAACTGACTCGAGGCCCACAGAGAAGAAAATGAATAGTTGAAATAAAGTATTACACAAAAAGTAATCTCGTCGCTTGATAAACTTAAGATTGAGCCACTGTAGTCACTTGGACTATTTTAACGATGTCTTTAATAACTTTTTGGGGAACAAGTTTCAATCCATTAGAAGCCTATGGAGGAGTGATCCAGCTTACACCCAAGTAGAATCGGGGCAGATCTTCTGTCGGATAACATCTCCAAGATGTTAAATACCATTTGACTAGTAACCAAAAATCCAAATCACAGTCTCTACTGCACCAATTTAATTGATATTAATACTAGTGTAGAACATTGCATAGAAACTGTGTCTATTCCTAGTTTACTAAGATCAAATAATAAATCTACTGCGGGATCTAGAAAAAATCTAATTGTTATTAAAACAAAAAATCTCGCTATTAGTGAACAAAAACAATTTCTAAAGCTAGGTCTTCTAAACATTAGATCACTCACACCTAAGGCGGTTATTGTAAATGAAATGATCACAGATAATAATTTCGATGTTCTGTGCCTTACTGAAACCTGGCTTACACCAAATGATTATTTCGGTCTAAATGAGTCTACTCCGCCAGGATACTGTTATAAGCATGAGCCCCGTCTGATCGGTCGTGGCGGCGGTGTTGCAACAATCTACAGAGATATCCTTAATGTTACTCAGAAAACTCGTCATAGTTTTAATTCGTTTGAAGTGCTAAATGTTACGCTCTTAGATGTAAGAAAAAAATCCCTATTATCTCTAGCATTGGCTACTGTATATAGACCTCCAGGGCCTTACGCCAATTTCCTAAAAGAGTTTGCTGACTTTCTATCAGATCTTTTGGTTAACGTCGATAAAGCATTAATTGTTGGAGATTTTAACATACATGTAGATAATTTAAATGATGCGTTAGGGGCTGCGTTTACAGATTTATTAAACTCCTTCGGGGTCAAGCAAAACGTCACCGGACCAACTCATCGTCTTAATCATACACTCGATTTAATTATATCATATGGAACCGATCCAACGATATAGATATCATTCCACAAAGTGATGATGTCACTGACCACTACTTGGTAACTTGCATATTACGCACTGCTGTAATATGTCATGCTGCGCCACGTTATCGATCAGGTAGAACAATTCGTCCATCCACCATAGATCATTTCTCAAATAGCTTATCTGATCTGTCTCAGCTGCTGCCTGAACCCAAACAAACAGATGAATTAGACGAACTAACTAGCACTATGAGCACCATTCTCTCTAGAACATTGGATATTGTTGCACCCATTAGATTAAAAAAGGTCAGAGAAAAAAGTATAGCACCATGGTACAATAATACTACGTATGCTTTAAAGAGAGAAACCCGTAATTTAGAGCGTAAATGGAAAAAAACTAATTTAGAGGTCTTTAGAATCGCGTGGAAAGACAGTATGTCACTTTATAAAAAGGCACTTAAAACGGCCAGGGCTGAGCACCTCAGCAAATTAATAGAAAACAACCGAAATAATCCAAGGTTTTTATTTAATACCGTGGCTAGACTAACAAATAAACAGACGTCGTCTGAACAAAATACCTCGTTACAGTTTAGTAGTAATGATTTCATGAACTTCTTCACCGAGAAAATTGAAAGCATCAGAATCAAAATCGGAAACGTTCGATCTTTGCTCGCGCCTTATAATTGATGCAGAAAAGTTAGTTCATGCATTCATGACCTCGAGACTAGATTACTGTAATGCTTTATTAGCTGGTTGTCCTGCATCTTCAATAAACAAGCTACAGTTAGTCCAAAATGCAGCCGCTAGAGTTCTTACTAGATCAAGAAAATATGATCATATAACACCGATTTTATCATCACTTCATTGGTTACCTATAAAGTTCCGTATTAAATACAAGGTATTGCTTTTGACTTATAAAGCTCTAAATGGTTTAGCTCCAGTCTATTTAACGGATCTTCTATCGCCTTACAATCCATCGCGCTCTTTAAGATCACTAAATTCGAGGCTTCTGGTCATTCCTAGGATATCCAGATCCACCAAAGGAGGCAGAGCATTTTCACATTTAGCTCCGAAGCTCTGGAATAGCCTTCCTGATATTGTTCGTAGCTCAGACTCGCTCTCCCAGTTTAAAACTAGACTGAAGACGCATCTATTTAGCCAGGCATTCATATACATTTTTTATCTTACAGTTACTGTACATTCGGCCTCTAGTTCATAAACGCCAGAGGAGAACTGGCCCCCGACTGAGCCTGGGTTCTCCCAAGGTTTTTTTTTTTCTCCATTGGGTCATCTGATGGGGTGTTAGGACACCATTAGGTCACTGGATGGAGTTTTTCGGTTCCTTGCCACTGTTGCCTTTGGCTTGCTCAGTTGGGGATATTCAAATTAATTAACCAATCATACCATTGATCAGCTCTACCAAACTTGGATGTCTTTTTTCCAGTAATAAACAAACATTGTTAAGTTGTTTTGATTGATACTGTGAAGCAGCTTTGATACAATCTATATTGTGAAAAGCGCTATATAAATATATTTGACTTGACTTGACTTGACTCTCAGATTTAATCCCCTGAGGTCGGATGACGCGCGGGCGCGTCAACTCGATGTTAACTAAATGTTTCTATTAATATCTCCGCGATTGTGCAGCACACATAAATGGTTCTGATTTTGCCGTAATCGATAGATTCTCAGCTTCAACGTCCGTATTTTCGCGAGATCATACGTGACTCACACCCGAGAGCACGAGGGAAGACAAGATGGTCGTTCACCTTCCGTGATTGGTGGGCTAGCTTGCCTGTCTGCATTTTGTGTGAAACCAACCAATAGATGCGGTTGAAATCCATAAGTACCCTCCCATCTCCTCACAGTGAAGAAAATACCAGCTGACATGGAGAGAGAGCTTGATGTAGTAGGAAGTTATTTTAGTCCTATTTTATATATATTTTAGTCCCTCTAACATTTGGTGAAGGTAGTGTCACAGACAAAACTTGTACTAAAAAACGATTTTTCAAAAATGTCACTTTAGACAATTATCATTCATTATCTACTATGTTATTCATATATTACATTACTTTTGTGACCCTAAGACTTTGGGAAACCCATTTCAAAGACCAAAATAATTCGTCCACATGAGTAATGGTATGTTTCCACTAGAGATTTGAAGAATTTCAAAAATCGGACTTAAATTTTTCACCTTTTAGAGCCAGATTATCCCTCTCTCTCTCTTTACACAATGCTCTAGGACAAGTGGTGAACTCACCAGTAAGAGAGCTGGGTTTTCTCTGCACATTTTGATATAAAACATATGTGATTTTGTTATGTAATTGCCTTTAAAAGGTGAATTTAATAAGATATGTAAAATCGAAGGAAAAAGTAAAAAAATGCCCTTAGACCTCAGAGGGTTAATCAAAAATATCTTCATTTGTGTTCCGAAGATGAACGAAGGTCTTACGGGGTTGGAACAACATGAGAATGAGTACTACTTATTTACTGACAGAATTTTAAATTTTGGGTGAACTATCCCTTTAAAGGGATAGTTTACCCAAAAACTAAAATTCTGTCATCAGTCAAGCTCTATGGCTTTCTTTTATCAGTGGAATGATTTGAAAGTTGAGTACAGTGTTTCAATGTTTGACTGGCACACAGCACATTAATGCTGCACTCCATAAAGTTCTCCACAGCCTGGACAGGCAAGAAATACAGAGAATGAGAGAGCGAGAGAAACACTTTAACCATCATGAAACATTACTAGCCCTATCAGCACGGGAACAGAGAATAGAACATTTTGTTTTTCCAGGGATACATTTTGATATGGTGCAATGTAAGACCACACAAGAGCAATTTGGTAATTTCTTGACACTTTGAGAAATGTGAAAGGCATCCTGAGAAAGTCAATATATAGGCTACCACAACGCCACATATTCCTATATAATAGGTCATGACATATCTATGGCTTTATAACTTTGAAAAAAAAAAAAAACTGTTTTTGAACATACAATAAAGATCAATAGGGTCAGAAACATCATTGTACCCCATTTACTTTCACTGTATGGACAAAAAAAGTTACTGAGTAAATGATAACATAATTTCCATTTTTGTCTGATTAAAATAAAAGCAAACTCATTAACTCTTCTCAATGAGTCACATGATTTGAAGTATTATTCATGTCTGTAGTACAAATTGTTATTACAGTGCATTAGGTCTTTTCACATGACTAGTGTCAAGGCTTCAACACACTGTTCAATGCAAGGGTCACACTCTGCTTTGACATCCATGTGGAAATATGTTAGATAGCATCTCAAAAGGAAGATTTTACGAGGTTTTTAGGTAGCAGGGAAGTGTGAAGTATGCACAGTAAACAGTGAAAACATGTACTGGAGCTTAAAAGCCTGGCAATTGCGGTGCAAAAAGATAAAATGAAGCCGTCAATTATAGTTTACAGAAATAAATCTACTCAGGATGCTTTTGGTGAACTAAACGTTTTTAAACATTTCTTGTTGCTCTAAAAAAAGACTAATTATTTATGGAAAATCTCAAACTTAAAAGCAAAGTTAAACTTGTCTTTAAGAAGACAGACTGTACATATCATGTGCAAATTGTTTAGCAATTACTGGCTGATAAAATGTCATTGGCAAATGGGGTCAAAACCGAATGATTTGAAAGTTCTTGCGATGTTTGACTGGCACGCAAACATCAGTGTTAAAGTCCGCCTGTGGTGAAAATCAAGCTTTTAATGTTGTTTATATGTCTATGTGTTGTTTTTAATATGCTTTAAGACAAACTATGCACAAATTCATGTCAACACCAATGCTAAGAATTTTCTCCTTAAAACTGCAGTGAACCAAAAACGAGGTTTGAAATCGTTGGTGTTTCTGACGTCACAAACTACATTGTAACCAATCAGATCAACATGTGATCATCAATGAGTGGATCTCTGAGCTGGAGTGAGTGAGTGGAGGCGGGGCTAATTTGCATATTCATAGAACAGCGTATACTAAATGAGGCAATGGTGTATAGTTACATCTGAGCTATTTTAAGGCATGAAGAATTTTTTTTTTTCAAGGAAAAACTTTTAAATATGTCATTTTGGTGATCAGTTTTCCATAGAGTCCTGCACAACCGGGACAGGGAGAGAAACACTTTAACTATCTTGAAAAATTACAATCCCTAAAAGCACAGGAAAACAGAATAGAACATTTTGTTCACCCAGGGATATATTTTGATGGGGTGCAATGTAAGACCACAGAAATCAAACGTAATATTAACACCCACTATATACCACAACTGCACACATTCCAATATAATAGGTCATGATATAAAGTCTAAGCTCACACTGTCAGGTTTTGGGATTGACAACCATATTTACTTTACTGTTTTCTTTACTGTGAGTTTCGAAATGTCTCATTCAAACAAAAACTTACAGTAGCGTCAATATAAAAATGCAATGGTAGTCGAGCCCGTATTCTCTTACCAGTAAACATCGCGACAGTGACCCAAGTAATATCAAAGATGGTGACATCCATTAAATATAAAAGTGTAAAAAAAAAAAAAAAATTTTTTACATTTGCCATGACGAGTCCAATCGAGCCACTAGATCAGCAGTCAAATCGTCATTAAAGGGTTAGTTCACAACATTTTTTGTAATTCTATCATCATTTTATCACTCTCCAAAAGCCGTAAGACCATCATTCATCTTCGGAACACAAATTAAGTTCTTTTCAATGAAATCTGAGAGCTTTCTGTCCCTCAATAGACAGTAACTGTCACGTAATGGTGAAATAGTGACGCGAGGATTCAAGTGCAGGAAATTAAGGATCTTTAATTAAGTAGTAAAATAAAATAAAACTACCCTGAGGGGGAAACCAAGACAGGGATCTCAAAACTTGACTTTGGCAGGAAAACCAGAAACATGAGGATACATAGAGTGACGAACCAGCACAGGACTGCAAACACAGGGAGACTAGATAGGGAAGCAAACAAGAGAGGGTAACGAGGGAGGACAGGTGGGGCTAATGAATCAATAATCAGGTAACAAGATGGGAGGGGCTAGACAATGACAGGAGAGCACATGGCACAAGGAAACACATGACAAGCCATGTGCTCACAACAGACAGGACTATAACACGAGCATATGACAAACCGGGAGTGTCAGAGCTCTGTCACCAAACCAAGAAATAAACTAGTCAGAAGTGACAGAACCCTGACAACGTCATTGCAACTTTCAAGGCCCAGAAAGGTAGTAAAGACATGGTTAAAATAGTCCATGTGACTACAGTGGTTCAAATGTAATGTTATGAAGCGACAGGAATACCTTTTGTGCGCAACTACCACTGTTGTCACATGGACTATTTTAACGATGTCTTTACTACCTTTCTGGGCCTTGAAAGTTGCAATGATGTTGCTGTCAATGGAGCACTCGGATTTCAACAAAAATATCTTAATTTGTATTTTGAAGATGAACGAATGTCTTGCGGGTTTGGAACGACACATGAGAGTGAAAAAATGATGACAGAATAAAATTTTTTGGGTGAACTGACCCTTTAACTGACAGCAGCGTTTATATCTGGTGAAGATTAGAGCATTAGTCGCACATAGAACACAAAACAGACGAGAGCAGCTTTGGTGGTGAACAGTGACTGGATCTAAAACCCTCATATCTCGGGCGAGAACTGTGTGTGAACGTAACCGTATTAAGGGCTCAAATACAGGACTGAAAACTGTATTCTGCTGCTGTGTTACCTTATGTTTATTTTCAGTATTGTCTTTTCTGTAATATCTTATGTATGCTGACGATCTGGAGATCATTTGTTCTCCAAGTAGTGCTGGCTTTCAACAGCTGCTAAATGTATGCTCTGATTATGGGATTAAATATGATGTGCAATATAATGAAAAGAAGAGTGTTGCCATGATATGTAGAACAAAAGGGGATAAGGACCTTAATTTTCCAGATTTTTATTTGTCAGGGTAAGTACTAAACGTATGCACTAAAACGAAATATTTGGGGCATATCATTAATTATGAAATGTGTGATGATGGCGATATGTATAAGCAGCGCTGCATGTTATATGCCCAAGCTAATATGTTGGTGAATATTTTTTATATGGGTTCGGATCAGGTTAAGATAAACCTTTTTAGAGCACCTTTTTAAAAGAAAACCTTTATGGCTTTAATGAGGAATTTGATGTATAAATGGCAAAGTGTGGTGCAATACCAGTCATCTATGAGAAAGTATTGGCATAATTGTCTATTTTAAATGTTTTGTATTGTATGTAATTTTGTGTAGGTTGTTGTATGTTTACTCTCTAATGGACCTTGAGTCTGGAAATAAAGTTTAATTGAATTGTAATAGTTTTGGCAGCATATTAAAAGCTGATAACTACGACTTTTCTGACAGATTTCAAAAAATCTGCACAGGTGTCAAACATCAGCTGAAATAATCAAATTCAAAATGGGACAAAGAGAGCAAACTCAGAGCAAATTAGAAAAAGTTTTTTTCAAGTAACTCCAGGCACTGAGCCGATGCACACTAACCACAGATACAAGTTTGCCACACACTCCTTTACTCGCTTACATTCCCCTGGCACACACCTTTCATAGACAAGCACTTTTCAGCATGACGCCATCATGGCCTTTGTGTGTGCCGCCCACATAGACGGTTGGAGAAGATAAAAAAAGCCTGTCAGAGAGCTCACGACTGCATTATCACCTGCCAGTCAACCAAGACTCTGTCGTTCATGACAGCTTCACCTCACAGCACCTGATTATTAACTGTTTACATCTCAAACAGCAGATATCTGCAGGAACAAGCCTCCAACAAACTAAAAATATACACACTCCTTTTGTAATTGTCTTAACCACAACTTATTAGTCAGGAAATTAGCCATATTTAAGCAAATACACAACTTAAAAAAGCCATTGGTGTCTCAGAAAAACATCAAAGACTGAATGAATGGTACAGAATATGGGAAGTTTTGTGATGAATCATGAAACATGAAACACGAGTTGCATGGTGATGCTGAGAAATATAATAATAAATAAATAAAAAATCAGTTCAACATACTCACCTATGGATCAAAAATTGCCTTTAATTTGCACCAGAAATGTTTTATTTAGTTGTATTTTTTTGTGACTTTCAGGAGGGTATACTCATTTTTGCAACACAAAATTGTATTTCTTTTACAAGAAAATCTTTTTCTGAATAATATTGACATGCTTCTTTGGTGATTGACCAAGCATGCTGGAACATTATATCTTTAAGGAACTCTAATAAGTCTTTACGTAAGCAATGTGACTAAAATAAGAAACTCAATGGTCAAGCATGTCTTTTTTTTTTTCCATTTACATAATACCAGTGTTCAACTACAAAGAAATCTATTCTGTTCAAATCAATGTACACTTGTTCTCTTTTTAGTTCTCCTTCCCTTTTCACTTTGTATTTTTTCTCACACTTGTGCCAGCAAACACCCACAAGTGTACTCACACACGCACACAGTTGTTTCCCATCTGCATCTCTTCCTGTCGTGCCGTGGCTGAAGTGGCTACTGCAAACACTCTTCACACACTCGCACGACCCAATCAGCTGCTCTCGTTCTTTTGTCGCTCTTACGCCATTGTTCCCTCGTTTCCTTACCTGAGGTTCTGGCGGCATGAGCGCTCGTTTTCCAGCTCTTTCTCTGTCTCACGCGTGACAACGCACAGCTGCAGGTCAAGGCCCCTAGTGCTGGAAACAACACAGAGAGAGATATAGAGAGAAAGCAGCAATGGCACAATAATTATTATGTTGAGTTTTTTTTTATTATATGGAACAATATTGCTTGTGTGGAAACATTTTACTTGTTGATTTTCCAAATATAAAAAGCCTTTCTTTTTCCCTCAATAAAAGTTCAATGGCAGGAGAGCGGCCCAGCCACAGAGCAGGAGGGTTGCGTTACGCGCTGTGTGTGTGGAGTGTGTGTGACTAAATGAAAACACAGACTTCTGTAGGGCATATATATACAGGCTGCAGAGTATTATGGGCTTTTGTGGATCTCACATAGAAATGGTGGCCATGGCAACGGGAGATCACGAACGGGGGATTATCAAACTTGAAGCAATAGCTGATACGTATATAAGTGTGATATCACTGGGAGCGTCATTGTGTTTGCATGTGCCTATTTGTGTAAGACCGAACAAGAGCGTGAGAGAGTGTGTGTGTGTGAGCACTATTGTTTGTGCTGGTAAAAGACATGTGTACGAATAAATTTAGACCTTCAGAAGACCTTCTCCCTGCTGCAGATTCTTGGGTTCTTGTGGCGAAGTCATATATTTCATTAGTCATATATTTCATTCACACCATCTGTTTGTGTGTGTGAGAAATCAGAATGCATGCAGATCTAAAAAACTTCAATGGATCAGTTTCTCCTTCAATCAGTAGCTGAACTCAGAAAGGCCTAGTGTTTGTGCACACGCTTAACGTGGATATGTTGTGTTTTAGACAGCTTCTGGTGTGCAGCAGCTGTTGAATTGCATTTTGAAAAATAATTTCAGTAATTTCAGTTAACAGCCCTCTACAGCAATGGAAAATAGTTAAGAAACTAGTTTGCTTTAGAGAATTTTTATTTATTTATTATTATTAAATTGATATGCCCTTCAAACTTTTAAATGGAATTATCAGTGCTGTTCTTAAAAGCATAACACACCAACTGTGGTTCATCTCCACAAAAATATTAAGCAGCACAACTGTTTTCAACTGATAATAAATGGTAACATTTTATCTTACATTGTCCTTGTTACATATGTTACATGTACTTACTATAGTAATAACGGTAATTTATGCATAATTACAAGCAACTAACCCTAAATCAAACCCTAATCCTACCCAAAACATATAGTAAGTACATGTTGTTAATTAATATTACTCAGTACTTAAATGTATAATTACACTGTAACAATGACACCTTAAAATAAAGTGTAACCTAATAAACATATTAGAATGATTTATGAAGGATCATGTGACACTGAAGACTGGAGTAACTAATAGCTGCTGAAAATTTTGCTTTGCCATCATTAAATGTTTGCCAAATTACATATTAGAACGCATTCAAATAGAAAACATTTATTTCGAATTGTAACATTTCACAATACTATAGTTTTTACTGTATGTTTGATCAAATAAATGCAACCTTGTTGAGCATGAGTGACTTAGTGAGGATTAAAAATCTTATGAAAGGTAGTATGTTTCTTTATATTATCACACAAACACACACACACATATCTAAAATCAAGAATGGGTTATGAACCCGTTAAACAATCTTTTAATCTCAATAGCAGTAAAGTGAAGGAAAATCACAGGATTACAGGATACCATAAAGGGATGATAATAGAAGGCAATTAACTCTCTCTCTCTCACACACACACATACACACGCACACACACAACAAACAAACAAAGCAAGGTTTTATGAAGACTCCAATAAAATACCTAAAAACAAACACGCACTCCATATAAAGTCCTCCTAATGGATTTACTCTATTGTTATGGATAATGTTAAATTGCCAGATCAATTTATAGTGTGTGTATGGGAATTGAAAGTGCATAAGTGGCAAAAACTGCTTCCAGATTAACATTCTTAGCTTGACATCTGATATACGGTCTCTGCTCATACTGTGAAATAAGGACTTCAAAAAACCACACAAAGGAAATGAAAGACGAGGCTGTTTTGACTCTTCATTTTTCCCGTAACAAATCATTCTCAAGAGTGAGAATGCACTGTTCTCACTTCTGCTGTCAGATGATCCAGCCATGCTAATATATATAGCATAGCCACAGATGGCTTCAGAATGCACTGTACCCAGAACTGTCTGTAAAATTACGCACGCTACAGTCTTGTAAGGACATGAGAGACCTGTTCCAGAATCTTCATCACTTATTTAAGGGCATTGAGAGAGAGCAACACGAAACATTATATTCATCTCCAGATGTCTCTGTTATTTGCGTTTTACATTCCCACCATCCACACAGGTAAATAACGGGGCTTATGGGTATTTAGAAAGCTTGCAGAGATGAGCAGCTTACAGACTTTCATAAATCCATACGTTAAGCTTTAGCGCAGATTGATGTCAGCATTGTCAAGCGGTCCTGCTGCATCATGGGTAAATGTAGAAGATGTAGGTCCTGTTGTTTCAAAACGAGGCTTAATGAGACACAGTTCAATAGGGCACAATGTCTGGTTCATTACCTCACGTTACTCAATCAGAATTAGAGCACAGCGTCAGCTGCCTACAGTGTGTGTGTGTGTGTACCAAGAGTCGTGATAATGGGCGG
This sequence comes from Gila orcuttii, assembly GCA_026230005.1. Classification (NCBI taxonomy): domain Eukaryota; kingdom Metazoa; phylum Chordata; class Actinopteri; order Cypriniformes; family Leuciscidae; genus Gila; species Gila orcuttii. The sequence continues at coordinate 4,427,774 of JAPDVR010000005.1, read as the reverse complement.
CAAATTCCAGACTAAAGACGACTCTGCTGTTCTCTCGTCTACAGGACTGTGTGTGTGTGTGTGTGTGTGTGTGTGTGTGTGTGTGTGTGTGTGTGTGTGTGTGTGTGTGTAGGAGGCTGAAAGAATCGTGATAACAGATAGCAACTGGCTGTGCGTGAGCGAGCCGGTGAACCGACCTGCTCTTTCTATTAATGTGTGATTTACTGGGAGGCTGAGTGCACGTGTGCTTCCGCACATTTATCAGTGTGCATGCAATGGTGAATCACTATGATGACTTTATGCTACTTATAGATATTTATGTCACTGGCTTCGTTCCAATACCTAAGTGAGCTGCTTGCTGTCGACTGCCTACATCGGCAGCTTCAGTCTAAGCTAAAATGGATCCTCATAAGTGAGGGATTTTGAACACTCTTCACAGGCACAAGCTCCTCATATGAAGCACACAGACCAATCAACAATTTTTCAGTTACCATATTGCTAAGCTAACAACATAAAAATGCATAACTTACAAATATTCATTAAAATAGTCCGATTTTAATGAACTCTTTCCCCACCAGGGAAAAACGTTGCCAGCCACCGCCAGCATTTTTGATCATGTTTCATGGTCCACAGAATATTTTGTTGTGTGAATAACATGCAATAAAGAAAGAACAGATCCTCTGCTTTAAAAAAAAAAAAAAAATTATTCAAGCTTCAAGCATTCTTATTTTATCAATGGGTAAGTTTCATTAAAAAAAACAACATTTTGAGCAAAAAGCTGAGAAAATCGTGTTTTTGTCAAAGACGAGTCTGGATGGGATTCAGAACGATGATTGAAACACAGATTGAGTAGATCGAGTCCGTGAACACACTCAAAGCTTCACAGTCCTGTTGCTCGTCCTGAGTCGACATTTCAGATTACATTATCAGATTTGATTTATATGCTGTTTAATGTTGATGATCGCGTTATTTTACATGCATCTGCTTACATATGCTATCGCTTGTTTCTGCTTCTTCTTCACATGTGTTTTGATCAGGAGATTCTCTACTCTTTCAGAAGAAGTGAAACAGCGCCCCTTACTGTATAACAGTTAAAACACAGAAGTCGGAAAATTTCCTAAATGGCGGGAAAAGAGTTAATTAAACAGTTTTTATCATTAAATTTACATTTTTGCCATCTTGGAATGCATAAAAGAATTACCTTCCCTAGACCCTTACAATAAGGAAGTTAATTCAAGTGTGCTATTAGTATACTTCTTTTCAACTAAAAATATGAAAGTACCGTATACTTTCAATCAACTTTTTATGTACTTCTCAGGAATAAACTAAAACTTGACTTATATTGACAAAAAAGTCTAAGTATATTTGGCCTATACTTGTACTCAGTCTTTTGATGGCGATATACTTAGTTGGCGTCATGTTCTGTTTTGGCTTAGTTTCTTTGTGTTTTAGTTCTGTTCCTGTTTGCCCTGTAATTTGACCCAGTTTCCAAGTGTGTTTGATTAATGATTGCGTTCACCTGTTATTCGTTAATTGCCTCATTTAGTCCCTGTTTTGTCTTTGTCCGGTCACATCTTTGTTAAGTGAATGTTACCCCGTGTTTTTGCCCTGTATCCTTTGGATTATTGAATAAAAAAACAATTTCCTTGCATTCTTCGTCTTCGTGCGCTTTCAAGTCTATTCTGCCAACACACATCCAACCATCTCCTGCCAGTCATTGTGATCAACAGAAGCAACATCACACCATCTAACACCAAATCAATTATGGTAAGATTACCTAGTACAATACAGCATCATGCCAACAGAATGTGGCGTTTCCGCTTCTTTCGACATACAGGAAGACCCAGTGAGCGCTTGAACGTGAGGTTTTGATCAGTGGTGTGAAGCTGGGGAGCATTAGAGTAATGAACACAGAACAGAGACGTGACTCATGGTCACATTCCCGATCAGTCGAGAAGTTCAAAGACCAGAAAGTCTAAATCACTGTCTTACTGAAAAAGCCAGGCTACTGAGAAGCAGCTATGTGGACTATGCACTCTCAAAGCGTTGGAAATTTAATGCAAGTACGCTTTAATCATTGCAAAGACAAACAAAACCTATCCTAATTAACTGAACTGATATGTACGGTCTGAATAATTTTATTACTTGGCGCTGATGAGCAAATGAAGCGGTAATGTGAAAACAAGAATAGAAGTAGGACGCAAATTTCAAAAGGGCAATAGTGCATGTGTAAAACAGAGAAAGAGCCTGTCCTTCCCGTCCTAAAGTATTTCCTTGATTATAATCAGTGCTATGGCATCATTCATGGAAACCAAACATCATACAACACAAACAAGATGAGATGAACACAAACACTGAAGTGACACACTAAACCACACACACTCACACTCTCTTTCTCTCAGAGATGTGTGATCCTCTGATGTTATTTCAGTCAAAAAGGTTTCAGTCATCCGCTTTTCCCCAGGCTCACCAAAGTTTATGCATTTGGGTTTTGAATGAGATCACAAAACACTCGGCTGAAATATGAAAATAATGTGCATCATTGTGACACTCTCCTTTCCTTCAAACCCACAACAGGAGGCCTTTATCCTTGTTTACTCTTCTGCAGTTTACTCTGTTGCCACTGCCGTTGTCATCACAACCGTTGAGTCTTCAATGTGTGCCTGAAGCTAAATGTGTGGCCTACTCATGTTTTCCCAAACAAGCAAGACACATGAAAGTATATCAAACGCATATTATGAGCAGGTGTGTGAATGAGGCCTCTGGGTTTGCATACACAAAATATCTTTTGTATTCGCATCTAGTGCAAGCAGACGTACGCAAAAATGCAAGCAGAGCCTGGGTTTGAGATGATGAGGCAGATGGGGTGAGGGAAGAAAGGATAGAAAATAGAGAACTAATGAACAAGTGAGCGAGCAAACGTATGGACAAAAGAATAAAAGAACAGATGAAAGAAAGAACAAAAGAATGAAAGAGTAGATGAAGGAATAAGAGAATAAAACAACAATAGAACAAAAGAACCAACAAATAAAAAAGAAAGACAAACAAACGAATAAAAGAAAGAAAAAAGAATGAATGAATGAAAGTATGAGTGAAAAAAGGACGAAGGAAAGGGTGAAAGAAAGAAATTAGACAAAGAACAAAAGAACAGACAAAAGAATAGTATAATAAAAGAAAGGACAAAAGAAAGAAAGAAAGGACAAAAGAAAGGACAAAAGAAAGGACAAAAGAAATTAGACAAAGACCGAAAGAACAGACAAACGAATAGTAGAATAAAAGAAAGGACAAAAGAAAGAAAGAAAGAAAGAAAGAAAGGACAAAAGAAAGAAAGAAAGAAAGAAAGAACGAAAGAGAGCGAGCAGGTGAGTGAGTGAGTGAGTGAATGAGCGAGCGAGTGTGCGAGTGAGTGAGTGAGTGAGTGGGTGAGTGAGTGAGTGAGTGAGTGAGTAAGTGGGTGAGCGGGTGAGTGAGTGAGTGAGTGAGTGAGCGAGCGGGTGAGTGAGTAAGTGAGTGTGCGAGTGTGCGAGTGAGTGAGTGAGTGAGTAAGTAAGTGAGCGGGTGAGTGAGTGAGTGAGTGAGTAAGTGAGCGGGTGAGTGAGTGAGTGAGCGGGTGAGTGAGCGAGTGAGCGAGTGAGTGAGTGTGCGAGTGAGTGAGTGAGTGAGTGAGTGAGTGTGTGAGTGAGTGAGTGAGTGAGCGAGCGGGTGAGTGAGTGAGTGAGTGTGCGAGTGAATGAGTGAGTGAGTAAGTGAGCGGGTGAGTGAGTGAGCGGGTGAGTGAGTGAGTGAGTGAGTGAGTGAATGAGCGAGTGAGTGAGTGAGTAAGTGAGCGGTTGAGTGAGTGAGTGAGCGGGTGAGTGAGTGTGCGAGTGAGTGAGTGAGTGGTTGAGCGGGTGAGTGAGTGAGTGAGTAAGCGGGTGAGTGAGTAAGTGAGTGAGTGTGCGAGTGAGTGAGTGAGTGAGTGAGCGGGTGAGTGAGTGAGTGAGTGTGCGAGTGAGTGAGTGAGTGAGTGAGTGAGTGGGTGAGTGAGTGAGTGAGTGAGTGAGCGGGTGAGTGAGTGAGTGAGTGAGTGAGTGTGCGAGTGAGTGAGTGAGTGAGTGAGTGAGTGAGCGAGCGGGTGAGTGTGCGAGTGAGTGAGTGAGTGAGTAAGTGAGCGGGTGAGTGAGTGAGTGAGTGAGCGGGTGAGTGAGTGAGTGAGTGAACGAGTGAGTGAGCGGGTGAGTGAGTGAGTGAGCGAGTGAGTGAGCGAGTGAGTGAGTGAGCGAGTGAGTGAGTGAGCGAGTGAGTGAGTGAGTGAGCGGGTGAGTGAGTGAGTGTGCGAGTGAGTGTGCGAGTGAGTGAGTGAGTGAGTGAGTGAGTGAGTGTGTGAGCGGGTGAGTGAGTGAGTGAGTGAGCGGGTGAGTGAGTGAGTGAGTGAGTGAGTGAGCGAGTAAGTGAGCGGGTGAGCGGGTGAGTGAGTGAGTGAGTGAGTGAGCGGGTGAGTGAGTGAGTGAGTGGGTCTATTAGCATGATTGCCGCTGACTCAGTTCTCTGTTTGCTTGGTTGCTCTTAGTAACAGCAGGACAAGCATGTAATCTTACATCTAACATCTAATATCTCTCCAACAGGCTTCTTTCTTTCTATTTCAACTAATTCAACCCAAATGTGCTTTGTGTTGATTTCCTGTGTTATGTGTAAATGCACAATGGGGCCCAAAGGCCACGAGTGAAAATTCTTCTATTTTGCATTTGTTTCTAACGTCAATACAAATTATATTAATATCAGCATGACAATTTGACTTAAAATTTGAATTGAAAAATGAACGTCAAAATGTCTCTGTATTTGGTTAGTGTTTGTCTAACCTCCAACACTGAGAGGAACGCACTTTGCAGTGCTTATGTGTTACAAAGTAATTATTAGGGAGCGTAATTTTCATAATCACAACCAGAACCACTAAAAATAATTTCTCCTCCTTTTCTATTTTTAACAGATGCTTTGCTTATATGCTGCAACTAAAATCATATTGCAGCAGCACATCAAAGGGAAGCGTTTGGGGCAGTTTCCTGATAAAGTGGCATGACACAGGCCTGATTTGAATCTCTAATCCCTTCGTTGACTCATTCAGAACCTCTTTTTTTGATAAATCAAGAACACCATCACAAACAGCCCAGAGTGTCAGATTTACATTCTCCACGCTTCCCTTTTAAACCTGCCGGATCCCCTGTAGTGCCCTAGACCTCAACTAGATGAATCTATTCTGTAAACCTATCTATAAATCCAATCCCATCATGCATCAGTTGATCTTTTGACCCTGCCCGTGACATGCAAATCTGACATGGATACTGATGAGTCAGGGTTTTTAACATTGTTTAGAGCTCCACTAATGATATGACGCTGACGGGGTCTTATTAAGCCCTACAGCGAGACCCAGGGGGTCATTTAAATTCACACTCTCACACGACTAAGGGAACCACTTATCAATAATGAAAGAAGCCGTTGTGTGACCTCTGTCTGAACTCACGCAGAGAGAAAACAGGAACTGCTCCACCGCTCACTGGCGACCACATACAAAGCATATGAGGTTAAAAAATAAATCTTTTAACAATAATAATATTAGAATAGACAAGATATCTGAATATGTTTTTTGAAGAGCAGGTACCACAGCTGGCCTGTCGATCTCTATTAGTTAAGGTGAGAGCAAATCTAAGCACGGCTCGGCTCTTTCAACATTCATATCTCAAAACTAATTGAAGCTGTCAGACATAATTTCACAAAAACAAAAAGTCTTTTCCACCACCTCGCAAACACGCATTAGCATATAAATAAAGTACGGCCATATAAAGCAAGTTCACACCTTGATACGACAAGTGCAAAGTCACATCTGAATAAGCACAGACTCGATTCACGTGCCTCTACAACATGATTTTCATCACATTTCAGATAGGATGCAGAATATCTAAGTATGTGTTTTGTGTATTTGCAGGGCAGAAAAGCATGCTGAGAAAAATAGCACACCTATATACTGCCCTCTTCCAGTTCCTGTGCCAACCGCAGGCAAATAGCGTGTCTTTGTTCACGCTGTACGTGTACATGTGCATATATGGCAGCTGCATCTCTGGATGATGCAAACACATTAACCCTCACAGTGACAGAGGTCTGTCTACGCTTATACAGGCTCACCGCAGGCACACAGCAGTTGGTAAACATGCGTGCAAGAAGAACCAAGATATCAAGTTCTCTATACAGCTCTATATAGAGAGACACGATGAGGAAGTGAAAAACCACCAAATCCAGTACAGTGCTGCTCGCCCGATAAATTTATATCATTGCGAAAGCCACACGCACGCAGATACACATATATATAAAAGCTATGCGCTGAGTGGTGTAAAAATAATGAACTTCACCTTTAACTTTATTTTGTTTGGTTGAAAGTTCCCTATTTAGCTCTTTTTCTAAAACCTGCATCAGAATTCTGTCTATTCAATAAGCTGATTACTTTATTCACAGCAACCTGTCTGTGCCATTCTCACACCTCTCTTTGTTTGGTTGAAAGTTCCCTATTCGGCTGTCATTCTAAAACCTGCATCAGAATTCATTAAGCCTATAGTCAATGCCTTTATTCACAGCAACCTGTCTGAGCCATTCTCACACCTCTATCCCGGATGTTGTTGCCCACTGAACTATCTACATCTACCACATGCTGTCTCTCCCACGATCCATTTACTGCCATCTCACATCTGCCTCTTCCTTTCTCTAGCAAAGAGTTTTGCTTTGCGTCACCTCAGAGGGTTCACTAGCAGGTCGAAAAACTGTCTGAGTCAAAGCGAAAGTCTCAACTAGAGCTGTTGTCAATAAGCGTATTAAGCTAAGCTGTGACCCAATTTTCACACTGTGATGCATGATTTGAACTGTTAAAATAAGTGTGATTAAGTTTTAGGTGTCGGAAAATGGAGGCAATCTTTCAAAATAGAAACAGAGCAACAAGAGCAAAAACACTGTTTTCTCAGGAGAAGTGCTCCCTCAAAAAAAGATTGTAATAATGAGTGCAAAAGTAAAACAGAACAAATATTGTGAAACGCGAGATCATATAGTATGCAAAGCATCCGTTCTTTCAAAGGTGGTTGTGATTCTTGCATCAGATGTGCTAATCTGTCTCAAACTGGAGAAAATGAGCAAATGAATTACAGCCTAAGCCATGCACCCACTTAAATATCACCACTTTTAATCACATCAGAATCCAAATTAACTTTTTTTTTTTTTCAAAATTATTTTTAAAATGATTTGAAATGATCACCTGTGAGTGTGCTGGTTTTTAGTGATCACTCACGCAACTTCTCAAATGAAAGGTCATGTGACCTTCATGACACCTGTGGTGTGTAAAAATAACAGCTGAACAACAGTTAGTAGCAATAAATAAAAGCTATATTAAATAAGCTTGGTTCTGTATTATAGTATTGTGGTTAGTATTGGAAAAATACTTAAAATCCATAATAATATACATACAGATACATATATACAGTATATATAGACACCAGGGATCCACAGCCTTGGAAAATCTGGATATACGAGGGATATTTTTAAAAGAGTGATTTCTATACCTAGAAAAGTTATGAACATCAATATAATCTTTAAAAAATCATGGCCATTTCAATAATGAATTTATATTTTTCTTGTTATATCAAGCTCTAAAATATTTTATTGGGTAGAAATGCTGACTGATCTGTCTGGGTTCTGCCATGGCAGCCTCGTCTGTGTTGTGTTTGTTTCATGTCTCTATGTTTGTGTTGTGTGTCGGCACCTAGCCTCGTCTTGTTTGTGTTTGCTGTGTCCTCCTCTTGTTTTCACCTGAACCTCATGTGTTGTTCCAGACATCCCAAGTCTCCCGGAAGTTCCGGGAGTCTCCCGCATATTGATGCCCGCAAATGAGCAAATTAGTTGCTCCCTGATGCCCGCAAATTAGTTCAAATCTCCCGGAATCTAGAACTTGCTCCAAACTGTGTAGCGCGCTCGGCAGAGAGGGAGAGAGCTCGCGTGTGTGTGCAAATGTGCGTGTATGGCTCATGAAGCGCATGAACCCCCCCGTTATCCCTCCCTGAAATGACTTCTTGCAGGTTGGGATGTCTGTTGTTCCCTTTATATTGTGCCTCTTTCCCTCATGTCTTTGCTGGTTTGTTGTGTGTGTTCATATGTTGCTTGCAGATCTTGTCAGTGGTAGATTTATTTTTTCCTTGTTTGATCAGTCTTTTGATATTCATGTGTGAAATTAGCCTGGTCCCACCAGACTCTCGTACATTTCATTTCATTTGTACATAGAGTCTGGCACCGCTCCATTGACAAGCGTTAACTTCCTTGTAGGCGGGTACTCTATTGAAGTCTAAAACTATTGGATCTGCCCAGAGTCACTCTGGATCTGCCATAACCAATCGCTAACGTTTGGTCGTGACATATGCCTAGCGTTCACCTTAGCCAACTCATTCACCACTAACGGAGCGAGCTGGAAAATCAAACTTTTCCCGAACCCTGTGGGGAGGAGGGCCACAACATCATGGCCACCAACAAAACTAAGCAAAGATTGTTCTTGCTCCGGCTTTAACTTCTTGATATTCGGCAGCGTTGCCACAACGGACCGAATGGCTTCGCTCGTATCTTTCTCCGCTGCCATTACTGAACTACAACTCAAAATAACGCACAACATCAACGTCATCGTTCTCAGCCACTCCCTCTGCTCGCTGATTGGCCCGGAAAAAAATTTACAGGAGAAAACCAAAGACTACAGCACAATCCCAGACGTATTACTGAAGGAAAATGAAAATTGAGCGGAAGTACGTAGGAGGGCGGAGCCAGGCTAGTGTGAAATATGTGTGAAATGAGATACTAGTAACACTTTCGCAGATATTCCGTATCATAACAAGCAAAGTTTTGATGCAAACAAAATGTTGCGCTGCCAAAACGCTCTCAAGAGCCCACAGCTAGGCGTTTTCAGCAGAGCGCCAAGCATTTTCAGCTGGTTAAAAACGCTTTGGTGGACACACAGCCTAAGGCTTGTTATGATACGGAATATCCGCGAAAGTGTTACTAGTATCTCATTTCACACATATTTTATTTCTGTGTTGATTCTATATTAAAATGTCGATACAATGTAACATATTTTCTCTGGCTCTTGTTTTAAATTATTTTGTTCCGTTATTATGCTTGTGGTTGTCATCTGTTGATGCTGGACAAGCAGAATGTGGCGGTTGGTCGGTGTGGTATTAGTCCCGCCCCTCCACCACTGTGATTGGACGGCTGGGTAAAAAGTGACAGTGATGAGCGCTGCATTTTACCCAAACGTTTTTCTTCAACTCTCGGCGACCAGTAAAAAACGCCGAGCGTTCAACGCCTCAGCGTGAAAAAAACGCTCAGCGCCTCGTTACGCTCATGGCGTTTAAAAAACGCGGCGCTCCCATTGAAAACAATTGGAAATATACGCCAGCTGCGTGAAAAAACGCTTTGGTGGACACACGGCCTTATGCTCACCATGGCTACTTTATTTTTAAAAATGATGGTGAAACATTACAATTTAAAAAACTTTTCTATTCTATTTAAAAATATAATTATTCCTGAGAACAAAGCTGAATTTTCAGCATCATTAGTCATTCAGTGTCACATGATCCTTCAGAAAACATTCTGATATGATGATTTGATGCTCAAGAAACATTTCTTTGTTAAAAACCGCTGCTTAATATTTTTGTAGAAAATCAAAAAATACTGAAATCTATTTTAATATATTTTATAATCGAATTTCTTTATAACATGCCATATATACACAAATAAGCACAAAACAAAAGCATGCACATTGCTCAAAGTGGGTGCTTGGCCAAAAATAACTTGCACAGGAAAAAGTGTCAAGTCAGCAGACCACGGCTCCAACAATATAGCAATTTATTAACAGACTCTCACAAAGGTCAGTGTGATGAAGAGCCTTTGTGCTTGAAATGTCACCTTTGTGTGAGTCTGTAAAGAATGTTTTTGGAGGCGTGGTGTGCCGACTTTACATATATACTGTATATATATTATATTTGCAATGACAAAAAAGAGCTTGAATTGATTTTGAAATGCAGCTAGAACATGCATTTACACTGGACAAACAAAGCCCAAAAGCAGAGAAGTGACTTTGTGTTCTCATTTCAGAAGTCTACCACATAACAAACACACACGCTTACGCCCGCCGCTCAGTCGTGTCGGATCTGGAATGTGCTGGATATGAATGAATCGGTGGGGGCCGATCTAGAAGCACGACTGCTGTGCTGTTCAGTTTTTCTCGTGAGCTCACACGAACAACACAACCTGCTATTATTATCAGCAACAGCGGGGGGGAGCGCAGAAATGGGATCCACAATCACACACTCGCTTCGCACCTCTTCTCATTCTCTGAATTTCTGTCTGAGCTAAACTACGGAGGCGTAGGTGTCGAGAGGTTCATTTTTGATTGCTGTGGCGGTATAATTATGCCTGGCATTCGCGTCAGCTGAGAGAGAGGACGTACACATGCACGTCTTTCCCACAGTGACTCACGAGAGAAACCAGAGCTTGAGAGTTCAGAGCACGAGGCACTATTCACACATACGCAAATAGATGAACACTAACAAGTGCATTCATACACACACAACCCATCATCAGGGGCCTGGAGTCCCCGGCCTGCTAAGGTCCTGTAAGACAGGAGTTCCTAAATGTTTTTGTGAGCCCAAAATATTTACTTAAAGCACCCCTTAAGATTTTAAAGTAATATTTCAATAATTTAACAACACGTTCGCATATTCATGGTTAATTATCTCACAACATGCTGCTAAACAAATAAAAATATATTTTTCACTAAGTGTTTCCTTCTGTTTTATGTTTAAAAAATGTATATTACAGATTAATTGCTACTTGTGTATAAAAAATAAAAAAGGCTTAACCAGTAATCAGGAAATACTGGAAAAGTCAACTCTTTCGTCACTAAGTCTGTAAAACCTGAACCTGAACATTCAGTTACTGGAATTAAGATTTTTTTTATTTTATAATTATGTAAAATGCCTCCAGACATATCTTTGCCTACATGAGTGGTATTTGTATACTGTCTTGGACAATGTAAGGTTCCCATCCACAAAAATGTTGTACTCGAACCTTTTAATGAAAGCTGTATACAAAAGCTCTATATGTGTCTACAAACAGACATACCAATATATATGATTGTACACCAGATGACTATATATTAAAATTAGTTTTTAAGTCATGATCTGACTCACTAACTAGTTTGACTTGTAGGATGACGTGTAAATCCAAACTGTAAACGCTCTGGGTAAGAGGTGGGTGGATGCTGTATGAAGTGAAACACTGAATGTATGTAATGCAGTGGGTTTCACATTTTCTAGATCAGTGAATTCATATATTTTGGATTGTGGGTGCTTAACAACTCTGCAGCCGGTGTGAAAACGAGCTCCATGAGAAGCAAGAGGAAAATCTGTGGTATAAAATCATAGTTCCTCTGACAGGTTTTAGAATCTAACTTCACTTTTAAGGGGACGATGGGATTTGGTGTAAGATTTAGTCTTTCTCTTTGCCATAAAGTCTCTTTAATGGTTTTAATGCAATGGGATGATAAATACAAGATTTTTACACTTTCTGAAGAAAATGTGAGTGATAAGTACCCATCCAAAACCCATTATGATTCTGGAGTGTCATGGGTGAAAGTTGTAGGCTCAAAGCACAGCTCTCCTCAACAAGCGAGGGTATAATATTCATCCCTGCTGAAAATACCATCATAAGGTGTGTTTTGCATGCTGGGTCCATCATGGGCAGCAGGAGTGCTGGTGGACCTGCTACAACCAGCTCAGTTTTGCTTGAGAATAGCATGACTATGCTGGTTCACCAGCTAGACCAGTAGTATAACCAGCATAAACCAGCCTGGACCAACATGTAATTCATGCTGGATTTATCAGCAGGGATTTATTGACCTCTCAAAACAAAGAATCCAAACATAACACTTTGGGATGCCAAAATGAATCTCATGAGCCGCAGATGCAGCATGTGTACAACAGGCCTAATAGTGAATAAATAAAGCTGAAAATGCCTAATTTAAACACTCACCCTGATCTAAAAACACATGATCTGCTAGATGAAATGAAACATTGTGTTATATGTTCATGTAATCATATGTATGCAGGTGTGAGACTCACGCTTCCTCCTGTTGAAGCAGAGATGTTTTCAGCTCCTCCAGACGAGTGTAGGCCGCCTGAAGCTCTTCTCTCAGGCTTCTCTCTCTCTCCACACCTCCTCTCTCCAGCTCCAGCTCTCTCTCCACGTCCCACAGACGCTCCTGCAGACGCTGGAACTCATGCAGGATCAAATAACTCACGCCGCAATAACGACAGGCCTTTTCTGAATGATCCATCTGAACACAAACACAAATATAAACACAGATGATCTATCACAAATATTCACAAATCCATCTATCAATCTATCTATCTATTTATCTATCTATCTATCCATTATCCACCCATCTATCTATCTATCTATCTATCTATCTATTTATCTATCCATCTATATCTATCTATCTATCTATTCATCTATATCTATCTATCTATCCATTATCCACCCATCCATCCATCCATCCATCCATCCATCTATCTATCCATCTACCTACCTACCTACCCATCTATATATCCACCTACCCACCAACCTACCTAACCTTCATCCATTCATCCACTCATCCACCAATCTATCTATCTATCTATCTATCTATCTATTTATCTATTTATCTATTTATCTATCTATCTATATATATCTATCTATCTATCTATCCATCTATATCTATCAATCAATCTATCAATCTATCCATCTATCTATCTATCTATCTATCGATCATCCACCCATCCATCTATCTATCTATCTATCTATCTATCTATCTATCTACCATCTATCCCTCCATCTACCCACCCACCTACTTCCTATCATCAATAAATCTACCCATCTATCAACCCATCCATCACAAACCGCAGCACACACACTCAAAACTGCCAGGAGTTCAGGGAGAACAAATTAGTCATTGATTATGTTTCTCTATCATACATGTCAGTTCTGTACACCGTCACACTTCACTGAATCCAGTGGCAGCTTTATAAAGACCGTCTGAGAATGACAAACAACCAAGCCTTGGTACTCCTCCCCGGAGTGAAAGAAACCTGTCAGAGTGCAAATGCCACACCAAAGCCCATTAAACCTTGATCTGAACAGCACAATGTAGCAGATGTGTTTCTCTTTCTTTACATTTGTGACTACAAGCTAAAATTAACAGAAGAGGACAGGCACTGCAGTTTCATTTTTTGTGTCAGAATCAGTTTCTGTTACACTTACTGTAACCATGTGTTTATGATGACCGGGCTTGCAGTGTGTTCCAGTAATTTTACTGAAAATATATATACGGTCTGCGACTCATTCTGATTATAGCGCTTGTGAAAAGAGAAGTAATGGAGAGGTTCTTGCTGAGTGGACAAGACGAATGATTTATTTGCATGTTTCATCTCATCTCTCACCAGTCATTTTCACCCCTTCACTCAGTGCCATTTATTTTCAGGACTGATCAGCACGCACTGTAGAATCATGAACAAGTCATTACGTTTTTTTCAAATCTCTTTTTCTTTAATCAATCATGCAGTGTCTTGGATCATGGCTGGCTTTTTCACACACACACAAATACAACACTGGGCTCTATGAGTCTGACCCCGCCTCAGTTAAAGCCTGTCTGTGATCCTGCTTACCTAACTGTCTAAACACACGCACACGCAATCGTCTGCCTCTCGGAGAAATGTGGACATTTGCACGAAATCTGAAAGCCCTGATCCCCCCGCTCTCTCTCCCTCACGCATTGAGAGACAGGCACGCATGCATAGGCTTACACACACACGCACATGCTGGCCTGAGGGGACGATGTCTGCCACCAGTAGGAACGTGTTCCCGTGACAGTGATGGCCCTCGGGGAGGCCTCTGCCCCTGGCACTGACACTTCCACTTAGCACTCAAACACACTGGCCTCCTCACACACATGCTAACACACATACCTTGTACCGAGCTGGATGGATACTTCAAGACAGGAAAGGCCCTGCTTCAACATCCCTTCTCAAAACAAAAAATATAAAAGTTCATTTTATATAACCTTCAATTAAAAAAAATCACTCTTTTAGATTCATTAAACTTATTTGACTGGGCGGTTATGCCGGTGAGACATTTTAAAATAGCCTGTGAAGTCAAATGAAAGGTAAAGCGTGTAATTTCTGTGCTATTAGCAGCACTAAAGAGAATTGCAAAAATAATGACTTCAGACAAGCCCTTGTTTTTTATTATCTGACAAGCAGGTCATCCCAAATTATACCAATGTTGTTGTAAACACTAACACAAATAGATTCCTTTAAAAGCTGTTAGTTTTGCAGAAATTACACACTTCCCACTTAAGGTCATATCAAAGCCAAAATAAGCCTATTTTATGTCTTTTTAATTGATATGATGGCACTTGCCACAACATGAATTAAACATATGACACACAGCAGGGGGGCTGAATATAACAGCAGAGGTCTTATCAAGGAAAGAGCCATCATTAATTTAACTGGAACCTTTCTGCCATCATCAAGCATCAGAGGTTATCGTCTCAAGCACACCGGGTAGGAAAGAGCGGTTTATGTGGCATGGTCTTTAAAAACAGACCCTAATCTTTTTTTTCTACTCCCCCCTCCCCTCTTCTCATCCACCCCCCTGAAATCCCGTGTCAGAAATGGGTCAGTGTTACAGGCACGCAACATACCCCCAATACCTCGGCAAATCGCCAAACTTCCTCCAACCGCTACACAAAGAAACCTGTTATGAATTGAAATTATGCATTTAAGACCTTTTTTTGTGATACTGTTAATTTGGGACACAAGCATTTTTAAATATATATATATTGTAGTTTACATTTTGTAGATAATATTTGCCATTATCAAGCTGTTAGACCACTGAGGAAGAGGACGAGCCAAAAATTTTACATTTAAAGGTAGGGTAGGCAATGTTTTTCATAAACACTTTTTGTTATACTGGTTGAAACTCTCTTCATATCCTGATTATTCAATGTCAACAGTGGTTACGACCCTATTTGAAACGTCATGACAGTGAGTAAATATAAAGGAATACAAATTTTTGGGTGAACTATCCCTTTAAAACTCCAGAACCCAGAACAACTGGTTCCAGTGTCAATTACTGCTTCTCATTTACTTTTTGTATTTGATCTTCTCTCATCTCCTACTAGCCATGAAATAGTCTCGGACACTGCTGATCATGTTATTTCCCTAAATTATGTTTCCAAGCAAGTGAGTGGGTTTGTGAGTGAGTGGAGCACGTGAATGAGAGGATGGTTCGTGACTGCAGCTTTATGGTGATAAAGACACCCCGTGGTGCTCACTGTACCATGAGCCGATGCTGAGATTCTCATCTGGACCCACAGTGCCAACACATTACATGACAGCAGGATGGCCGTTGACGGGGGAATTGGGGAGGGGGATGTAGACTATAGGACTTGGGGCAGGGAGGGGGCAGACGATGGCCTTCAGCAGTCATGGGGGAATTTGACGCCTGGATGAGTTCTCCCAATTCCCTCCATCCTCTTCCGGCTCACGCACACTTCCTCGCGTGGAAGGAGAAGAAGGCCAGTGGCTGGGAAGAATCACCTTTGCCCGCATGTTGATCTACAGCCCAACGCACACAGAGACAAACAAGCTGGAAGTGATGGGGGTGGAGTGCTGTTTTCCATTTTTCTTATGGAAAAGAAATAAGAACACTTCTTTTTTTGCAATGGCTTTTTCAATGAAGCTTTGAGTTTTAAAAGAAGGAAATTTAAGCTCACAACTCATCCATAATCTATACATAACTTAGAAACCTATGGAATACAAATTTACACCTGCCAACAGAGGGAGTTGAGAAATTTAGCTAGCCATTAATATTTCTTTTACTAGCCATGAAATTGTATTTTCATTTAAAATGTATATAATTATATTTAAATAAATACAGTTCCTTTGTGGAACCAGATGTTAAAAATAATGTATTATTATATAGATGAATATAGCAATGCAGAGGTCATTGTATCATTCACATAATCATATATTTTAGGTAAATGTTCTCTAAAACACATTTAAAACATAGATATCATTCAAAAGTGTGTTATGTTTCATTAGTAAAGTCTAGACTCTTATGCTCACCAAGCCTGCATTTTTGTGATGGCAAAGCTGAATTTTCAGCAGCCATTATTTGCGGTCTTCAGCGTCAAATTATCTTTGTGTATTCTTTGATGAAAGTTCAAAAGATCAACATTTATTTGAAATAAAAATCTTTTGTAAAAATACAAGTGTCTTTACTGTCACTTTTAAACAATTTAATGATCCTTGCTGAATAAAAGTGATAGTTTCTTTAAAAAAAAAAAAAGGTAAAATTTCATATGACTCATATATGAAATGTATGACTCAATGAATAAGGAAATCCCCGTTAAAAAAATTCAGAATAAAAACTAGGAAAACTATTACCATAAAGGATTTGAGACTTAACTTTTACGAGCCAGTCGCTATGTAAAAGCATTCCTCTAATAAAAAAATATATATATTTAAACTCGCGTGTTGGTCATGTGTCATGTGTCATACATGTGTCGCCATATGGAGTTCAGGATGGAAAATAATCTTAAGACATCCTCAATAAACCTCTGATGCTAAATTTTCCACTAAGGTAAAAGTAGAACTGCCATTTAAACCGCATGCTTTTCATGCAGTTCCTGATAAAGTTACCAGCTATTAACTTATACATAATGTATTATTTACACACCAAAGCCAATATATACTTGCATAGGAGTTTGTTTTTTGACCCAGCCTAAAATGCACAGCAGAGACAGGTGAGAGGCGAGAGAAGGTGTTGTTAGTGCGTGGAGAGGGTGAGCAGCGGGGCGATCTGAGGATACTCTCATGCCATTGAACACGCAACATGTGCTGCCATTATCCCCCCATGTCTCCTACGGTTGAAAAATGTGGCTGTTTTTTTGTCCCATTCATTATTTAGAGAGAAGCAGAGCTAGAGAGAGGCACCATAGTGAGACTCAGTGGGATCTCCATCATTTCTCTTGTCACAGTGGAGCCACTTGCCACGCTAACATCAAAAATGAATAGTGGAAAGGCTGAACATTTTAAAACAGGCGGATGTGGGTTAAAGCCAGGGAGGAAAAAACAGAAAGGGAATTCAATCAGAAATTACTAGGAAAGAGTAGGTGTATATCTGTTAGTTAAATGTCAGATTTACGTTTTGTTTGACATCTGAGAAAAACATGATTTGTGTAAAATACACTTTTTACGAGACATGTACAAATAATTAAATTAGTTGTTTATAGGCCAAGGATAATAGTTTTGAGCTGGTGTTCAGCATGTGAGTGGCACGCCATGAATCTGGGCCGCAGAACACAATACCATAAGGTGTTCATTTAACTGGGATCCTCCCTAAAGACGTTGCATAAACTGAGGGGATCTTAGGGCAAAATGTGTACGCAGGGTTTTTCCTGCATAGACAATTATGAGGCGGCCGCCTCCGTCAAATTTCGTGCCGCCTCCGCCTCTCGACAAAACTCGGACAGACAGTCACGTGCTCATATACACTTTTTCCACCGTGACAGTTCTGTCGCGATTCCCGCTTGTGTCCATTCTCTAACCGTGTAGTTTGCCGATAGTGCTGCACGGATCATAATCCGCGGGTCGAGCGGGCCGAGTAATAAAAACATTTCATTCAATCGAGGGTGGATGACAGCTAAATGAGTGTAATAAAGACACGGAACTCCCATCATGGTACCTAATGTACGGACGGTAACAAAGTTGCGCTGTTGAGTCTCGCGCAGTTATTTATAACATTAATTATAGTTAAGAAACAATATATAGGCTACACACGACCAGAGTGCTGTTTTCCTGAATGCCATCACGATTGAAACCGAGATATTAATTTCATAACAGTTCAATAAACAAATAGTTAAAATTAAGTTACTTACAATTTTAGACTGTTTTTGTTCTGTTTTAGCAGCGAAAATAGTTCCAAACAACAGAACCATATCGCGTCTCACAGCAACACTCATCCATGATTCATTACTGAATCATTCAGCGTTTTGAACTAATCGCTTGAGTCAAAGATTAAATTGCCCATTATTAAACCGCCTCATTCTGAATCAATCAGCCGTTTGAACGAATCGTTTACATTAATGACTCAATGACTCGCTCATTAAGACGGCTGCCTGCCGCCTCCTACTGGCGGTTTAGTTTCAAAGTATCATTCTTTTCAACATTCCTTGTATATTCAAAAAATATTCAAAATAATATAATTTAATACAGTTATAATTTTTCAATGTAAATTAGTTAATTTGATTGGTAACAGCCTAGTGTCTTCTTATTTTAATTGAATGTATTGATAAAATGTAAGAATTTTAAATGAAATTTAGAGCATACATTAAATAAAATTAGGGGGAAAATGCCCTTTATAAAGGTACAAAAAATTTTCCCGATAAGAGTGTTTTCAAAAATGGAACATTGACAATAAGTTTAAAGGGAGTAAAGCCTCTGTTTAGGCTATAAATAAAATGTAATTTTGCCAAAAGAAGAACTTTTAATTTAAATAAATGTTAATTGTGTGATATGTTACCATATTATCATGCTTAATTGAATAATTGTAATGTGATGATCAGATGAAGATATCTAAATCAAAGAATATGGGTGGTTGGCGGGTGGATTATTATTTATTTTTAACAAAAGATTCGAGTAACTCAAAGTGCACCAGATTAATGAATTTATCTTTAAAATGTACAAAATTTTCTCACGGGGGGGCATGCCCCCGGACCCCCCTAGTGTTACAATTTTACCACCTCCGCCTCATTTTGAGCCAGGAAAAACCCTGCTGTACGTCTGACTTATGTCAGAAAATATGCTTTCTGAGATAAACATGGTCAGCGCATGTTGAGTTTCAGTTCCTTTGAGAAACCAGACAGCAAAAATATCCTTTTATGCATTGCATAATGTTCCTGGTAGGCAGTCCCTAAATATACCATATAAGGCTTTAAATAAAAAAAAAGTAGCTTTTTCTACTTTAAAGGCTTTTTTTTGCACACACACAACAACAAAAAAAAAAATATTTATATATATATATATATTTGTGGGAAATATATACACACAATACATGTATATATATATATATACGAATATATACAGACAAATTATCAATATATACACATTAATAATTTTCAATCCTCATTCTGACACTCAGTCTGAAATTATCCTTTTAAGGCACTGCTCCTTTAAGGCTTGTCAGTAAACGGCCACTGTTATGATTGGCTAATGTCAATGCATAGGAAACGCCCACTCGTTATTGCACATGAGCAGGCTAAGTGTTTTGAAAACATTATCCATATAAAACTGCCATTTAACCGGTTTGTGATGCAGCTGCTGTCAGATCCAATACAGTTGCTGCTTCATCTTACAACAAAAGTTTCTTTGTGAACTCTCCATTACACTGTGCCTCGTTTACAAAACATCTGCAGTCAAATGCTCTGAACAAACATATAATTCTCAGACGTGATCCGGGACGCCATTAAAAATAATCCATCCACGTGTTGCTGATGCTGGGATCAAAGCGAACGTTCTGTCACTCTTCCATTTGTTCTGTTGTTTACAGACTCAAGCACGTGGAGCATGACCGAAACAATTTTTTTCTTTAAAATATGGATCATGATTCTCCCACGAATAGACAACTAAACAAAATAACATGTAATTTACCAATGGTTCTGACAAAATGTTAATTGCTGCAGTCAGTTTAAAAAATATTAAATTCATTTAAATTCATTTTTTCGTAGAAATCGGTTTGTAAGAATGATTCAATGACTCACTCATAAAGGCTGCGTTCCAGTCCAAAATTGACATGCCCTTCACTTGCTAACTTCCCTCCGTCTCGTTCACTCGGATGTACGTCATTGCTTACATTGCACGAGTGCCCACTACTGGCGGAAACTGCAATGGGCTGAACTGGAACGTCCTAAGCCCTTGATCACTTGGAATCAGCTATGGAGTTGATTTATTATTTACAATTTTTTTCCTTTTAAGAATTTGTTTAATGCACCATCCAAATGTATATACTGTAGGTGTGTTTGGGTTGTTTTGTATAAAAAAATTCTAATTAATATATCATAGAGTTGTTTTTGGTGGTGGTGATTAGACGAGCTCTGCGGTGACGTCACAATCGTGTTGCATTGTGGTATATGGAACTGCCTGAAGTGTACATATGAAGTAGACTCACTCCCTCGGTCAAAATCGAGGGAACGAGGGTCTGTCCATATAAACTTCCCTCGTCCACTTCACGAAGTGGAACACACTTCAAAATGGCGGCAGGGATTCCCCCGAGGGGAAGTGCTTAGGTAAGTCCGCAAGTGCGTGTCTAAAAGTGGACTGGAACGCAGCTAAAGATTTGATGATTCAATGGCAAACGAATTTTTAACAGTCACTTGTCGCCGCCTACTGGTGTAGTGATGTAATTGCTACAATCTTTATTTGAAGTTACTTTCAAAAGGTGATTTACTCTAATTTGATCGCTACCGTAGACATCAGTGTTTATATCTGAACTATAAACTTTTACCTTAGTACTTCTGTGATGATTTGAATTATTGTAAGACAGAAATAATGATACTGTGTGGTTGAAAAGACTGTTTGTGAAGCTGTTTCATACCTATTCATGACAACAGCTCTCTCTGGCTGAGCAGCAGCGCAAACACAGATTTGAATTTTCACTGTGATTGTACTTGTCAAAGGTGTAAAAGACACTAGCGAATCGCCGTCATTTAAGAATTTAAGAAAGTTTGCGTGAGCATTTGACTCGAGATCACAATCTTTTAAAGATTAATTGTGCAGCTCTATCTGTATACTGTATCAGTGTAGACAGTGTTAGTGATAATAATGAGCTCTATTTGCTTTTGACGCAACGCTCACATCCAATGTAGGCGAATGTCGGCCGTTAAGCGACTGAACGCCAGTGGGCGGGGCCTATGATGTGATGATGTATAACTATTCGTCCATGTCATGCTCTGGAGGCAGTCATATAAGTCAAATGTGTTTGCCCATGTGACGTCATCCCACAAAATCCAAACAAGCCATTTTTGGAGCTTGATTAAATAAATGCTTTGTTTTGGAATGAGGAGGACGTTTTAAGCTATGAAAATTGCAGGATGTTTGAATAGTACAAAGACCATGTCAAAAGATTGAGGCAAATTTGATTTCTCATGTCATGTCAAATCAATTTGGCATTTCAAAAACATTGATCTTGTTGATCTCAATGAAGCCTTTATCAAGAATGTCATCCTGGCTTTAACAAGTATGCCTGTTTTGGAGCTGTGAGAGAAAAAGACAAAAAAAGCAAATGTAGAAAGTCTGAATGTTTTAACTACTCAAAGAAGGTTTTTCATAATAAACCTCTTTTGAACAACCCAGTGCAACATGACTTCTTTAAGACACAAAGGTGCCAGATAAATCAGACAGAATGACTGCTGGTCTTCTCATATCTCTCTCCAGCTGCCCCGGAGCACAACGGATCACAAAATATCAAACTTCCCCCTCTATCACGCAGAGATGTAAAGTGTCTGTAATTATGATGGAGTGTAATAGCAACAAAACTGAGAACCTATGCAATTACATCTGCGCAGCAGGGGTGTAAAACTGTGAATTTAACATTATTTACCTGCTGTATTTCCAGGGGTAGAGGGTATGAGGGGGTGTGTATCTCCATTTCCTCTTTATCAACGCTCTCCCTAGGGATCTTCTCTATAGAATAGAAGGGGACAAAATGCTAATTTTACTGACTTTACTGATAGAGACTATAACACAAACCATCACACATCAGAGTTACTACAGTTAACTAAAAACTTAAAAAAAAAAACTTTTATTACTGATGGAATAAAATAAACGTTAACTGAAAAAATAATACATAAAGATTAATAATAGTAGGCTATTAAAAACTATCTCAATGATACTAAAATAACATCATACATTGGATAACAAAAAGCAATAATACATTTAATATTATTTAACAGTTAGTCTCATTCCATCCTTTCGAAACATTTGGTTTTTAATACAACAGGGTTAGTTGTGTTGTTTTCATTTTAAATCCTTTTCTCATAAAGAGATTAGGCAACGAAGCATAACAAAACACGCTAGCTCGAACACTAAAACTTATTTGGAGAAATTTCTGATTGCTTACAACAGTTTAGTGAAGAGACTCAAGTTACTACATGGAAAAACGTATTTACATACCCATTATTTTGTCCGTTTGCTACAAAAACTGTTAGATTTTAGTCGTATAAATCAATGCGAGTGAAAGCACGCCTTAGAGGTGAAATTTAAGCGTTACGTTGTTACCACGACGACTGCGCACGTTTATACGCAAATTACGTAGAGACTAGAAGAATGCTGAGTATTCTCGGAGCGCAGAGTGATTCACATACCCAACCCACGCACTGACAGAACTGTATTTATTTAAGGATCCTCCTTAGATATTGCCGTGCCCATGTTTCGCTTCTTTGACAGTATGAGTTAATGAGATGAATTGTGAATCATGTCTAAAAATGCAGATTAGCTCGACTGCTCTGTGTGCCTTCGTGATGGCTGATCCGCATTTACAGCAGAATAGCACGGATGTGTGTGATAAAAATAATACAAGTGGGCTTTGAGGGGATTTTTTCAGAGAAAATCCTCGAAACCCCGACCTTATGTGTCTCTCTGCTAAACCCTTGAAGACACGCAACGGGATTTACTCTCAAGCTCTTTCTGCGTGTAATGGCTCCTTTGGATTTTCATCCTAGCATGATTAAATAGTAATGATAGCCTACATAAATGTCGTTAATATATTAAATATGGCACCGTTTTTTAGTGTTAAAAGGATAGTTCACCCAAAAATGAAAATGTGTCATAATGACTCCCTCCCCCCCCCCACCCCCCCCCCCCCCCTCCTTCCAAACCCGTGGGAATTTTGTTCATCTTCAGACGCAAATTAAGATCTTTTTAATGAAATCTGAGAGCTTTCTGTCCCGCATTGACAGCAACTGAAAATGTGATGCTTCAAAAGTTCATAAAGAGATTGTAAAACTAATCCATGAATTTAGCAGTTTAGTGAAAATTTTCTGAAGAGACACGATGGCTTAATATGTTTTTATTCACATAAACATTCAGCGGCGTGAGAACCTTGCTGAAGCTCAAAGGTGCTGCATAAGACGAGAATGAATGCACATCAAGCAAACACTTGAGCTTCTGTTTACCACATGAATGTGAATAAAAGCCTAAATTCAATCTGTTCATTGTACTTTTACAATTCCTTTATGATCTTTTTGAATTGTCAACGTTTCCTGTCAATGGAGAGACAGAAAACTCAGATTTCATTAAAAAGATCTTAGTTTGTGTTCTGAAGATGAACGAAAGTCTAACTGGTTTGAAATGAATGAGGGTGAGTATTTAATGACAGAATTTAATGAAAAGAATTTTCATTTTTTGTGTGAACTATCCCTTTAATCCAATAGAGAGCCACCACTGTTTAATGGCAGTGTGCCCGCGGGACTGGAAGCTTGCGTTTATAGAGTTCATCCAGGCACGCTATGTGTGTGGGGAAGTGTGTAATGTAAATAGAACCTTGCCGAAAGGACAAGTCACTGAATGAGTGTGTTTGCGTGCGTTAGGATATGCCTGAGAGTGTGCGTGCGATCCCTTGTGCGTGCTGTGGCGTGGGAGTATGAAGAAATGGGTGGAGTCTAGGAAAAAAAAATTAAAAGGCACTCAAGCTGTTTTATTGATTTGTAAATACGTAGAGGTATTGAACATGCTCCTTTATGTTTTACCTTACGCTCTGATGTATTGCTGTAGGCTATTTGTATTTCTCACAACCTCTCAGACTGTTTACCTGTATTGTGGAAGCTATTTTTCAATGTTTGTAAGATGTTGTTTTTTGGCTGAAAACCTTTTATTGAAAACCTCAGAAAGCATGGGCTTAAAGGGGCAGTTCACCCTAAAATAAAAATTAAAGGTAGCCTATGTGATTCTCTATTTTGTCAATTTTTTCAAAATAACTTGAAATCCTATTCCTAACCCACTCACAGCCACTGAGTTAGAAGCACTGAAATTAAAATTAAGCAATTTAATCATCTGTGGAACGGGCAGGACTCGAAAAACTCCAGCCAATCATTTCCAAGACCACCTTCAATCATTGGACAGTAAGATCGTCAATCAAACGGTTGTGCCATACCCCCCTCCCTCCAGCGCGCGTGACCCCCTTCGTGCGCATACTCAAAGCTCGTGACGCATGCGCATCTCGTCAGTAAAGCCGGTTTCATGATTAGTAGTAAATCACAACACACATTTCAATCTCTCGCGCATCTGAGTTTTCGCTCGTGCATGATTGCGCGTCCATGTTCTTCGAATGGGTGGAGTCAGAGCCAGCGGAGGAAAGAAGGACCATTTGAATTGTGTATTCAAAATCTGCCGGTCGTTTTCCAAATCACATACCCCACCTTTAAAGGGTAACTAAACCCCTGGTCAGAGCCTGACTCCACCCACTGGCAATATTTTTAAAATGCTGGAAAAGTGGGCAGAGCCCAGCGGAGGGGGGGGCGTGCACCTGAGACGCATCTCTCTGTAGGCAAGGGCGTGACTAGCTGGTACCCTCTGACGTCACACGGTACCACAACTTCCAATAGGAAAATTCAACTGCAGTAGCCACGTTCAACCTGAAGAGGGCAGCACTCAGACGTTTTTACACCATATTTTGTAGAATTAAAACACTTTAAACCCGAATGTCAAAAAATGTACTTGAATCAATGAACAGCATTTATGAAGTTCCATTCTTACGGATCATTAACTAAAAAAAAGTTGTTTTAGTGTTTAGACCCTTTAAGTCATCATTTACAAGTGTTGTTCTAATGGCTTCTATCTTTTTGCGTGTTTTTGTTCATCTTAATTTCTCACAACAAGTCTCTTGAGTCATATACACAGAAGACCAACGGATAAGGACTTTCATTAAAAAATAGCCTACATTAAATTTCGGTTTGTTTTTCACCAACCCCTCTCATAAACCCCCAGAACACGTGAGATTTACAACATGTGTAGTATGGGATAATTCTGTGATACTTTTGCGGGTTTTTTTTTTTTTTCTAATTTAGTCATTTTTATTAACCAACTCATTAATTGTAATTCTTGCCCTAAAATAAGAAAGAAAGGGTTAAAGGACACATAGGCTATAGCTTATAGAAATATGACCAATTCAGATTTATTATTATTTATGTGCACGTAACCAGGTTGTTTCTTGTCTGAAAATATGGAGCTGATGCAGGCTAAGGCACAGACCATTAGCCTACGGGTAAATAATTAATATCATAAAATGTGTGCCATATGTGTCTATTTGTAGGCTATATCCGCGTGCATTAATTATTTTTCAGATCGCCTACCATGTTGTTTACTCGATCTGTTATATATAGCCTAGCAGGGCATGTTTTCCTTTGTGCAATAAATAGGCTGGCTGAGGTTTGTTATTTGTTTCCACTACAACTTTTCAGCCTCGCGCTCAGCCCTGAGGGATTTGTGCCTCCCAGGGAACCTAAACACCAAATGGTCTTTTCGTGCTGTCTGCACGCACACGCGCGTTAACCCAATCTCGCAAATCAATTAAAGCTGATTGCCAGTGTGTCGCTTCCCATATCAGGCAATGGCGTGACTGCTGTTCACTTCTCGTCACAGTTCCGTGAGAGAGAGCTATAAAGTAGAAGACACCTGACATGCAAGCAGCCTGTTACAGGAAATAAACCCTGGTTTAAATGAAATTGAAGAGTGGGATGAGCGTGACGTAGCCTCTAATATGATTTTACATTAATACCACCAGACTAAGAATAGACAACAGACGTAGGCTACATTTTTGAAGGAGCAAGCTGTACTCGTGCGTGCCTGCGTGTTTAAGGATGGAGGAAGGGAGATTTAAAGGCGCCCTTGTGAATCGATTTGCATGAGAAACGCAGAAGCGAGCCGGCTCTTCTCACGGCACCGCGTTGTGTTACACATTTGAGCGGCGGATGTCGTGACAAACCACCGACATATCAGTTCAAATAACCGCTGAGACTGACTGAAGTCACTGAACAACAGTCACGCATCAAGCACAGGGGGCGTGGCCTCAACAACTGCGTCACAACTGCCACAAATACTGCCTGTTGTTCACCACAAAGAAAACAACGGGTAAAATGTGGACAGCATTAGGTGTTAATTAGTGCATTTACAAAAAAAATATTATTTATACATATATTTTAATTATTTGGAAATGATTCAGATTCTTAAATATTTATTTTCATTATTTGACATATATATGAATACAAACAGTAACGGTATATATACAGTACAGGTCAAAAGTTTGGAAACATTATTATTTTTAATGTTTTTGAAAGAAGTCTCTTCTGCTCATCAAGCCTACATTTATTTGATCAGAAAAAACAGGAATATTATTACAATTAAAGTTATGGTTTTCTATTTTAATATACTTTAAAATGTTATTTATATATGTGATACAAAGCTGAATTTTCAGAATCATTACTCCAGTCTTCAGAGTCAGTGATCCTTAAGAATTCATTCTAATATGCTGATTTATTATCAATGTTGGAAATGTTGTGCTGCTTATTTATTATATTTTTATAACCTGTAATACTTTTTTTAAGGATTCACTGATGAATAAAAAGTTAAAAAGAACAGGATTTAGCTATTCAAAATAGATTTTTTTTTTACAATATAAATCTTTACTATTTAACACATTTAAAAGTATTAATTTCTCTCAAAAAAAGAGAGAAAAAAACGACTGACCCCCAACTTTTGCTCGGTAGTGTATATATTACAAAAAAATCTATTTTTAATAAATGCTGTTCTTTTTTAATTTTTTATTCATCAAAGAATCCTAAAAAAAGGATTAAACATAGTAAATAAAAAAAAATATTAAGCAGCACAACTGTTTCCAACATTAATAATAAATCATCATTATTAGAATGATTTCTGAAGGATCATTTGACACTGAAGACACTGAATTTTCAGCAGTAATGATCCTGAAAATTCAGCTTTGATCACAGGAATAAATTATATTTTTAAGTATATTAAAATAGAAAACCATTATTTTAAATTGTAATAATATTTTACAATATTACTGTATTTGTCTGTATTTTTGATCAAATAAATGCAGCCTTGATGAGCATAAGAAACTTCTTTAAAACATGGTTAAAATGTTTCCATATTATATTGTTATATTGTATTGAATGAATTCCGGAAGTTTTTGCTTTTTAATCACATGAGGGAATCAGAATTGCAAGCAGGTCATGACACCAATAACACACTGACTCTGAAGACAATACACACCCGAGCTGTTGTTCACGCTGAGCAACATATAAAAAAGATTAAACAACAGGTCTGGACTCAACATGGTGAGATAAACTTTAAAGCATGATGTTAAATAGTGGATTCAAATTGTATTGTTAATCATCGACAGAGTGTGTCTGGAGTTGATAAACCACAGAAAGATCTAAGTGGTTTTCCTGAATATCTAACCATATAAATAATCTATCCCTCCATAACCATTAATCTCAAATGACATAACAGGCGGCTTTAATGGACAGTTTACACTTGATATTGTTAACCCATCACCATATTTTAGATATTTAATTTCACTTTACAGTTGTAAACCCTGTGCTAACGTTCTTATTTGCATATTAATATTTAAAGGTCAGTAAACGTTGACTGGATGCACAGAGCCCGTTTAAATAGCCAAAGTAAGCACTATTTTGTTTATGATTAGTTGTCTTTTGTTGTACAATTTACTATAACATTCTAGCATTGTTTCACACTGGCACTAGATTTAGTGTTAGCACATGCAAAAGCAAGATTGGTGCTTGGGTTTTCATAACATTTCAGGGTTAAAAAATGTGCTTCCTTTTTTAAAATTACAAATGTTATACGTTGCTTGACCCAGGATTAAAACTGCCGCAGCACATGTTTTAAAAAGACAGTACTTTTAGTATAATCAAGGTAGTTAGTTCATTTTCTGGTTGCTAAAAAAAAAGAAGTCAAAACAATCAGCCTGTCCAATTATCCCTTAAATCCCTTCACATAATCATCTAAACGAAGATAATCAATCCACGTCATAACCCTGCAACATTTTCCCATTCATAAGCATTCATCTGTTTTTTTTTTATCTCTCTCTCTCTCAACATGCGACTGTTTTAGTGGGCTGTTCTCCAGCCAGTCCTCCCAAATCTGATCTCTATCAGCGCCTATCCGTTATTATCTTCAGACCACCCCTGATGAAGGCGGGAAAAGGGAAAAACAGTCCCTCGGCCCTGAAAGAAAGAGATTCCTCTGTGAGAAAGCAAACACTGAGCGACAATAGCTCCTTCTTTGCGATGGCTATTGTGTGGATGTTTACTACTGAGCGCTGAGAGAGACTGCTGGGAAAGACTGTTGTGGAAAGAATCTAATCAAGCGTTTAAATGGGAGAAAGGGGGAATTAAAGGGATTTATTGAAGCTGACAGTAAGGAAGTGGTAGTGTGTGTCTCTCTGATTAGAAGTTAAATGTGACATAAATGTGTGAGATGATGCATAATGAGAAGGCATGTTTCAGTTTGCGCCTCAGTATTAAATATAACTGATCGTATCAGGACACAAAGACTTTTCATGATTGTTTCTGTGGAACAGGTTTATCTTTGTGAACGTTAAGGAGTACATTTGCATCTAGGAAACAGTTCAGTTTAATATTTCACAAGGTTCTTTGCATGTAATTTGACATTAATCAAGCCAGTTTTATTTTAGACATGGTTTCAGTATCATTGCGGTACATAACTTCCCATATACTCCATTCAAGTCAGCATTACATATTAAACTTTATTTGCTACAATATGAACTTTTTTAATTACTTTCTTCTCAGAGGAGAACTGAAACTTCCATGCGACATTGCATGTGTGACCCATGATGTGGTTTAGTTGTTTGCTGATGGGCATGGTTGAATTTAAACTTTCTAATTAGGAACTGGTTTCAAGCCCAAAGCCTCCACTTCACACTGACTAAGACCCCGTTCACACCACAAGTCTTAAAGGGATAGTTCACCCAAAAATGAAAATTCTGTCAGTAATTACTCTCCCTCATGTTCTTCAACCCTGTAAGACCTTCGTTCATCTTCGGAACACAAATTAAGATATTTTTGATTAAATCTGAGAGCTGGATCACTCCTCCATAGGCTTCTAAGGGATTGAAACTTGCCAGCCCCGAAAAGTCATTAAAGATATCGTTAAAATAGTCCAAGTGACTACAGTGGCTCAATCTTAAGTTTATCAAGCGACGAGAATACTTTTTGTGTGCAAAAACAAACAAAAATAACGACTTTATTTCAACTATTCATTTCCTTCTCTGTTGGCCTCTAGTCAGTTTACGTAGTGTAATAGCGTAGAGCTATGTCACACGTAGGCTCACTATTGGCCGACGCTGGTCATGTGTGTGATGCGTGTGTCGTACAACAACAGAAGCGTACGCTGTTACACTAGTGAACTGACTCGAGGCCCACAGAGAAGGAAATGAATGGTTGAAATAAAGTCGTTATTTTTGGGTTTTTTTGCGCACAAAAAGTATTCTCGTCGCTTGATAAACTTAAGATTGAGCCACTGTAGTCACTTGGACTATTTTAACGATGTCTTTGATGACTTTTCGGGGCTGGCAAGTTTCAATCCCTTAGAAGCCTATGGAGGAGTGATCCAGCTCTCAAATTTCATCAAAAATATCTTAATTCATGTTCCGAAGATGAACGAAGGTCTTACGGGGTTGAAGAACATGAGGGTGAGTAAATACTGACAGAATTTTCATTTTTGGGTGAACTATCCCTTTAATGCTCAATTCAGATTTTTTACTCAGATCCGATTTTTTGTTTGGCTGTTCACATTACCTTTTAAAATGTGGCCTATATCAGATTCCAGTGTGAACTGTTTGCGGTTTCGAACTGACCCGCATGCACAAAATAACAATAATAATGACATCAGACGCAGCACACTGTTGCACTAAAGTTGGGGAGTTTATGGAGAATGTTTGTGTAATGGCAGCCGTAACATTAATGAGCAGGTGCTGAGGAGGAGAAGAATGAAGAGAAAGAGAGCAAAATTGGTGGGGTTAGGGCTGCAAATTCACTTCAGAGGTCTGTGTGGATGCGGATACAAAGCCAGGAGTGGTAGGAATGTGATGTGAATAGTCAAGTTTTTAATTTTACTGTCTGTGTCTAGGGCTAACTCGCTGGCGCATAATTTGTGACAAATGTCGATGTAGATTGACGTAAAAGTCGCATCAAATCCGCCTTGGTTGTTCACACTGCGGCCGGATTGAAAAATATCAGACCTGTTATATCAGGACCTATAAATATCAGGACCACATATGTAAGTGGTCTAAATCTGATTTGAAAAAATCTGATCTGGGCAAGATTTGAGTGTTCACATTACTTCTGAAGAAGTCTGACCTGGTCACTTGAACCCCAAAAAAATCGGATTTGGGCCACTTTTGCCTGCAGCCTTAACGGGGTCTAAATCAACATCTCCTGACTATATCGGCCAAATGGAAATGACAAATATGAAACTGTATGAACATTGAACAACATCATGTTTTTATATATATTTGTATTACACATTTCTTTTACTGCATAAACTTTTGAGGGAGTTGCAGTGTCACAATTTTCTGAAATAAACCCATTGTTTAAGACTTAACCCAATATCCGCAATTAAAGCAATGCTGGAAACACTGCTTGCGATTCCAGCCAATAGCAGTAAACGCCAGCTCAACATAGGGACATGAACGTGAGGGGAATTTTAAGTTCTCAGGCTTTTTTCTCTCCAAGGCGGATCATGAGAGGCTTCTTCTGCTTGAGTTGAACAACACGCACACACACACACACACACACACACATAGAATTCCGGTGACGCAGGTAGTGTGAGACTATGTGCTCTCACTGTTGCCGTGACAACCTGCCCGGGCTTGTTCTGTTCGAGTAGAAAGAGCAGCTCTCTGATGTTGGATCAGGAACCGATGTTTGTACTTTGTCACCTGGTCCCACTGCCGGATCGTCCCGCACGTGTGGTGCTTTAAACAAATGTAAGACACAAATGCATGTTTTCTTTTCCCCTTTTTTTTCTTTTTTACTCCTCTGAGAGGAAAACCTCAGCCATTTTTTGGAAATATGATTATAGGATTTGAGGTCGTAACTTGGAGACAATTCTTCTGTGTCCAGGCCTCCACATTCAAAACTTGATTGGATTAACGGTATGCTCCTTTTTATAATTTTTCCGAACACGCTCAAAAGCACCAGCATCTGCTGTGGTCCAAACCAAGTCATGCATTTTCCTCTTGGTGGAGGGTTTATATAAGGTGCTGTGTGCCTCCAATGAAAGCTGACTACCACTGACTAAGACTCAGGAATGTTTTATGGCGTTAGAAACTGGATTGAAATCCCTCAGGTTAGGGGAAGTTATAGTTGTAAGCAACACCCAGACAGGCCAACACTTGACACAGCGGCATGTATTCTGTTCAACTCAGGCCTGGAATCCGGCTGGGCTTTTAACGTTAGCTTAGCATTCAGAGTTTCATAGGAACATGCATTTAGGGGACAATAGCTACGTTTACATAGACGCCTTTTGTTTTAATCAGAACAAATTAATTCTGATTTATAAATCCGAACGTAGTGTTTACATGACCGCTAAATAAAGTGATCAGGTTGATGTGCGGAATTATATGTCAAAAGCTTCTAATCAGAATCGATTTTTGATGAAATCGAACCCAGGTGCAGTTGCTCTGTTAGTGCAGTTCATCTGAATAAGTGTGAACACCGCCATTTGAACCCTGGTGCCACCAAACAAGTAGACAGAGTCTATCAAACTAACTCTGGTGTTTCAATGAAATATGAACGCAACACGGACAAAAGACATGTAAATGAACCAAAACCAGGACATGATGTCACTAGATTTGACACTAAAAGGACAGAAAGGGTCCATGTAAATGCAGTTAACGTGGAACTGCTAGTCAAAAGTTCAAACACACTTGAGAGGATTTAAGTGTCTCGTGATTGCTGCTCTGAATATTTTTGTTTAAATACTTCAAATGAGTTCTGTAATCAAATAAAAGTTTTGCCTATGTGTGAAATTCTTTACAAAACGTAATGGTTGAATTGGAACAGATCGGAAAGGAAATGCAGCCAACATGTTCAGCATACGTGAAATTCAAGACTGTTCGAAAAGCATCCCTGATAGCTTCCACATACAGCAGGCTGATATGTGTGCAAAGCCATTAAAGTTTGCTTGAAGTTGCCATCACTTTTACTAAAATGTGGATAATAGCATTCATTAAGGAATGAGCAGCTGCGTCCAAATATTCGACTGTCTGTGAGGGTGTGGGAAATATATGGCTCTAAAGAGTTTGTATTTACACAGATGTGCATTTCCATGTGTGTTTAGTGTGTCAGTAAACGTGTTTTCATGTAGCATTTTAATTCACATGTTAATCAGGTACATGCTGCAAAGCGTTAAAATTTTTTTTCCAAATGCAATGAATCACATTGGTGGCATGTTGATCAGCCCTGATTCTTGTGATAACCAGGAACTGTGATGCAAAAGTCGACTCTACCCTGCAATTTTATCTGCAGAGATCACTTCCTTTACGAGAGATGCTCCAAAATGCAGTTCCTCCCTGATCCTTTCCTCTCAGTGTCCATCTTTTTTCTTTCTCCTGGTCTATCTCTCTCTCTTTTCCAGCATGGTCATGGCCGGGAGGGATGAGTGTTATGCACATACTGGCGGGGCGTATGCATTCCTGTAGGGCTCAGCATCCTGTTCCTTTCGTCTCCACCTCCAGCACCAGTCTCAAGCTGTGCGGCACGTACGCTGCCCCTGGCTTTACACCTCCCTCCTCTTTTATACCCTTCCTCTGGGAATCCAGCATATTCCAGAACCTCCTGTTGCTCCAGTCAGGAAAATGTTACCAGGGGGCTTGTCACAACCAACAATCCTGCCCAACCATGAACCAAGTGCTCATGACGATGCACAGGCAGGGCTGCCTTCCTGGAGGTAGGAGTTTTATGATATTTTTTCCCTTTGTCGTTGTATTTGGCCTGCTTAGAGCTTCAGTTCAGACATAAAAGAGCAAATAACATGACAGGACAGTACCCAGCAAGCAATTTTGCATTTAAAAAGATGTCTAATAGCCGTCCAAACACAGCCCAGACATCTAGGCTAAAACAAGGCAAAATTTGGTCTGTCGATGAAAATTTAATAGACCATTGCCCAAGAATAGACTAGTCATCAATTAGATAAAGAAATGAAATGAGTGTAGAAATGAAACCAAACACCTTGTAATCACTGTTGACTTTGGACTTAAATGATGGAATATAAGTTCTTTTGGCAAAAACGACATGTAACCAAATTAAAGGTTATTTTGGCTAGAAGTCGGTTACTCATAGCCGGACTATATCGGGTCTAGTTAATCTAGACAGTGAAATGAGGCCCAGTAGAAGACCCTCAGAATTAAACTATATGCTTATGTGATAATAAAAGCGTTTAGTTTCACTCCCGAGATGTATGCGTGTTCAAATCCATAAGGCATTAAACAGGCTGAGATATCTTTAGCATCCTCACATTTGCTCCACATGTATACACTATCAATGAGCCTCACTTATCCACCTCTTTCCTGTTCTCCATTCTTCCCCCTGTCCTCGACTTGCCTTGCCTCCCACCATAATCCTCCAGATGGAGATTTTATGAGAGAACAGAACCAACTGAAAGCACAGACTCCACAATCTGCCAATCGAAGTTGAAACAGTACTAAATAATCATCATGAATGTAATAATGTTTCAGGACAGCTAACTTACTGAGAGAGCAATTTATTCACATGTATTCCACAACTGCCAAGATTTACTGAAGCATGTGTAAGTGAGCTATCAGCATAAAGCAGAGCTCTGGACTTGAAGGTACTTGATAACCTGTTGGCCTCTGGATAAAGCCGCTATATATTCGTCAGTCCAATTTAGACTCCTTTCAAGTTTCTGCCCTGCAAATGAGTCCATGCATTGGTTCTAACCGCCCTGCTCCCCCTATCTACTTCCTGACCTACTCTAAAATCCAATAAAAGAAACAGATAACGATAGGTAGACGGCCCTAAAAGAAAAGTGAATGAATGACTGGATTGCTCTGTCAAACTCCCAAGCCCTTCAGAATGCTCTTTCCCCACAAGAAGAAAATGAGATAAAACAGTGGAAAAGAGGGTGCTACAGTAGATAAAAGAAAACGAGATGAACTGGAAGCGTGCAAAGAAGAAATCCAGGAGGAAAATCCTAAGCTTGACCATGCATGGAAAACTGGCTGCTATTAAAGCCGCCTCCTTCAGGGCAGAAAGCAGAGGTCATGCAGAGCAGGGCTGGTTTTAAGGTCACACTAAGTTCAGGGCACAATATCCTTCCATATTTGGGCCGTCCCTCTTGCTCTTAAGGGCTTATGGCAGAAATTTGAAATGATGAAAAAAGTGAGCTGGAATGTTCATTGGTTGCAGCTGGGCGTCATTGGAGCAATATGGGACTGGGTTGAGCAGGAAATACGGGGATTCAAGCATCATAGAGCTCTCTGTGAGCTCTTTCTGGTTCCTCCGAGCCTAACCTTCCTCTAAGAAGCAAACAAGAAGTCAAATATTTGAAATCAACATAAGAAGTCAAACATCTGAAATCACGCACATTCTTTCCCTGTCTCTTCCAGACACACCTTAAACAAATATGTCTCTCTCCGATGCGAGATTTAGCAATTATTTAGCAATCTGGTAAGGAGGAAGCATCGTGGGGAGAGCAACTGCTTCTTGTCATCCACTGGTAAGTTATTCAAAAGCTGTGCCCAAGGGCTCAAGTCTTTGATTGCAGCTCTCGCCTTTAGAAACACAGGCTTTAGGGGAGAAAGGTCAGCGGGAAAGGGAACTGTTAGTGGGGAGAGAGGAAGAGTAACAGACCTGACTGCCAATTCCTGTTTACAGGGTCACATCACAGCCGGTTGTATTCAGTGCCTTCTCTTGAGGGGAGACCAGTCTTGTCTTTTCTCTGCTGACTGTCTTTTACCCCCCCAATCCACTGCAGTTGGTCCAGCCCCCAGGACACAAAACAATAGGAGCCAGTGATAATTCCACAATGGCAAGACAAACAGCACCTAGCCTTTGTACAGGTTCCAGAGCTGTTTGTCAAGCAAACTGATGATGCACTGTGACTCAATTCAATCAAAATAACTCATCATGACACAAGTGCAAAGATGAGTATAGGTCAGAGTGAGAAACGAAAAGACGGTTTGGAGTAGGGGTTGGGTAGCATGTGATCTGGCCGGCTCCCTTACTGCCTCCTTTCTCTTTCTAGTACCCTGGGATTCATTAAGCATGGAGCTTAGGAACCCAGTGTCCTCTGGAGAAAAAGGGCAAGAGAGAGAATTGTGTCAGTTAAGAGAGCAAGAGAGATAGAGAGAACAAGCTTAAAGAATAATCAAATCTAATTCCTGTGTTGGTTGATAAGAGTGAACCATTCTGTAACAGTTAAATCCCTGTTAAATGTTAGCATTTTAGTAGTGTCTGACTTAATTCCCTTTCACTTCTCTGATGAAAAGACCAGCTTAGTCTAGCACTGACTTTTTCCTCTGAATGCCTTCAATATTGTGTTTTCAACTCGACTAGATGAACAAAGAATCAGTCTCTATTTTCATTTTCACGTTGGCTCCGCCCATGCAGCGATATCATGTGAATTGTTAGATAACCACCGGTTATGATTAGAAAGGTTAGAGGCAAATTTGGCCAATTGTTGTCAACTGTTAAAACTGAACGTCGCATATGAACAAACACCAACTTCACATCAGTTACATTCTCTTGAAATTGTTTTTATTTACTTGTTACATTGACTAACATAAATAAACAATTTATTTATGAACAAAAGGCACACAGTTCAAATATAAACAAGGAGAACATATTTACAACTTCGAACAAATAGCAAGTATGGAACGTGAATGGCAGCAATGGGAAACGGTGAGTCTTTTGGGAAAAAATAATAAGAATGTGAAGCTGCAACAACAGCTTCGACGGGCCTCTTACTAAAGCGTGTCCCAATCCATGGTCAGCAGAGACACTCGTCCACACACATGATTCACACACTAAAATGTCCAACACAGAGGAGGGACACCACACACACATACACACAATCCCCATTTGTATTCACAGGGGTATGAGAAGATGGGCACTGAAAGGTCACACAGAAACCCTCACACAGGACTGAGGGTGGGAACCATATCCAAATGTATCCCATATGATCCATGATTTCCATTCAGAGTGCCGGCGCACAACCACTTCCGTCTCCTTTCGAACTGGCCGAAAGTGCGCACAAGTCTCAAGTCTCGTGTGAAGGTATCCAGATGTGCAGTGCTCTTCAAATAGCCACTGTATTGCTCACCTCTTCATACTGAATGATGAAGTATGGATAACTCTGATCATCATTGAAGATGACAAAGATCTGTGGGTCCATCCAGTTGTCCACGCAGGAGTCAAATAGGTCGCTGGAGGCGTCTCTTGGATTCAGAGGAGGTGGTCGGCGCATGGAAGGGTTGCCCACTGTGAACTTCCCTGTCAACACTTTGCCCAGGAACATGTAGTGCACACCGCGGGGCGAGCGCTTGGAGAAGTTGTGGGAATAGACAGCCTTGCGCGCAAAGTAGCTGCCTTGGCCGAACATAGTGGCGTGCTTTCCGCACACGCGCGGGTCAAAGTTGTGCTTGCAGATGCCGTCCACCACATCCTGGGACGTGCCGTGGAACAGGTGACGTTCGTTCAGCATGCGGTCCATCTCAGACATGCGACGTGACATGTACTCCTTCTTCCTATGAAGAGAATGAGAAACAGACATTTCAATTAAACATCGATATAAAAAAGGCAAGACAAAAAGGAGGACAAAGGAAAGACGGAACAGACAAAGATTGTGTAAGAAAACCAGGATTCAAACCAGTTGGCCTGTAACTTTGTTAAGAACTGCAACATAATACATGGTTTTCATTCAATTGTAAGAACAATAATTTGATGCAAGTAAGTAGACGGCCAATGTAAATTAAAAACATGCAAACCATCAACTAAAGAAAACGTTTGTTACAATCTTCTAAAGAATCAAAATGTAGCAAAAGTTTATCTAGGTCAGGACATCTAAATGTGAATGACAGAGACTAGGGATGCATCTTTCCAACCAGCGTTTTAAAAAAAAAAGTTGCCAGACAACGCCAGCATTTTTGATAATTTTCACAAAAGTTTCAAGGCCCCCAGAATATTTTGTTGTATGAATATCTGAACATGCAATATATCAAACGAAAGAGGAGATCCTCTACTTTTAAACAAAAACCCGTTTTATTCTAACCTCATCACTCCTTTTTTATCAACACTTGAATGTGGGTAAGTTTCATAAAAAGCAACATTTTGAGCAAAAAGCTGAGAAAATCACATTTTTGTCAAAGACTACGTCTGTATTCAGAACGATGATAAAAACACAGATGGATTAGATCCAGTCCGTGAACACACTCAAAGCTTCACAGTCCTGCAGCTTGTTCTTGCTCGACATTTCATTCAGTAACATTAGGCAGATTTGATTTATATGCTGTTTAATGTTGATGATCGCGTTATTTTACATGTGCATCTGCTTACATATGCTATCGCTTGTTTCTGCTTTTTCTTCACATGTGTTTTGATCAGAAGATTCTGCACTCTTTCAGAAGAAGTGTAACAGTGAAAACACAGAAAGACAGAAAATTACGTCAATGGCGGGGAAAGAGTTACAATTCTAGTTGATACTAATAAGCCGATAGTCCAGTCAATTAAACACTAAAACTAAAATCAATCATTGCTGCAAGTGAATTTAGGCATCACATTATAATGCATAATATGAAAATGGATATTTTGAAATGTACTAAAGATTGCATTTAACAGTGTTGTTAATTACGCAAGGGAAAACATATCCTATTCCTTTCCCTATACAACTTCATGGGTAGGTTGACAGGTGTGGCAAAAAAGTACATTTTTGAAACCTGATGTCAACAGTTACAGTATGAAAACTATTTTTTTTAAAAAGGTTTCTGTTGAGCCAGAGCACGGCAGCTGTCCTCGCACGAAAACAAGAAAACAAGCTCAACTCTTGAGTTCTCAGCCTGTCATCCGGTCAAATGGAAACAGAGAAGTGAGAGGGTACAGAGAGGGTGAGTGAACAGATGAGCGCCAGGGACCCGAGTGAACCCAGTCAGCATTAGCCCGAGTCTGTGGCTCTATTGTTGTGTGCCGAGGGGACGCGAGGTCAGCCTGACTGAGAGAAACTCTCTGATCACTAACTGACCTCATATGACCCTACGGACACCGACTGACACGCTCACGGGGAGCAGCGCCTCCGTATGCGTCAGTGAAGACATCACTCGTGTTATTTCAGCTTCTCCTTTCATCTCCTTTAAGCTCTTTTACACCGAGCCACTCTGCCATCCGTCTGATTTGTTCTTTCTATTACTGATGCAAACAAATCCGCTTTCATGCTGCTTACCCAGTGACATTCTCTCGTTGGCCAACACCCTGGAAACACTCAGACTATTGTACAAAAGATCTTCACCTGCACAGGCATATGAATGAACACACCAACCTTTATTCCTTCAGCTCTCTTTCCCAGGCTACTACAATAGGTGCTTGCCAGGAACAACTAATTGCTGGACTATGAGAGGTTCATTGCATTGAATCTTTGAATGATATTCAAGAGTTTTGTCTGAGACACGTAGGAGCACGTAAATAACATAACCACACCTGTATATTCAGCTCCCAGCGATATATAGGATTTCAGATTTACTCATCACAGAAAAGCCAAGAAAAACTATACATGGATGTTTTGCATATTGATCAGCCTATTCCTGTCTAAGTGGACGGTTCTTGCCTAGAATAAGGATTAAAAGAAAAAAAATTTAAAAAATAGAATAAAAATAGAATAAAAGAATAAAGGAGTCTTTTTAGGGTTTAATTTAAAAAAAAGTTTTACAGAATTTGATAATGTTACTGTTTTATTATACTTGTTTATATGTATATATACATAAGTATATTTGTATGTGTGCAAGTTTGTATGTGTCTCCTTTTACCGTATGTGTTTCTTTTTTCTTGTCCACCTAGTATACTTGTAACCTTTTGTTGTGTTTGTATTCAATTTAAAAAAAGGGAGTCGTTATATTTAGGTCCTTGGCTTGAAAAGGTTTGAAAACATCTATGCTAGAACTTCCAAGATTTAATATACCTAATCGGTCACCCCATTATCATATTTATGTCCACTGTGCATTCAAAGACAACAATTACTCCAGCGATGCGTTACTAGACACGCTGAAATATGCAAGGATTAATCTAATCGGTCGCGTGCTTCAGACGAGTCAGCAGTAACTCTCACTTCCTGATCCTGACTCATCCCTTTTCTGTGACCTATCGTCCGCAGCTGAGAGGGACGAAAGCGTATTTCCATGACAATATCTTATTAAAGTACACCAAGGCTTCACTACTAGCCCCCTTTCCTCTCTCACTCTCTTCCTCTCTACACGTTCACACACTGAGAAGTTCACCTCATGGATCTACCACAAAAACACAGCTGTTTCCGACCAACAAAAACTTAGTAAGAACCGTTAGCGCGGTTGACACCTAGCATTGTGAATGCAAACGTCAAAGACTTGTGCAGGGGTGGGGATGAAAACTCACTTTACAGACGTTTCTGAAACACAGATCTCCCAAGATAACCTTTTATTGTCTGTCTTCAACCAGTCTGTAATCTCAGTGTTTACTAAACACTGTCTTGGCCATGCATGCACAGTCTAAACAACTTTGCACAAAGGATTATTTGAGACACACCTTTTGTACTTCTCCCATAGGAAGGGGTTTTGGACACGGAGAATCTTCAGGATGCGGAACTTGGTCTCGGACACAGTCTTGTGGAAGAGGCTGTAAACGGTCCGGTAGCTGCGGTCATCCCGGGACACGGGCACCTGCAGGTAGTCCTGACTGGTGTTCATGGGTAACCAAGTCTCAGGGTACACTTTGGAGGGAGTGCTTGACGTCGGAGAGAGAGGCTGGTTTACAGAACTTTCCAGGGAGGAGAGAAATGTTGAGGAAAGGCCACCAAGAGTCCTAATGAAGAGAGGAAAACATGGGGTCATTAAGAGTTTGAGGCCCAGATTTACTAAACAGGGCAAAATAGCGTGAGAGAGAAACGACACGCAAATTACTAACACAGACGCAACCGGATTGTTTCTATAATGACCAACACAATCTACCAAGAGCAGCGCAAATTAGCATCTGGTTTAAGACATGCTTTTTTTGGGCGTTAAATAATGGGGCAAATACTAGTAAATTGACGAGCGCAAACCTTAGTAAATCACCTTGCATGATTCGTTTAAATATTCTCCTCTCATAAATTTTTCATCTGAAAGGGAAACTCCTACAAATGCGCATGTAATAAGGTCAGCTGCAATTTCACTGCGTGTTTTTAGTAAATCCTGACAGTAGTTTTGTAATGTAATTTTAAATATGATACACCAGTGTTTTGCCGGATGAGAAGTTTATTTATGTATCATCTTTTTACTCTTTAAATTCCTTTTATAACTGTTATAATTTTCCTTGCTTTTATTTTGTGATTATTTTAATTCCTTTCTGTGTAAAGCACTTTGAATTACCATAGTATATGAAATGTGCAGTATAAA
This sequence comes from Gila orcuttii, assembly GCA_026230005.1. NCBI lineage: Eukaryota > Metazoa > Chordata > Actinopteri > Cypriniformes > Leuciscidae > Gila > Gila orcuttii. The sequence goes on along the minus strand of JAPDVR010000005.1, from coordinate 4,386,953 downwards.
TAAACTTGCCTTGCCTAATGATAAATGAGTGTTTGCCCTGGCGAAAGCCGTTAGTAAATCTGTCCCTGAATGATGCAACACATAGAAATAAATGAATAGAAACAAGACAGTTGAATTGTGAAACTAATGGCTACAGAAATTACTTTTGTGTAGCTTCGGCAGTGCATTATTACCTCACGAGAAATAAACTGGGAGAAAGTTCAATTTAAGCTCAGAGTGTGTTTATGAGGCTGTGGTTAAATGGAGGTCAGGGCTCGGTCCTGTGACTCAATATGGCACTTGTTATCTAGCAGGTAAGCGTTATCCCTCTAGTCAGTGTAACTATTTTATGAGTCATCCGTTAATGACTCATAAAATGACTTTATGTTAATGTTACATACGCAACGTTAATGACTGCAGGATTTCAACAACCATATATTGTGTAAAAGCGAATGGAAAGAAACGAGGGCAATCTTATTGAAGAGATAAGCAAATACTTTTGGGAAAGGGTCTGTTTGTGAAGAGAATCTGTGTGTGTGAGAACGAGAGGGAGATTTATGCTGCTTGCTGAGCATTATCTCAGGCAGCGGTTCGGCCAAATTGTCAATCACACTAATGAGTTGCACCCCTGCGCTCGGGACAGTGTGTTCCTGACGCTGCAGGACTCTTTAGATGTGTGGACCGGCATCGCAGTCGCTCTTACTGACAACAGGAGCATGATGGGAATGAGATGACATTCCCTATTTCTCTTGCAAGTGTGAGAGTGTTAAGATGGATAGCATGTCTGATTTAAAAAAAAAAAAAAAAGAGATGGTGAGTTTATTTTATTTTCATGAATCAGTTTTTGAGTACGTTTTTGAAAGCCTCTTCTGCTCAAGGCTGCATTTATTTGATCAAAAAAACAGTAAAAACAGTGAAATATAATTAGATTTTCAAACAGCTGTTTTCTATGTGAAAATATATTATACAATGTAATTTATTCCTGTGATCAAAGTTGAATTTTCAGCATCATTACTCCAGTCTTCAGTGTCACATGATCCTTCAGAAATCATTCTAATTTGATGATTTGCTGCTTAAGAAAAATTTCGGATTATTATTGGTAATTATTAAAATTTTAGTGCAAAATTTTTCTTTGATGAAAAGAAAGGTTTCATTTATTTGAAACCAAAATCTTTTGTAACATTGTAAATGTCACTTTTGATCAATTTAATTGTCCTTGCTGAATAAAAGTATTAGTAAAATATCTTCAATTTTTTTAAAGGTATAAGTAGATAAATATTTTTATATTGGTGGATACACATTTTTAAATATATACATATATATCACTATTCATAGTTATGTTTAGCAATGTGGAAAATATATATTTATTTTTAAACTACTTGGTTACAATGGGTTCGGTCCTTAAAATTAAAATAGAGCAAATACATATCAGAATATATACTGAATATTGTCAAAAATTCACTAAAATAATATCTCAATCAGCCCTGATTCTGATCCATTAATGCTCGTGGCGGAGGTTGGACACATTGAATCTATTGAGAAAGAAAAAGTAAAAACGAGGGAAAAGATTAAAAACTGCTGTTCGCCTTCATTTAGCTTTAGGGGAACATACAGGGAAAAAAGTATCCATAATTCCCTGACCCTTCACAGGCCTGAGTGACTTAGTAGATGTAAAAGATGAAAGACAGCACAGGAAAATGTCACCAGAACAAAAATCCTGAGCTAATCAGAAACTGGACATATGGTCACGTTAAACTCTTCCACAGAGTAAACCCTCCTTCTCTACCTTTTTACATCTGCTGCGTTCGTTTTTTTCTTTGTCCCTGTAAATAATCACTCCAGTTGACGACAGTGATTCTCTCCTCATGAGAGTTATGATGGACAAGCCTAGGCCGCAGTCCATGCTCTAGCTTTAGGTAAGTATGAATATTATGTGTCAGGAAAGTGTTCTGGAGGCTCTTCAAGCAATTAAAATGAGATACACTTTAAATCTGGAGTACGATATGTGTTCTCGGTGAGCAGTGAACCACTTGCGAGTTATCTTGGGGTTTTGGAGCGTATCCAGAGGACTCTTTTTTTTGAAGAACAACAAACTAATTTTTAACCAAAATGAAGGCCAAATTGGTTGTTATGGGACATTCAGTGTGAACTCAGGAGTGTCTAACAAGAGACTTTGTGGCTATTGAAGGCAGATACTCACTGGAGGTAAGGCGTGAGCATGATGGAGGACCGGAACAGCGGGCGTTTTTTGATCTGACGGCGGAAACCGAAAACAGCATTTTGCTGGAAGCCCTCGCGGATGTTCAGGATGTACTGATTCTGCAGTGTGATGAAACGGACCTCCTTCAGACCTCGACCGCTCGCCTCCTCGATCAACCGAACCACCGGCTGTGAGATGGAGAAAGAGGGAGGAAATGAGTTTCACAGAGAAACAGAGAACAACAGCACACTTAAATGCACTCCGACTCCCACACGATTCATCCGGAGCACTGGTCAGAATGTATCCATCATAGGAGATTTTCACAGGAAATAAAAAGCTTTGTTACCAAAGGAACGCTTATGCAATGTTCTGATTTCAGGCGCTTATGAATAGAACAGGACGTCTTCTCTGGTGTGTGTGTAAGCCAGTTCGACTTGAGATACACACAACACAGTCACACATATTTTCACTGAGCCACCCACACACACTCACTCAAACACAAACACACACACACACACACACAATCACTCACTCACTCACTCACACAAACACACACACACACACACACACACACACACACACACACTCACTCACTCACTCACTCACTCACTCACTCACTCACACAAACACACACACACACACTCACTCACTCACTCACTCACACACACACTCACTCACACACACACACACACAAACAAACTCATACACACACACAAACAAACAAACACACACACACACACACACACACACACACACACAAACAAACACAAGCACAAACACACACACACAAAACTCTGTCGAGAACAGTTTTAGGTTTTATTTTTACCCAAAATCAAGAATTATACACTATCCTTCACAAGTATGGGATCGATACGATTTTTAACAAACAAATTGTAAAGAAATCTCTTATGTTCTCCAAGCCTACATTTATTTGGGAAAAACAAATTTACTAAAAACAGTAATATTGTGAAATATTATTATAATTTGAAATAACTGTTTGCTATTTTAATATATTTTAAGATTCCTGTGATGCAAAGCTGAATTTGTAGAAGCCATTAATTCAGTCTTCAGTGTGATATATTCAGTTGAGAGTGAGTAAATGATGACAGAATAAAACATTCCCTTTAATGCATCCTTGCTGAATAAAATTATTAATTTCTTTCAAAAATCTTACTGAGCCCAAATGTGTACATATCATTTAATTGTTTGCTAATTTAAAGCAAGGAAGAGAAAGATTGGTGTCTCACCTCTGAATATTCCCTCCAGCCGAAGTTATCTCTACAGTAGTACTTCCACACGGACAGGCAGTCGGGGGTGGGGCTTGTGGTTGTGGGCGTGGTTTCGGAGCTGGGGGGCGTGGACAAACGCCTGACAAGGTCAAACTCCAGGTCACACACTCGCATGGCACTGAAGTCCAACGTAAACACTCGACCGCTGTGTGTGAAACAAAAGTAAACAGATGTAAACACATAAAAACCAGAACACATCACAAAATAAAAACAGTTCCCAACAGCTAATCTTAATCTGTTCTTGAGCCATGAACTTCCTAGCCTTTTGAAGAAAAACAACGTCTTACACCTAATTTAATTTCCAACAAAATACCTTTGGATTATTGGAAAACTCTCCCTTGCTCTTTGTGGTCTTCAAATACTGAAAACTGAGGGTGAGATTGTCCTCCAGACAGATGGGGGAGGAACGGTGACCCCGACTGACCCCTGCGTTTATACCCCGGCTTTTTAGGTCACCCGGCTCTCTAATAATGCCCTCATCGATTACACTTACTCTTCAACACAAAGAGGATTTGGGGTCAAAGGTGAAATGTCTGGGCAAAAGTAGTTCCAATAATGCCCAACCCACATGCAGACTCAATTCTACAAGTGGAAGAATTAGAGGCCCTTTTTAATGGTCAAATCATCTAAACATTTGCAAACACACTCAAATTGCTTCTACTCAAAGCTAGTCACACACATAACAAACCACCCATTATTAACTCTTTCCCCGCCACCGTTTAAAAATGAAAAATGATGCTAGCCACCACCAGCATTTTTTATCATTTTCACAAAAGTTTCACGGCCCTCAAAATATTTTGTTGTAAAAAAACTGTTTTATTCTAGCTTCATGCATTCTTTTTTTATCAACGCTTAAATATGGATAAGTTTCATTAAAAAAACTCGTGATTTTGAAAATCGTGCTTTTGGATGGGATTCAGAACGATGATCAAAACACAGATGGAGTAGATCGAGTCCATCAACACACTCAAAGCTTCACAGTCCTGTGTCGACATTTCATTCAGTAACGTTCGGCAGATTTGATTTATATGCGGTTTAATGTTTGATGATCGTGTTATTTTACATATGCATTCGCAATGCTTCTATCGCTTGTTTCTGCTTCTTCTTCACATGTTTTGATCCGGAGATTCAGTACTCTATCAGAAGATGTGTAACAGCGCCCCCTACCGTACAACACTGAAAAGACGGAAAGCCAGAAATGTCCGTCAATGACGGGGAAAGAGTTAATAGGTTCCTGAGAGGTCAAATATGAAACACCACAAATTATTATTTCATACAACAACGAGGATTGAGAGAAGTGATAAAACTCTCTCTCAAACATACCAATAAAGGTCAAAGACCCAGACAACTGCCGAGTGTACTAGACCGAAACTGCCCGACACACTTAATATCAACACAGCATTGAGTTTTGAGCTAATCTCAGACACACACCAGAAGGACATGGCGCTCTGGCAGGATGGGTGGACTGAGGCCTGAACGAAACACTCAAGAGTGAACGTGGCGGACAGACGGGAGGTAGACTAAACACTGGAAGTCCAGAGCACATCACAGGAGGCCTTGCAGGGAGAAGATCTCAACAAACTCAACAATACATACACACAAAATACAATTAAACAGCAAGAGGCCACTTGTGAGCTTTAACAAGCCTCCAAAACATGTCATTAATAGACTAAACATGAGCACACTGATCCAAAACAATCTCTATCACAATAAATTGAAAAAAATAAAGCACTATAAATATGCTGGGATGATCTCAGTCCTTTTTATCGACTTTATTTTATTGGTCAGTTTAAATTTGGAGATTTTTTGAATTCTATCTTACCAAATAATTAGAGCTGCACAATTCTGGATAAATTGAGAATCACAATTTTTTGTTTCAAATAGTGATCACGATTCTCCCACGATTCTGAACAGACAATTAAACAAAATAACATGTGATTTACTAGAGACTCTGACAAAATGCATACTGCTGTCTATTTTAAATGTTTTATTAATTTGAATAAATGATTCAATGACTTACTCATAAATACTTGTTTCATTACTGGATGAATCAGCCTTTTTGAACGAAACTCTTGACTGAATGATTCAATGGCAAATACATTTTTAACAGTCACTTGTTGCCACCTACTGGTGTAACGATGTAAGTTACTCAATTTTGATCGCTTCCGTACACATCAGTGTTTATATCCGAACTATAAACTTTTACCCCAGAACTTCTTTGATAATGTGAATATTTGCAACACAGAAATAATGATACTGTGTGCGGTTGAAAAGACTGTTTGTGGAGCTGTTTTCAAAGAAAACTAAATGTAATAAAGTAACAAACAAAAAGGACCTTTAAAAAAGGGCTTTAAACTAAAAAATATTGATTTTTTTTTTCTTTTGATTTTTGAAATACGACCAGGATATTTCTCAGTGAGATCCATCTGAAAGTACAAAGTGAGCTGCCAAAACTATCATCACAGACAGATGGCACAGAAAAGAAAGAATCATGCTCACACAATGTCCTACCATCTTTGAATTCATGCCAACAGACACCAAATCTGATCTAAATGCATGACAAACAAAACCAGGCCCAGACTTCACATGCATGCATGTACGCGAGAGAGAAAGAGGGAGGAAGATGCTTATCGTTGCTGCTTTAACTGACCCCACAAACCAAACTGAACTGACTCCGCAAACCAAACCCTACGCATGCATGAAACAGTCACTCACACACAGAACATGTTGTCTGAGAGTGTTTCCCAGCATTCCTTGCCAAAATTAAGCCCATTGTGTAAACAAGTTAAACGGTTTACTTCATCCAGGAATTAAGATTCTGTCATCAATTGCTCAATCCAAAGCCATATGACAAATGAAATTGAAAAGAGGATCAGTCGGAACTGACAAAATCACTAGTGTATTTGCTTCATAACACTAGATTAGCACACAAGTCACTTGTTTCAGGGCACTAGGTCATGGTGCTTTTGTCATTTTGGCCCTCGTTCACTTCATTATGTAAAAAATTCACAATTTCACAATAAGCCATGCAGGAACAACTTGAGTAAATAATGACAGAATTTTAATTTTAGGAAATTATTCCTTTAAGATTCAGGCCCCAAAATCTTCAGCATCTACAAGAACAGTCCTCACTCTCTTTTTCAGAGAAAAACACACATTGTGTCCTCTCAACTGGAACACCATGGGCTTCAATCATACACACCCAGAATCGCTCTAAAGCAGCGTGTTCGGGACAGCCTGTCTTTCACAGACAGTTCCGGGCACACAACCACACATTCTGCCCTAGCAAGCGGTCTCTGGCTCAAAAAACAACCGAGAGACCGGACGGTTCCCCAAACACAGCACTTCCATCAGAGCCAAGCACCAGATAAAACCAGACTTTCACATTTGGAGGCATTCATGTCCTTCAGACCACACTAAATCTAGACTTACTCACACACCCAGTTGCTGGGGGACAAAATGTAGATTGTTTGTGTAATCTCACGTCTGGAAAACATTCATTATCTTGTGGGGGATGAAACTGACGGCTCACAAACAACTTTTTCCCACATACCCGTAATCGAAACACACAAAACCTGAACATCTAGACAAAGAATGTGAAACTTTAAGCCTGAAAATGTTATTACTCAGAGTAGAGATACGTCACCTAAAATGTCTTTGACACAAATTAGACATTTTATGATTTATAGGACGAGGATAAAGCCCTCCCTTAAAATCCTACTTAAATCAGTCTGGTTTAAACTGGTCTATGTGGTTTCCCAGCCTGGTCAAGTTGGTATTTATAATATGGTTTAGCTGGTTATCCAGTCTATCCAGCTAAAAAGTGGCAAAAACCCCTCTAAAAACAAGCCAACAGACCAGCTGAGCCAGCAAAGACCAGTTTAGAGTAGTTTTTTCAGCCGTGATACCTCAGCTCAGTGTTATTTTAGTATTATTTATATACTAATAGTAGCCTATATAATTTAAGCTTCATTTCAATTACAGATTTTAGAAGTTTTACACTTTATTTTGACTATACTAACTTTGCAACTACATTAACTCTCATTAGAGAGTGTTAGGTTCGGGTTGACATAAACTTGTAAAAAGTTAGTTATAGTCAGTAGAATGTTTGTTGGTGGAACATCAAAATAAAGTTTTAGCAGAAATTAAGCAGGCAGTCTACTAATACTCTAATGACTGCTAATTGACATGGAGTTGCAAAGTTATTTATAGTCAGTAGATTGTCTAAAGTGGACCGTCGAAATAAAGTGTTAATAGTTTTTAGTTAGCAATAATAACAACATTGGCAAAGATAATTTGGTCCTAATGTTTGAGTTAATAATGAAATCTCAGAATTTTAAACTGAATATGGTATGTTGGCAATTCTTCTAAGCACAGTCTTCAGCTCTTCTGAAGACGAAAGTAAGATTATCGGGTTCTTTCTCACAAGAGAAAAACATGAGAAGAAGGAGATAATGTATAGGAGTGACAATGGATTTACTTTTGTGATTTTTCTCAACTACAAGAAGTGAAAAAGATAATACAAATCCTTCTCTTTAATCCAAAAGAGCTGAGATTATGAAAAGAAATAACATAGTAAAACAACAATTTGATCAGATCCCCTGGAATTTATGCAAAAAATATCTGCTCTGACAATATCCCAGAAATAAAAATGCTGTCCCTTACACAACAACTGCTCAGTAATCCTTAAATGCAAAACTCAAAGTGGGGCTGATCTGGAGTTTCTCAACAGAAATGAGTTTCACAAGCTAAACATCCTTGTGCAGGAATCAGTGTGTTGCTCTCTGTTTCGCTCCAGGGTGTTGCTAACTCATGCTAAGTCATCTGTGCTCGATACACAAGCAGAGACAGTGCCAGCATCTCCTCTTCTCTTCTCGAGAAGACGAATGCTGCACTCTCGTTCCACCTGTCCTTCTGCATCTAAAGCAGGCTCACACAAAAGCCATTAACAAGAACGATGGCTATCACATCCCGGAGTGAAAGCGCATGAGAGAAAACTGGTTTGGGTAAATAAAGAGGCTCTTTATGACGACAGAAAGAAAGTTTCTTTCTGTTCTTTCTCTCTGCAACGCTCGTTCTTTGTCCAGAACTCTCTGCTAGTACAATGAGGTGCAATGAGGAAAGAACAGGGCATTCTGGGATTAAGGAGATTGCAGAAGTGACTCCACAGAGAGCTAAGACAACATGAAATAATAGAGCCCAGAGGATTACACAGCATCTCAGAACAACCAGAGCTCTCTCGCAACTCCATTTGAGCACGATGTCATTTATAACGTCATTTCTCAGACCTGATTATCTGGCAATCTGGCGGTGGGAAGTAACGCGGCTTCCATTTCACTTTAACATGAACACATGCACATTTGTGTAGTGCTCAGCTTGTGTTACCTCTTTCTTTTGGACGTGCATCAAGGTATGCGATACCTAGCAAGCCGTGTTTCACCGCAACACACACACACACACACATTCGCGCTGGCTTTCCTGACAGACTAGGTTTCACAGTAGCTCACCCACACACACTTTTTCAGACCTTGCATGCCGAAGTCGGACACCTGTGCACCGGGTAACCATGACCACCATTATTCATGACGGCCGAGTAATAGCGTGGCGATAACAATAGACGTGCCCCCCCCTCGCAGACAAAGCGCGGTCACAGGACGCTTCGATCCTCTCCTTCTCTCTCCAGCACTAAAAATAACCTTCCAGTCATTAAATTAAGTGCAAGGACTGATTCTCTCTGCACTCACCAGCACAACCTACTTATGATGAAGCCACGGGATTTTCTAGTTTACATCGCAATTCTGAAAGTGACAAGCGTGCGAGAGTGGACAGAAAGATTGATAAACGTACTTTAGATAGATGAGCAGACAATATGGATGGAGAGACTGTGAGGAAAGGCAGTGAGGGAGACAGAGGCCCGGTTTACAGCTTTGTTTTGGTCGCTCGGGTCACAGATGGACGACGCTAAATACAGGATAAAACATTTTGAGCTTGTCCACTTTCAACCACTTCCAGAAGTAGTCGAAAACACATCGCTTTCATAGTGTAAACGCTCATGTGTTCGAACAGCCGCAAAAGACGCCTACTCTCCGTCTACTGACCTCATGCGTAAACATTATGGGAAGAGCTCTAGCCGGACGGGATTTAAACTTTGTCGGCTGGAGACCCAAGTTTGGTTTGAAGATGAAAAATGTACCAAGCACAATGTTCTCTCACCATTCCTGATTTCTAACACACACTCACAGCGTTCGGCTGGTCTTGCGTCTGTCAGAGCAGAAACTGATGCTCTCTGTGTGTTTTTTCGTCGTCTCCATTCACATTCATATGTAAATTACATGAGCTTATTTCCTCCATTTGATCAAAAGATCTGAAAAATCCCATACATTTATCCGGCCTCCCCTCGAAGAAATCAGGACAGAAGTGGCTGAAAGTGGACAAAAGAAACGGATTAAAACACCAGGGGCCAGATTTACTCTCAGCTTGCTCCAGCGCAAACCTCTTTTGGCGTTAAAAACTACTGTCAGGATTTACTAAAGACACGCAGTGAAAAATTAGCGCTGTTATCTTTGCGGCTGACCTTATTGCATATGCATTTGTAGGAGTTTCCCTTTCAGATGCAAAATTTATGAGAGGAGAGTATTTAAATGAATCATGCAAGGTGATTTACTAAGGTTTGCGCTCGTCAACTTACTGGTGTTTGCACCATTATTTACCGCCCCAAAAAAGCATGTCTCAAACCAGACGCTACCTGGTTGATTGTGTTGGTCATAATGGAAATGATCTGACTGCGTCTGTGTTTTTTAATTTGCATGTCGTCAGTGTATCAAGTGCAGAACTTCCCGCTCCCATCGACGCGGTTTTGCCCTGTTTAGTAAATCTGGCCCCAGGTGTAAATGGGAATGTGTCTCCCTCGTCTACTTGTGAGCCGATCGTTCAAAGCACATCTTAATACCAGCTGTAAACAGGACCAGATAGAAGAGAGGGGAGCAGTTGATAAGCCAGTTTCTCCTCTCTATATCTCTTTCTCTACCTGTGAGGTGTAGTCAGGGGTGAATAACCTGTTCTGTTCTTCCAGTAAACCCTGCTAAAGCACTTGATGTCCCCCTGACCCAATCATGAGGCAGCGTTCATCATCACGGTGACCGTGACCTGTAACCGCCTGATGATTCACTGGTGTCAGGTGCTGAGATCAGCCAGTGCACACACACACACACACACACGCACACACACACACACCCTCATTTGACTCGACTCTGTGAGATGGAAAAGCGTGAGAGGGAGAAGTATTCAAGAACTCTCTATCCAGCAACATTAAAATGACCTTGAATAACCTAAAAAGGAAATAATAACATGAAAGGTCAGTATAAAGGTAAAATATTCAAAGTATAGAAAGATCAAAGTATTGACTAAAGCCTGTGCAAGAATGCAAACGTTTTGCCAATGCACAGAGAAAACGGACCGTAAAACTGCTATATGCGTTATGATGAAGTGCTTTGACACGCAACACCACGTAAAATAGATAATAAAAAAGAGAACTGTTTTTGTTCATGTAGCCTACTTAGAGAATGTTTCAGGTTTTAGTTTCACAATTTAAAAGCCATGTACACAACCGCATTTAAATGAAGGTTGAAATCCCCTAAATTATTCTTCTGTCTGCATACACAAAAATATGAGTCAAAAATATGTCATATTATTATCACTAAAAGAGATTGATTTCACTACATTTACAATTAGTTTAGTTCAACTTAGTACATACTTTGCAAATTTAATTTTGAGAAATGCTAGTAACGTCTAAATTTTCAGAGAGCAAATTTTTCTTAACTGAATAATATAATTCTATAATAAACTGTGTGTACAGTAGTGACAGGGACATATGCATATTTTGCAATAACCTTAAAATATATTGTTTTTATCCATGTAATCAACGTTTATAAATGAGTAGTTTTATATCTCTCCATCGTTTTTAATTGTATTATGCTGATCGCAGTACTTGTAGTTCTTTCCCTCACTGAAGCCGTTAAGTACACAGTCTTGAACCTTTGTCTTTTTTTCCCATTATCCAAAACATTTTTGCTTCAAATTAAAGTTTGTAATGTTGTGATTCACCTCGTAGCTGATTGGCTTAGTTCATCATGGCTTATAACTCTTTAACAAAGACTATTTTATAATCCTATGGGAAAAATTTATGGGAAAAAAAAAACTTGAACTCTATTGAAAAATAAAAAAATGAGACGTGGAGATTTGGTTCTATCTGGTTGTTGATTGGATGGAGGCAGATCTGAATACGAGTTTGCAGTCTATTGTATGAAAGGGGTGGGGTTTAAGCCAACTAAATGATTGGATAAGTCCTGCTTATGTCACCAGAAGACTTTAAGGACTAAGAACAGTGACAAGCGTATTTAGCTGCTGTGTCCATGACCAAATTGATTCGCTTTTCGGCTTCAGTTTAACTTGCCCAGGTTATGCCAGTCTCTTGCTATCCAGCACTTCTGCAAAACAGGGGAACTCGAGCCCAGCTGGCAAACTAAAACACTATACAGTTCTGCTTTTCCGAAAGCTAAATCACGCTTCTGCTGATTTCACCAGCTTTAAACGCACACACCCAGGGTACTAAAGAGAAACCGCGCTAAAGGGTCAAAGCTAGGGGAGGGAGGCGGCTGAAAGAGCGAGCCAGAGAAAGGGAACGCATGAAGTGTGAAGGATTAGCAGCCCTTAAAAACCCTGAGCGCCACTGAGCATGCCCGAACCCAAGGTCTGTGTGGGGATTGGCATGTTCCCCATATAACCACTTCTGAGAGACACGCTCCAGTGATTAGCCTTTAACCCGTCACCCCGTTCTCTCTTGGCACATATGCCACAAACGCCAGTGAAAAGCCACCTCTGTGCCAGCTGTGGTTAGCAGTGTCAGATGGTCGAATGGAGAAACAAAGCAGACCAGATCCAAGAGGACAGAGAGAGACATTTCATATTTCTACGCTCTACTGCCCCTCATTCCAAAGCACCAAAACACAGTACGATCTTCCTACCTTCTTAAAGGGATAGTTCACCCAAAAATGAAAATTCTGTCAGTAATTACTCTCCCTCATGTTGTTCCAACCCCGTAAGCCCTTCATTCATCTTCAGAACACAAATTAAGATATTTTTGATGAAATCTGAGAGCTGGATCACTCCTCCATAGGCTTCTAAGGGATTGAAAATTGTTCCCCGAAAAGTTATTAAAGATATCGATAAAATAGTCCAAGTGACTACAATGGCTCAATCTTAAGTTTATAAAGCGACGAGAATACTTTTTGTGCGAAAAAAAAAAAAAATAACGACTTTATTTCAACTATTCATTTCCTTCTCTGTGGGCCTCGAGTTCACTAGTGTAATAGCGTAGTGTTTCTGTATTGTACGTCACACGCATCACACACATGACCAGCGTCGGCCAATAGTGAGTCTACGTGTGATGTAGCTCTACGCTGTTACACTAAGTTAACTGACTAGAGGCCCACAGAGAAGGAAATGAATAGTTGAAATAAAGTCGTTATTTTTGTTTGTTTTTGCGCACAAAAAGTATTCTCGTCGTTTGATAAACTTAAGATTGAGCCACTGTAGTCACTTGGACTATTTTAACGATGTCTTTAATAACTTTTCGGGGAACAAGTTTCAATCCCTTAGAAGCCTATGGAGGAGTGATCCAGCTCTCAGATTTAATCAAAAATATCTTAATTTGTGTTCCGAAGATGAACGAAGGTCTTACGGGGTTGAACAACATGAGGGAGAGTAATTACTGACAGAATTTTCATTTTTGGGTGAACTATCCCTTTAATCCCATAAACGTAAAACAACAAATTTTTACATGCTCAGCATGAGCCTCCCGCATGCCAGCATTATTCACACCCAGCACGAGCGTCACAGTCTGAGAAGAATTAAACAAACACGCACACTCACGTATGCACCTGATCACACACTACCCACCCTGATAAGGCAGTCACCTCTGCGGGTGGTAAACTCAGCAATGAGACACAATCAGCAAACAGTTACTTACAAAACACACACACACACAGTGACACGCAGGGCAGCTGCAGAAGTGGTATCAGTAACGTGCAAACGCCTTTTTTAAGGTCATATGCTGTATGCACAGTGAAACAGACAAAGCCTCTGACTGTGATGATATTAAAGGGATAGGTCATCCAAAAATGGAAATTCTGTCATCATATACTCACTCTCCAAACCTGTAGGATTTTCTTTATTCTGCAGAATATACAAGGAAATATTTTGGACATTCTTCATGTTTTGGACCCCATTGACTTTCATAGTCTCGACACAAAAAACACTAATACATCTTTTCTTTTATGTTCCACAGAAGAAAGAAAGGTTTGGAACAACATAAGGGTGAGTAAATGATGAAAGAACAAACCTTATTGGTTCTTTTGGAAACTCAAACCCCATTAATAAAGCATGTTTGATCTTCCAGTCACTATATTTTATGTCTTTCCTGTGTTGAGCAATGTTTATTTGCGAATAAAAGCCTAAATGAAATGCGTTCTTCATATAAAGCAACCGTGTCTCTTATGAAGACTTGGATTAAACTGCTCGATTCATATGGATTGCTTTCACGATCAATTTACAACATTTAAAAGCATCAACGTTTTTGTTTAATAGGCTAATCTTTCAATGTAAGGACGGAAATCAGGTTTCATTAAAAAAATATCTTCGTGTGTTAAAGATGAACGAAAGCCCTCTGTGTTTGGATTGACATGAGGGTGAGTACATTTTCTGGGTGAACTATCCCTTTAAATTAATAATATTAATGGTTAAATGTTCAACCAGGTGACTTTTGGCTATTCATAGCTTATTTTGGCTTATGATTAAGCATTTTAATCCCACAATGCACTGATTGCAGACCAAGAAAACCTATTTAACAGATGACTGATGACACTATAAGTTGAGCGGACAATCCAATCAAAATATATCACTCCTAAAATAATCAATGAAACTGTCTATGCTATCTAGTTTTATTGCGTTATGGAAGGATGTACCCGTCACTGAACTAAAATAATCAGATGCGAATAGATATTTCTGGCACAAGGAGATTGAGAAAACACGTACAAGATTCCATGAAACACACAGGTCCAAAAAAACGAGCGCTATCATTTAGTAATAACTTGACATCTACACGGAAACTCAGCTGTAATAAAGTCTCTGAGTGACAGCTGATTATAAAGCGGAAAGGGCTTTCCATTCTTCCTCTTCAAGATGTTTAAGGGAATACATCAACCTCAATCAACACTCGACTTCTCAATTTTTGTTTCCATTCAGGGAGGACACGCTCAGAAGAATGGGCAAATAAATGCTCTCGTTTCCCTCTTGCACTCTGTACGAGAAAGGAGAAAAAAGTCTCTAAAAACTCTCAGGATGTTCTGGAGGCCATGCAGAGACCGACGGGACGTGCACTACCGTTGCACACGCGGGTCTGCGACGGGTCTGTTTGTTCAGACAATCCAGCCACTATTTGACTCGTTCTCTTTGTCTTTGTCCCTCTCAGCAGGAGAGGAACACATAAACATACTTCAGCTGCAAAGTTTGCCAGCTTTTGTTTATGTTAGAAAGCACATTTGAAAGAGAGAATAGAGCTCTTTATGATCTCACTCGCACAAAAAGATTGAAGAAAAAACACTATGATAATTGAATGAAAGAGGAAAAATATACCTTGTAAAAATACTGTACCATGGTAATATGTCCAAAAACACATGGTGCATTTTTGTAAGTGAAAGTACTGGGTGATATACCGGTAGACATGATTAACCAGCAGTGATTTTGGACAATCGTCTCTATTGCGATTACGTTGCCGTGATGCGGCATCAGGAAAGCTTATCATTTGAATGTGTTTGTATGCCTTGCAGTTTAAAAACAAGTTATTTAAACCATTCAAGAGCAATAAGCAGTGAAAGAGGATTGCGTGATCTGTCTGAGCATTCACATATAAAGCTGCTGCTCATACAGTTATTATATTACACAACTATTTGGCTTGAACGATCAAATACACACGCTTGTGTGTCAAAATGGCCGTCTTTGTCAGCGTCTTAAGTGAACGTAAACAGCTGAGATAGAAAGCGTGTGTGTATCAGTACATTAGATCAGTGTGCATGCGGTCTTGCATGCTAGTAACAGCAGCCTAATATATCTGCTGCCTTCTGTAACTTTAATAAGAATACATTTACATACTGACTATACAGTGTTTTTATACTGTACATTTGATTACTTTATACAATTTATATAGTAGCCTTGAAGTTTTTTCAGGCAGGTCTATTTCCTTTGTGTCTTTGTTTTGGTGGTAGTTTCTTTGTTCCTATTTTATCACTGACTGTTTACTTGTCTTCAGTGAGCGTGAGAGATGTTTTTCTTATGTTAGTTAGGCTAGTATCAGGTATTTTGTGATATTGAAATTGGTGATGAGATTTATGACATTTCAATGGCATTAAAAATATTGATACCATAATACATTTATTTAAAGCAGTATCGTGATATAAGATTTTGGTCATATCTCCCACCACAATGACTGCACCAACATTCACCATCATTAACATGATACATTCATACACTTTTAAAAGTGTAAGAGAGAAAGAATCCAGGAAGAACGCAAATGAGTCAAACTGACGGTGAAGAGTGAAGTTAAGAGACCTCACCCATGTGAATAATTTCATGGCTCGTCTAAGGCGTTATCTCCTTTCTCACACACGCAGGCACACATGCAAACACCTTGGTTTCAGGTCACCGTGCCCTTGGTGCACACTGAGATTGTGTGACAAACACAATCATCTCAACCTCAGCTGCTCCCATGGAGACCAAACCTTCAGGATCAAGGGTCACAGATCTCACACATTGCAGCACAATGGCACAAAAAAACACCGGCACATCCATTGGTTAGGATATAAACAATAAACCTGTGGATTACTGAGAACCAATGTTAACAGTAACAGCCTGAGAGATCTTTTTAAAAACAGCCCCAAAGAATTTGGACACTTTGGACACATAAAAAATGATTAGCGTTGCATTTAAAAACAAGCCAAAATCAAGATCTAAGAAGCGATTTTTGTACCTGTTTGTCTTTTGTTTGGCAACCAGAAAGTGTCCAAATACTGTATCTTAATTCTAACTTTATACAATCATTTATTATCATTTATAATCCTTGTTTTTTTTCTTAAATGTTTTACTTGAAAATTCATTATCTGCTGTTTTACTTTAAAATGAATGCTAGTAAGTTTGGATATTGTGTCTTGGCATTCAAAAATATAGTCATCCAAAAGTATTTAGACACCTTGGTCAACAAAACAAAATGTCAAATCAAGATCTAATAAGCGATTTTTTGTACCAGTTTGTCTTTTGTTTGACAACCAGAAAGTGTACAAATACTGTATTATAATTCTGAACTGTGTATCTAATGATTTATCATTTACAATCCTTGCCTTTTTTTTTTAAAAAATAAGTTTTTTTACTATCAAATAAATGCCTTTAAATTTAATTCTTGGCATTCAAAAATAGTGTCCCTGAAGTATTTAAAGATTTAGGAAGACATTCTGGGCATATTTGTCTCTTTCTTTGACAACCAGAACGCGTTCAAATACTAAACTGTTGGAGTATGTGTATTGATTTATCATTTAAAACCCTTTCACTTGAAACGTTCTTGCTATTTTCCTTTCAAATAAATGGCACTTAGTTTGCTGTATTTAAAGCAATTACATTCTGTGCCCAATGGCGTCTGTCACATAAACCCTCTCATTTCTGCTCAGTAACATAACACAATGGCTTCTTCTAGAGAAAAAAATCCCCCATGTATACAAAAAAGATGGGGGTCAGCAGGAAAGGGTGTGGTTTACAGGCCCTGTGGGTCTCACTTTACCCCGAATCACCAAAGTCAGCAGGAGGTTAATGGTCGACTTTAGCTATTAACATGAAACAGGTCACTGGGAGCCACGGTTCTGAGAGCACATGGGCTGATCGAGCCAACAGAGACGGTTACGTGGCCATTGTAGCTATTGAACGTGGCTATTAAACCCTGTAGACAAAGACCCCCTAAATAGTCGGCCGTCCCGCAGGAGAATTTCAATGACAAATAGACAATGCTATCTTCAAGAATGAAGTTGCCAGGAGCTGTGTCATGGTGAGCATTAAAATCACTGTCTCTTTTGCTTTGTCATGACCCAAGTGCACTTCCTTTTCCAAACCGCTTTTGCATACAGATCAGGCTTGGGACCTAAACAACACTCTAACAAACAAAAGGGCCCTTTTGTTGAAGCAAAATAAAAAATCTTGCTGGGTCAAAGCCACCACGATTTCAGCTCAGGGACAAAAAGTTGTGGCAATGGTGATCGGTAAGACTAAGGCTGTTTGTGCGGATGTGTGTGTAATTTATCAAAAAAATGAAATAAGCCATTTACAGAGACTGAAGTGCGTGCGTGCACGAAAGCCTGTGGGTGTGCATAATTGCACATGTCTCATTTATTTGCGTGTTTGCGAGCGAGTCTGCATGTGAGCCCTTCTCTGTCTGAGCGACGAGTGCGTGAGACCGCCTGAGCGCAAGCCGCAGCGAGTGGGAGCGTGTGTGTGTGTGTGCGTTTGACCGAACTAAGCAGAGGCGGGTCGAGCAAGTTCACGGCTTACAGCTGTCAGTTAGCTTCCACATGTCAGGCGAGCCAACGGAAGGCTTATAGGAAAGATGCAATCTCTTAGTCACATATACCTCATCCACAAAACAACACCTCCTGCACACAGGGCAACTTCCTGTCACGCACTCGTTCAGTGTCTACTTCAATACACCTCACTGAAAAACAACCGCCTCAGCTGGTTTGCTGGTCCCTCTGGTTGGTTTCAGTATTAAACTGGGAGACCAGCTAAACCAGACAATAGGCGTTCTTTTACCAGTGCACCAATTTGTTCTGTTTTCTCACTGAACTGCACACTTAGCATAAATGATTGAAGTTGTTCAAGAGCAACCCAGAGGACAAAATCAAAAGCACTTACAGAAACTTAAGTCTGACATGTTCGTTGTCTGGGTTGCAGTAAAGCCTCTCCAGTTGTTCTTGAGAGTCATCCGATATGCTCTGCCAGATCTGCGTATCTGCTCTGTGGATTTGCCAGTGGTAAGGTAAAACGGTGTGATGGTGGGCGCAGTCACTGCCATAGATGCAAACGCCCTGGAGGAAATCCACACAGATCGATACAGCATCCCCTTGATGCGTGTGATACTGGAGCTGGGTCAGGAGTTCAAACACTAGATCCAAAGAGGCCTCCTCGCTTTTATCCTGAAAGATCTCGCCCTCTTTGATGGCGAGGCAATTTGCACCCTGCAAAGTCTCAGCGGTGTAGATGTCATTTAACTTCGACCCCGAAACGTTAGAGGACGGCACCGCCTCGACGCGCTCATTAGTGTCTATGGACACCCGCTGTATATCCGTCACCTTCTGTTCCCCCACAAGCTCGCTCGCGGCAACGTCAGCATCCGTGCTTTCCTCCTCTTCCTCCTTCAGGCACACCTGACTAATCCTCGACTGCTTCTCCACGACAGCGGTGCATATAGTCCTCTGAGGTCGAGACGGGTTGCGTGGAACAAACACTCCGTCCCCCGACACCAGAGCGTCTGAGTTCAATAACGTGCTCAAAATAGGGTCCTCTAAAGCGCGCAAGCATTTTGCGCCCAGTTTTCTCTGTGCGTGTTTCTTTTTGAAGTAGGGCTTCACTAACGGGATCTTGTCGGGGAGTACCATCCGCTGCTCGGGGAACTCTCCAGTGTCCATGGGAAGAGCTAAAGCGGGCTCAGCGGTGTCTACTGCCTCCTGCATGGCGCAAAAACGTCTCCACGACACCTATTCAGAAAACACAGCAACATGAGTAAATGTATATTATTGTCTATAAGCAGGGAAGGAAAACTAAATGAATGGGGGTTCTAAAATATGCATTGTTTTAAAAAATGATTGAGCAACCAGTACAATAATATTTTATCCAAAGCGACTTACAAATGAGAACAATAGTAGCAATTGAGCTAACAATAGGACAACAATATGCAAGTGCTATGACCCTTCCAAGTTTAGTCTAACGCAGTATACGCTTTTTTTTAAGTAGATATAGAATAGAAGACGAAATAAAAGAGCAATATTCAACTTGTCTTGTCAGTGTAGCTAAACAGATGCTATTTAGCGAATAAAAGTCGCGTTCTCCTACTATAGCAACTACTCCGCTGGAGCGCTTCCAATTTAGCTAAATATCTGGCATTGTATTATCAAAACATTATTTATCACTTACTATAGATTTAGTACATGTATCCATCTTCATGCTACTTAACTAATTGTGTGTACACTTGTAGACACTTCTGCGTTGCAGGAGATTAAAATTACTGACAGACTATTTGTTGTAAAACCTGACTCCCCAGAAAGTCATTGAATAGGTCACACACTGTCTATAATGTTTATTCATCTAATTTTGTCCATTTGTTGTAATGCATATAGTATGCATTACAACAAATGGACAAAATTAGACGAATAAACATATCGCGCAACAAAAAATTTATCAAATCGATTATTATCTTTAATGAAAATAATCAACAACGAATTTGATTATCGATTAGTCACATATGCACGCTGTCCCCGGGAAACCATCAGCCAGTCGCGTCACTTTACAGTAGCGAATAACCTATTTCTACGGACAAAACGCATGTGGAAAATAGCGGAGGACACAAAGTAAGCTGCTCCGGGAAAGGTACATTATCCAACTTGTCCGAATCACGAGAATGCTTCATATTTAGAAATAAAGGTTTAAAAATATCCATGTAACGCCAAGTAATCATATTTATGAGAGCATTAACAGTAAAGGCACTACTGTTGGAATAGCTCATTAATGACATTCGCTATATTTGTTTTCATATGCATTACATTACACATTGTTTGCAGGACAGCATTGGACAGGATGTGGAATAACATTGTTAAAATTGATGGATTAAAATATTTTTTCAATTAAAACAATTTTTAAATGTATAATACTTTTTGCATTTTTCATCTGATTATTCGGAATAATACTGTACATTTTAATTGATTATCAAAATAATCGTTAGTTTCAGCCCTAATATCACGTGACTTGTTTCTCGTGTGCACTTAAAATGTCTCAGAGTGTACTAGAGTTTAAATGACACATTTAAACCACCATTACATATAGCGCGCGCGCTATCAGATCATCCCTTGACGGGCATTCAGGTGACCGGGCGTAAGATGAAACCTTTCCTTTCTCGAGAAGAGAGAGAAAAGCATTAGCGAAACAGAAAGTTTCTTTCAAGACCCCCCTTCCCCCAACACACTGTAAAAACATGTTTATTATTATGATAGCAACATCGTTGTTTCCACCCATTTAATCTGTATCAACCATTCCGCTCATTTTACTCACTTTAAGGTGTTTCAACAATACAACTAAATTCGAAAAAAATTAATTAACTTACCAATGCAAGTTATGGTTACACTTTATGTTGTGTCCGTGTTATAGTGTAATTACACATTTAAGTACAGTGTAATAATAAAACCATGTACTTACTGGGTCAGGGACTGGGTTTGTTTTGCATATGCACATTTTTAGTAACTACTACAGTAA
The DNA here is from genome assembly GCA_026230005.1 of Gila orcuttii. Taxonomy (NCBI): domain Eukaryota; kingdom Metazoa; phylum Chordata; class Actinopteri; order Cypriniformes; family Leuciscidae; genus Gila; species Gila orcuttii. The sequence goes on along the minus strand of JAPDVR010000005.1, from coordinate 4,365,872 downwards.
CTACATGTAACGTGTAACAAGGACACTAAAATAAAGTGTTATAAAGTTATAACTTCAAAACTTTAATTATGCATTCAAATCAAATTTAAGCTTTCCTATTCTTATTTATATATATATATATATATATATATATATATATATATATATATATATATATATATATATACAGCGCACCAACATCAAGCAAAAGCAGCGCAATGGGTATTTAAACATGAGAGATTATAAACAAAAAACATAAAATAGCAATATTCGTCTTGTTTTATCGAATTGCATGGTTTAATTACGCTGCTCCATGCGATAAAATCAGTCAAACGCTCTCTCGGGAGTATTTTGATGGCTTGATCTAGATACATGGAGTTGGGAGCGTACGTGCCAGTTGCCAATAGCGGCTCGTTCTAGTTCGCACGTACTCTGTGTTAAAGCGATCACTGCCCACTGCGGCGCCTGGCCCCCATTCTCACACAAACACACGAGCGCGATGCATTAATGCCGAATCCAACACTACACAGCGATCGGGTGCAATTAGACGATTTATTACAGTCCGTTCGCAAGCGCTCCGTTTTCCCCGCACGCGCTATATTTATATATAGCCTATATATATATATATATATTCCTGTGCTTTCCAAATGTAGTACCTGAAAACTTCCCGAATCCTGTTGATGCTACTGTCGAAGCAAGTAGCCCGTCCCGGTGAATCCGCACTCCTCTCTCATATATAGGACAGACAAAGCGTTAATCCACAAAGTGAAGCGTTCGCGTCGGTCTCCAGCAGCGTCTGAGCGGCTCGCAGCTGTTGCAGAACACAGGACTCGCTCGTCCAATCACAGCGCGGCTGGGGCGTAAAAGGGGCGGAGCTTGGAAAGGAGGAAAAAAATCAGGAAGTTGTCTGATGCGTGCTTGTGTTTTTTTGACTCACCCTGCTAGTTTGCTTACGCCAGAATTCGTCAGGTGTTGTGTTTATTGTATGTATGGCATATGCCAGGATTTTTATCGCATTATCAAAATGTTTATAGAGAAATGTGAACAATCAAGCGTCTAAACCTCAAATAGCCTATCAAACAAATGTGGTTTTCTGAAGAGGAGTTTTAAAGGGATAGTTCACCCAAAAATGATTTTTTTTTTTTTTTGTCATTTAATCACCCTCTTGTTGTTCCAAACCTGTATGAGTTTCTTTCTTCTGTTGAACACCGAAAGAAGATATTTTAAACATTGTTGGTAACCAGGGAGTTGTATTTTTTCCTATTATGGAAGTCAATGATACTGTCAACTGTCTGGTTACCAACAATATTTAAAATATCATATTTTGTGTTCAACAAAAGAAAGAAACTCATTCAGATTTGGAACAACTTGAGGGTGAGTAAATTATGATAAAATTCATTTTTGAGTGAACTATCCCCAATACCTGGGTTATAACTAGGTGCTAACCCTGAACTTACCTCTAAACTTAACCTTAACCCAAGTTACATTGTTATAAAACCAATACTTTCTTGGGTAACTACACTGTAAGTACACGTACTGTAAAATAAAGTGTAACCAATACATATAAAAAAATATTGGGTTGTATGACCAGGTTGGAAACTCCTGCCACAGATCATCGTGCTGTGATGCGTCACTGAATGAGGTGAAAGGTTATTCACTGCATAATGACACAACCTGTTTTTACAGCTAATGACATGCTACTTTACACCCTCCCTCAGACAAGACAAACTGCAAACTGCAAATGAATTCTGAAACAAGCACCCGACACAATTTAGGACAGTAGATAGGCTACACACTTGACCACAGTATGATGTCGTCATTCCAAATAAATATTCTCTTCATTGCAAAATTATATATGCCTTTGAAAGGAGTAAAAATGTGCAATTGCATGGCTACGCCTCTGTGACCAAGTTCACATTGTACCTCGCCCAAAACACGTTCTGTATCTTGTGTATAGACATGTCGGTACGAGCCCTCCCTCACAGAAGAATCTACAGGGAAATGGAGTGACGTCTGTGCGTTCCCATGGCTCTGCCCCTGAGAACAGATCTGTTCTTTATGCTCTTAACAATCATAATTCGCCCTTTTGGCTTTTAAAATCTGCTAATAAAAAAGCCAACAACTCCAAAACGATTACTGTGCAACAAAAAGATATAATGATGAGAACAATACATATTAAAAGCATAATTACACCTCATTCCATCACAGTGTGTTCCATCACGGAATGGTCGACTTAGCTAATAATACATAATTACTATACGGATTAATATGGAACTGGTGCTTATTAATTTGGAGCTAAAATCTACTTTATGTGCCACTGAATGTAGGTCATCCTTGACACTGTAAACACAAAAAATAAAGGCATTATCTCTCAATAAGAGGCTGGTGCATTTTGAAAAAGTACCAAACTACTGTTGTAGCAAACTAATGTAACAAACCTTTCACACTGAACGCGGTTTTGCCTTCCACTCCACTGCATTTCTGTGTTTTTTCAATGTGAACGTGAACATTTTTAAACACAAAACCCGTTCTGTGTGAACAGCCCCAGGGGATCATGCCAGATATCTGTGTTTTTAAAACGCTGCGAAAGACACAAGGGTTACACTTTATTTTAAGGTGTCCATGTTACAGTGTTATTATACATACTGAGTAATAATAATCAACTACATGTACATTAATATGGTTAGGGTTTGGTTAGTTGCATGTAATTATGTATGTACTATATAACTATAACTAACTTTATGTAACATGTGTAACAAGGACACTATAAAATAAAGTGTTTTGTAATAATTAATTACTACATGTTCTTACTTTAGGGTTAAGGTTAGAGTTTGGTTTAGGGTTAGTTACTTGTGTTTAGCATAATAATGCTAACAGAAAAATACCGGAAAATGTAATGTAAAAATGCATGAAGCCGCTACTGAGTATAGAAATAAATAACAGAAATATTGTGTGAAATATACATATTTGTAAGCATTTTTGGGGGAATTGAACAATAAGTTTAAAATGAACATTATTCTCTCCGCCATTTGGATATATCTTTTACTGAGCTTGTTTCCCTTCTTAAACTTCATAAACAACCTGCCTATGTCTGCTTGAAGGATGTCTGAGACTTCGACCTCGTGACCTTGTCCTTGTTGAAGGCATGTGTGTGAATGACTGCTTGAGGTTTCTCTACAGAGGGATTTACTTCAGGCCTGGGATTTCAGTGGGGGGTTTATGAAAAGAGGTGGAGATTGAAAGGGCAGGTGGCGGTGGCAGAGCTGACCAAAACAAAACAAAAAAAGCTTCCGTAGTGATTTATCCCGGAGAGGACAGGAAGGAGGGAACAATACCCTGTTCTTGAGTTTCTGCTCTCTCTCCCTCCCTCTTCTCTCATATGCACATGACCAGGTCACCCAGTGTGCACTCACAATGTGCTGATCAAAGCCCTGGGTTTGATCCGCCAGGCTCTTGTTGGGGCCACCAGGGATGCAGGAAAATTGAGGCTAAAGGTCGCCTGAAACATCTTCAGAGCCAAAGTCATGTATCTGTTTCTCCCTTGAATGAAGCTCCCACTCCCTTCAAGGCTTTTACCTTCTCTTTTTCATCTGGCTGAAGGTTTCTGTTACGCCCTGATCTAAGAACGGTTTCTGCTACTAACATTCTTATCTATATTTTAGTAAGTGAAAGAGCAAAAGTCTCAGATCAGTGCAAAAGGGCACATTTTTTTCCAGCACCAAAGACGGGAGATGGACATGAGCCAACATGAAGCTTTAAGTAGCAGAGGAAAGAACAGGACTTTTATTGACCCAGCGAAAACCCGCCCAGCAGGTTGTCATCTCGCAAATGCCACAGATGTCTCTGAAAAGACAGCAGAAAGAAGTGTAAAAGAAGCTGAAAACTGGCTAAATCAATTAGGAACATGAAACCGAAGTTAATTCTCTTGATACTTCTTCGAATTCTTCAAATAACCATAATTTTCATCCGTTTGAACACCAGCAGCTCAGTTTAATAACAGTTTACATTGACGTCACTGGAATGAACCATAAAGGAACAAGCATCCGAAAAGAACGCCTGATGACACATTAACCCATGCAATTAATGACAAACCTTCTGCTATCTAACCAGAGGTGTTAGAAAATGTCCATAGAAACCTTCAGAAAGGAAAACATATACACATTTAGGTCTAGACGTGATCTATTACATAGTTTAATGACCAGTCACTATATCTGGGTGGTGGCAGTGTTTGTTTGGGGAAATGCCACAACACCTTGACTTTCATTTCTCCATTTGTGCCTTCATAAACTGTTTACAGACACTCAATGACTACAAGCATTGATATGAACATGAGTCTGCTACTTTCCTTTCTCTAACGCAGTGAGGCTATAGGGGTCTTAAGTTTCCTTTCTGTCCCCCGGGTGAGTAAGGGGGCCCTATGTTACTTTCCGTTTATGACTGGTCTCCTGTGACAGGGGTTGCAGTACGTGGATCGCTTTTCCCGTCATCCACAAGGAATGTTTCTCTTACACCACTATGAGTAGCTCGGTCAATAAACACATATACAGGGTCTGCTTGTCAGCCTGATGTGCTGTGGATTGAGGGCACCTTCAAGGCCAACTTCACTTAAAATCTAACCGGAAAATCCCTGGAATAACATTCTCGTCCAGACATTGTCCTGTCGTCCCTGGAGATACGGTTGCATTTACCTGTCCGGGCTTCCCTGAAATGAAATTGACAGATGCAGTGCTATTCAGGGACTAAATGTCTCCCGTTTTAGGTATCTGAGGCATTTCTTTCTGACTCTTTATATCCCCTTTGACACTGAGCTCTTCAGATCTGCAACAGACTATAACAAGCTCTCTCTGAAAGCCTGAAAGCCGGCTAACAACAAAGTCGAAAAATTGGAATATCATGCAAAAGTTATAATTTTGATGATTATGCCACAGCTTATGAAAACCCCAAATTCAAAATCTCAAAAAATTAGAATATTACATGAAATCAATAAAAAAAAGGATTTTAAATACAGAAATGTCGGCCCTCTGAAAAGTATAATCATGCATATGTATATAGTTATATATACTAAATATATTAGTTTCACCTTTTAATCTGAATTACTGAAATACATGAAGTTTTGTATGATATTCTAATTTTTTCGAGTTTCACCTGTAAATAATGGACACAGCAGATACCAAACGATGTTAAGTAGGAGAACAATGTTGCCTTAGGTTGATGCAGTTTTTTTGGACAAAGCAAAGAAAATATTCCTGTATTTCCCGGAAAGGAAACAGATTCATTAAATCCAGGCTATAAAGGAAACTGAATAAACCCCAGACAACATGATTGAGATCTGAGCAAAAATGATTTGTCGCCATGCTTCCTTTTCATAATGGTGCACACACACTAACCGCAAGTTTCGTTCGATTCAGGAATATGTATTTTTGTGTCTTTAGGACTAGGAATTAAGAACTGACACACTTTGAGCGATGTTATGATTTAACAGAATAAATGTAATGATCAGATCACAAGATAAAACCAACATAATCAGTGCCTGATGCATCCTGTGACCTCTTATGAAACGGTTAGTCTCCATCACATGGCTTTATATACAGAACTAATTAGAGCAGCTGTCAGGTCAGGAGAGGAGTAATTTAATAACACAGCACATCTGACAACACACACCTCTCAAGCATCACACAAAGCATGATCAACAAAAGCGAGGTCAACATGTTCCAGGACACCAAATGGAGAAAACAACCCTGCCATCTATTGGTGACTCTGGGTCACATGTGAGCGTGGAAAAACAATCAATAATGTGAGCTTTCTAAATGTTTCATATCCTGCTCTAACCCATCAAACCACAACCGGGAAACATCTAATAGCTGGTTATAAATCCTGACGTAGTTATAAAAAATACTGTGAGTTTGTTTGGGTCGTGGCTGTCTAAGCCTCATATTAGCTTCGTATTTCCTTCTGTTTTTCCGTATTTCTCTCTTTATTCTGTTCTGAACCATCATTTAACTCATAATTACAACTCGGACTGTTGGCCAGACGCGTCTCAAGCCATTATACGGCTGGAACCGCAAATACAGTTTGAACATTGGTTGTTGGTCGTAGAGCGAGACACCGCTTCACTGCTGTTCGCCCTGCGATCGACTGCTTTTGTCAGCCTCGTTGCCTGCTGTGAGTTTGTTTGTTTTCCCGTCTATCGTGCGTCTACATTACACCCATACCACTAAAAAGACGTTTTTTACCCAAGACTTGAGTCAGAAATTAGTATAAATATTAATAGCATCACTGGTTGCATCATTGCTAACTTACTGTCCATCTGTTAAAATGGCGAATATGTCAGGTGTATGTTGTCTACCTTTTGGTGCAGATGAGAACAGATCTGAATTGCTCGCGGTGCAGTCTGAATTAGAAGCTGTAGAAAAGCAGATCCGTGACCTTCTAGAGAGACAAGCTGAGCTGAGAGACTGGCGTTTAGTTCTTGAAACATCACGCGCTGATGCACACGGATCAGTGATTAACGTTAGATATCCGCTGACGCTGACCTCGTCTACTCCGTGCGTTTCTCAGCATTGGTCCCGAGCGTCCAGGTCACGATCAGCCATGATTTCATTCACTCCGGCTCCAACACACCACCACGAAGCCTGGGTGGTTCCGCGGAAGCCGCGAGCCAGGACAAGAATCTTTTCGCCCCTCCCGGTTTTCGAGATCTCCACTCAGAACCGCTTCTCCCCTCTTCGCGAAACGGAACGCGATGCTGTGATCATCGGCGATTCCACCGTCCGACACGTCCACGCTACGTTAGGTAAAAGTAAGGTGCACAGTCACTGCTTTCCTGGTGCTCGTGTTCTCGATATCACTGCGCGGGTAACTGAGATCTTGAAGGTGACTAGCGCGTTGGAGCTGTTGTGCTGCACGCGGGAGCTAACGACATTAGGCTGAGACAGACGGAGGTTCTGAAGAAAGACTTCAGGAGCCAGTTGCACCAACAGGGCTTTACTAAGCCTGGTCCTAACTGCTAAGTAGGTCTTAGTTAAGACCAGTCTTTAGAGTTGACCTAACGTCGGTTGCACCAACCAAACTTAAGCCTAGGCTTAACTACGCCTGGTTTTAGCGATGCGCGTTCCTGTGAATGGCCACGGAACTATAGCGGTTGCCTAGCAGCGTGCGTTGCTGGGGTTACGTTGTAAACTATCTTCCGCTGTTTGGTTAACTTGTAGCAGTATCAATGGAGGATCAAAGAAAAAGGAAAGGAAATTTCACTGACATTGAGATACGAAAGTTAATAGAGCTGTACAGTCAGCACGTGACAATTCGCTTCATTCGCGGCAGGCAGCATTACGTCTGTCTCCTGCACGCGAGAGGACAGGTAGAAGAACGTTGGTAATAAATGTCATTTCAATTGTAAGTTCATTCTTTATGTGCTAGGAGTGTGCGCTGTGTATTGTCTACGATGATATTGTAATCATTGTTTTAATTATGGACGAGGCACTGCGAGCTGACATCACATTTGTCTCTTGTGCTTGTTTTCACTGCATGATGTGTCACTGCAGTTATAGGTATGTCCCAAAATAAGTTTTTTGTATATTATTATATCATATTATGTTATTAAAATATCTCATGAGCAACAGTGCCGTTTTCATGAGCACAATTGATAAAAAAAATATTTATTTTATACAACAGTTAAATTAACAATAAGTTAACATTGTGAGTTACTTTTAGACACAATATTGTGAATATTGTTTGTTTCCCCTTTATTTCGCTGACGATAATTTCAAAATGAAACTATAGCAGAGTCTCTATGCAACAGACAGCGAAGATTTTTTGACCGTTTTTAACGAATCATTTTAACGATTCAATGAACAATCACTTGCTTTTAGTGGTTACTATAGAAACATTAGCTGTCGGAAAATGGATAGGCCTATTAACGCTATTATATGCCTAGATTTTGACTTTACGCCTGCTACTGACTAGGCGTAAGATTTACGCCTGGTCTTAGCGAGAAGAGGACTTAAGCCTGGATGGTGCAACGGTCGTAACTATTAGGTCGGACTTAGAATGTTGAGTTAAGACCTACTTACCTTAAGACCAGGCGTAAGCCCTGTTGGTGCAACTGGCCCCAGGAGCCTTATCGATACGGTACGCAGCACATCGCCTGAAACATCGATTATTGTGTCTGGACCGCTTCCTACGTACCGACGAGGGCATGAAAATTTCAGTAGATTATTCGCCCTAAATGAATGGTTATTGTCATGGTGCAATGAGCAGAAACTGATTTTTGTAAATAATTGGAATCTGTTTTGGGAGCGACCAAGGCTCTTCCGCGCTGATGGCTTACACCCAAGTAGAATCGGGGCAGATCTTCTGTCGGATAACATCTCCAAGATGTTAAATACCATTTGACTAGTAACCAAAAATCCAAATCACAGTCTCTACTGCACCAATTTAATTGATATTAATACTAGTGTAGAACATTGCATAGAAACTGTGTCTATTCCTCGTTTACTAAGATCAAATAATAAATCTACTGCGGATCTAGAAAAAATCTAATTGTTATTAAAACAAAAAATCTCGCTATTAGTGAACAAAAACAATTTCTAAAGCTAGGTCTTCTAAACATTAGATCACTCACACCTAAGGCGGTTAATGTAAATGAAATGATCACAGATAATAATTTCGATGTTCTGTGCCTTACTGAAACCTGGCTTACACCAAATGATTATTTCGGTCTAAATGAGTCTGCTCCGCCAGGATACTGTTATAAGCATGAGCCCCGTCTGATCGGTCGTGGCAGCGGTGTTGCAACAATCTACAGAGATATCCTTAATGTTACTCAGAAAACTCGTCATAGTTTTAATTCGTTTGAAGTGCTAAATGTTACGCTCTTAGATGTAAGAAAAAAATCCCTATTATCTCTAGCATTGGCTACTGTATATAGACCTCCAGGGCCTTACGCCAATTTCCTAAAAGAGTTTGCTGACTTTCTATCAGATCTTTTGGTTAACGTCGATAAAGCATTAATTGTTGGAGATTTTAACATACACGTAGATAATTTAAATGATGCGTTAGGGGCTGCGTTTACAGATTTATTAAACTCCTTCGGGGTCAAGCAAAACGTCACCGGACCAACTCATCGTCTTAATCATACACTCGATTTAATTATATCATATGGAACCGATCCAACCGATATAGATATCATTCCACAAAGTGATGATGTCACTGACCACTACTTGGTAACTTGCATATTACGCACTGCTGTAATATGTCATGCTGCGCCACGTTATCGATCAGGTAGAACAATTCGTCCATCCACCATAGATCATTTCTCAAATAGCTTATCTGATCTGTCTCAGCTGCTGCCTGAACCCAAACAAACAGATGAATTAGACGAACTAACTAGCACTATAAGCACCATTCTCTCTAGAACATTGGATATTGTTGCACCCATTAGATTAAAAAAGGTCAGAGAAAAAAGTATAGCACCATGGTACAATAATACTACGTATGCTTTAAAGAGAGAAACCCGTAATTTAGAGCGTAAATGGAAAAAAACTAATTTAGAGGTCTTTAGAATCGCGTGGAAAGACAGTATGTCACTTTATAAAAAGGCACTTAAAAGGGCCAGGGCTGAGCACCTCAGCAAATTAATAGAAAACAACCGAATTAATCCAAGGCTTTTATTTAATACCGTGGCAAGACTAACAAATAAACAGACGTCGTCTGAACAAAATACCTCGTTACAGTTTAGTAGTAATGATTTCATGAACTTCTTCACCGAGAAAACTGAAAGCATCAGAATCAAAATCGTAAACGTTCGATCTTTGCTCGCGCCTTATAATTCGGCCGCAATTATCACCCCGCAAGAACAATTACAATGCTTTACAAAAGTAGAACAAAAAGAGTTAAATAAACTTATCACTTCATCTAAAACAACAACATGTTTATTAGATCCTATACCAACTGAACTACTGAAAGAAGTGTTACCTATAGTGGAAGAGCCTCTTCTCAATATTATTAACTCATCTTTATCTTTAGGTCATGTTCCAAGAACGTTCAAGCTGGCAGTTATAAAACCTCTTAATAAGAAACCACAATTAGATCCAAATAACCTAGCAAATTACAGACCCATTTCGAATCTTCCATTTATGTCAAAAATATTAGAAAAAGTTGTGTCCGCTCAACTCGGCTCTTTCTTGCAAGAAAACGACATCTATGAAAAGTTTCAGTCTGGATTCAGGCCACATCATAGCACTGAAACTGCGCTTGTTAGAATCACAAATGATTTACTTTTAGCTTCGGACCAAGGCTGTATCTCAGTACTAGTTTTACTTGATCTTAGTGCTGCGTTCGATACTATAGATCACACAATACTCTTAGATCGACTACAAAATTACACTGGTGTTCAAGGACAAGCATTAAGCTGGTTCAGGTCATACTTATCTGACCACTACCATTTCATCTACTTAAATGGAGAAAAATCGATTATAACTTCGGCAAACTATGGAGTGCCGCAGGGATCGGTGTTAGGCCCTTTATTATTCTCAATATATATGCTGCCACTTGGTAATATTCTAAGGAAACATGGAATTAGTTTCCATTGTTATGCTGATGACACTCAAATATATATTTCATCACGGCCAGATGAATACGCTAAATTATCCAAATTGACAGATTGTGTTAAAGATATAAAAGATTGGATGACGCGTAATTTTCTTTTATTAAATCCAGACAAGACAGAGGTAATACTTATCGGTTCTAAAAACCGTCCACAAAACCTTTCACAGCACGACTTTAACATAGTAGGATGCCCTGTTACTTTATCCGCTACAGTAAAAGACCTGGGTGTTACATTAGACTGCAACCTGTCTTTTGAAAAGCATATTTCATGTTACAAAAACTGCCTTTTTCCACCTTAGAAACATTGCTAAGCTACGTAATATGCTATCAGTCTCTGATGCAGAAAAGTTAGTTCATGCATTCATGACCTCGAGACTAGATTACTGTAATGCTTTATTAGCTGGTTGTCCTGCATCTTCAATAAACAAGCTACAGTTAGTCCAAAATGCAGCCGCTAGAGTTCTTACGAGATCAAGAAAATATGATCATATAACACCGATTTTATCATCACTTCATTGGTTACCTATAAAGTTCCATATTAAATACAAGGTATTGCTTTTGACTTATAAAGCTCTAAATGGTTTAGCTCCAGTCTATTTAACGGATCTTCTATCGCCTTACAATCCATCGCGCTCTTTAAGATCACTAAATTCGAGGCTTCTGGTCATTCCTAGGATATCCAGATCCACCAAAGGAGGCAGAGCATTTTCACATTTAGCTCCGAAGCTCTGGAATAGCCTTCCTGATATTGTTCGTAGCTCAGACTCGCTCTCCCAGTTTAAAACTAGACTGAAGACGCATCTATTTAGCCAGGCATTCATATAAATTTTTTATCTTACAGTTACTGTAAATTCGGCCTCTAGTTCATAAACGCCAGAGGAGAACTGGCCCCCGACTGAGCCTGGGTTCTCCCAAGGTTTTTTTTTCTCCATTGGGTCATCTGATGGGGTGTTAGGACACCATTAGGTCACTGGATGGAGTTTTTCGGTTCCTTGCCACTGTTGCCTTTGGCTTGCTCAGTTGGGGATATTCAAATTAATTAACCAATCATACCATTGATCAGCTCTACCAAACTTGGATGTCTTTTTTCCAGTAATAAACAAACATTGTTAAGTTGTTTTGATTGATACTGTGAAGCAGCTTTGATACAATCTGTATTGTGAAAAGCGCTATATAAATATATTTCACTTGACTTGACTTGACTATTTTGGTTGGATTCGGAAATGCATTGCTTCACTCTAAAAAAAATGCTGGGTTGTTTCAACCGGGTCAAATATGGACAAACCCAACTGTTGTTTTAATTTTTTAATTACATTTTTAACCCAACGGTTGGGTTTGTCCATATTTGACCCAAACATTGGTTGAAACAACCCAGCATTTTTTAGAGTGACTCTAGTGTCTTGAGCAACCGATATTAATGTGCAGGAAACCTGTTAGAGGATGAAAGGGAACGTAATTCCAAGAAAGCGTTAACAGGATAAAGATGCTCCAGCTACTGGCACGTAAAGAAAGTGTACGATATGCAGCTGCTAATGCCTTGCCTAACAGACACGAGGCATCTGGCGTGCAGATGTACCTGGGCGTGGTGTTTCGCCTCAAAAGTTTCTCAAAGGTGCTAGAGCCAAACTCGAGAAAAAAAACTATTTTAATCATCACTCTAAAAAATGCCAGCCATTTTGTCAAATTTTTAAATTACATTTTTAACCCAATGTTTGAGTTTGTCCATATTTGACCCAAAATTTATTAAAACAACCCAGCATTTTTTAGAGTGATGCTTCTGGAATATCATCATTCTGCAAATTTGTCTCAAATTAAAACATTTGGTTCATAAAAGATCAAGGAAAAGGTGAGCCGTTATATCGCTCTGGCTAATGTGCACTGTGAAGAGTTGATGTGCGTCTAACCACGTTTCTTTTTCATGCTCTTGAGGACTGGGTTCCCCAAGTGGTTTTTCACCCCCCTCTTTCCACATCCCACATTATCTGGCTCCCAGGTTTCCTCTCTGCCATACATGCATTTATGGAAACACACCCACGTCCCACGCATGCACTTATCACTTCCTATTCACCAATCTCACATATGCACACTGAATTAGAAATAACTAATGGAAACTGCTGCCCGACTCAAAACTGTCCCATAACATCTGGCATTTACATTTTTTGAAACCTGTATCCACATTAAAATACTTACATCTAATGAGATCATCTTATAATAGCTGATCTCTTTCCTCTTATTACCACCTGACCAGCGTAACACTGCCCTAGATGGCACAAAAGACGCCAATAGTGACCCACTTTAAATATGGGAGTGTTTCTGTGGTCAGATGCAACCAAGACAGAAGATTTCGGACAAAATATAAAATATGTATGGTGATAGCTACACCAAAATTGTACATTGCCTGTATAATCCCAGTAGAGACAATGTCCCACATAAGTAGGTGTTTTAATGCAATCCCTTATAGAAATTATTTGAAAATGGCAAACTAAATATGAAATAATTCATCCACATGATAATTAACACCTTATTTGAGGCATTTCTGGAAAGCCAGATGAAAATTCCACTTTATGTGAAAAATGCAGGTCAAAGAAAGACACAAATATACATTTTTGTTTAAAAAAAATAGGACTGTATACTGTATGAAAACCTTGTTTTGTTTTGAAAATCTTATTGTAATTAATTTTTTCTGCATAATAAAAATATTTGTAGTTGCTCATTTGTAATTAGATCTAATTAGATATTTGGAAACTTTATGCTATATTCTGATCCTATTCAAACATTTTTCTCTTGTTACTGGTCCGACTTAATTGTGTTATCACAGGGTGTTTTCCAAGTTCATTTGAAATGAAGTAAATATCAAGCACTCAGAAGGACAGGGAGGATCTGCGAGTGCAAGTTCATAATGATGTTTGGGAGGAGAACCTTGAGAGCATGTGCAAGGTCAATACATGAATGAGTATGACACACGTCCATACAGTTCAAAGCACATCAAAACATCTCTCCAACTGAAGGACTTTTCCCTCAATGCAGCTGATAATGAACAGAACTCTCATTCATCTCATTCATTGTGCACATGCCAAGCTGTATTCATGGAGTGTACTTAACAGTCTACAACAATTTCAGAGGGAGTGGTGCTTCATTACAATCCGTGGCGTTGATTCACCGAGAGCTGTTACATACGAGCTCTATTGCCTTTAGCTTGCTCGAACCAGTAAAGCAAATCTTTCAAAATTTGAATGCTGTCCGAGTGAATCATTATAAATATATCACATCTGGACATAAAAAGCTTTTCTATGTAATGACAAAATTATAATTAAACAAGAGAGTAGACAAAATGAGAAGATTGACGGACTGAAAGAGTTGTCGGTAGTTTAGTGATGGTGACGTTAAAGTCATGTGACCGTGGTGTAGTTCGTTAATAGCCTATGCCTTCTGCTGATTGTATTTACACTTCAAAATTCATACAAGTTGTGTTCATTTGTGAAGATTATTATGATTATAATCCAACATGTAAGAATCACAAGCTTTTTTTATCCATAGACTTATTTACTGCAATAATCCAAAGGCCAATGAAAAAAATCCTAGGGACTCTTCTCACATTCCCGGGCTTCTCAGAAGCGGAAGTCGTCATAGTTGGGTTAAAAATATAATTTTTGTATTTCCATTTGATGGAGTTTCCATGACTTTACGGAAAATTGAAAAATATACACTGCAAAAAAAAAAAAAAAAAGAAAAAAAAAAAGCTTTTCTTATTTAGTATTTTTTGTCTTGCTTCCAGTCCAAATATCTAAAAATTGTTAAATCAAGAAGCATTTACTAGATAAGTAAAATGACACAAGATATTAAATATTCTTATAAATTAAGTAAGCAAAATTACTACAAGATTATTTTTCTTACCCCATTGGCAGATAATTTTGCTAGTTTTAAGCAAAAACTCACTTAATTTATTTACTTATTTATTTATTCAGATATAATTAAAACTAGTATCTAGTAAATGCTTCTTGGTTTAACAATTTTTAGATATTTGTCTAATTTATTTACTTTAAAGATACTGATGACATATTTTTCAATATGTTTTATTAAGTATTCAATTAAGTGTCATCTTCCCGTGAATTGTAATTGTGCTGATTATAGAAATAGAAATATATCTTTATGTTCAGAGTTCATCTGTATTTACGAACAGGTCTGTAGCCTTTAGTCTCTCGTTTCTTTTCTCTCTCTTTCACACGTATATTTGTTCATAATGGCATAGTTTGGGTGTTAATCAAACCCTCAAGACTCAAATGACCAACTCACTATAAACTTGGCTGTGATTTATGTCATACGTAGCATAATATTTACCTCTCCAACCCGGCCTCTTGCCATATGAAGTCACAAGGAATCTGTATGAGAAATGCATATGTTTTTGCACAATATGTGTTTGTTCAGTGTATTGGCCACATAATCATAGCTCTCGCAAAAGCATGTGTTCTTCTTTCCTCTTGTGTCCTCAAAGATGCACAAACGGTGAAGTCATTCTGGGCACACACACTTTGAAGGCCAGAATGTCAAGCTAACTCAGCAGACATTACTTCCTCCTCATTCTGTCTCTTTTTCAGTCTATTCTTAGATGAAAAGGTCGATTTTAAAGTCAAAGAGGTTTTTTTTATTATTATTCAACCCTCGATCTCCGCTTTTGTTGGAGTTCCTGCTGTGTTGTTTTTGCTTTTTGAGTGGTCACACCAAGTTTGTTTTCCCATCTCCCGTGTTCTTCACACGCAGGGTTGACGCTAAAATGCAGTGACCTTTCAGATGCAGATGGACGAATGAACTTTCCTCTCTTGCCAAAATGTCAACGTCTTGAGTTTTTTTTCCCCCACTCTTTTGGTTGTTTGCTTTTGCAAGCGGGCTTGGCAGGTCGCTGTGACCCTCAAGCCTTTGGCCTCAGGCTAAACATGTGCTCTGTGCTTTTCAACAGCATTATGACCCCTGTTACAAACAAAAAAGCCTTTTCAGACTCTTATTTATAAAGACTTCCATTACAGGACACGCTTCTCAAGCAACACATTAGCTGACATCATTCCTAATAATTGCTTATAAAGTAGTAGTGTTTTTTAAGGCAAGCATCCATTACTAATGTTTATATTGAGACAAACCCCACTAAGTAAACTTAGCTAAATATTAAACTTCATCACTCACACTGTTTGTACAACGGACATGCATGATAGCCTAGCTTAAAATGTGCCGTTTCTTGAGGATAGGTGTGCTTTATTATAGGCGATTTGATGATAAAACCACCTTGATAATACAGTTACCACCTTAAACAATCTCTCAACAATACACACAATCACTCACAACACCTTAGCAACTTATTAAACAATCTTGTTCAATAATGTATTGTAAAACACACACAAACTGATTTAAATTGAGGAAACCGATTACCTAACTTTGAAACCAATAGCTTTCTGTCATGTAGGCAAACAGACACAGAACAGCACTATTCTCAGATATCCTATCTCAGAGTATAAACACATGTTTGGCAAGGAGGGATACTGAAGTCCTTCCTTGTCATATTTCATCAATAGGAAAGCATTTAAAAAGTGTTAAAGTGATAGTTCACCCACAAATGAAAATGTACTCACCCTCGAGTTCTTCCAAACCTGTAAAAATGTCTTTGTTCTGCTAAACACAAAGGAAGATATTTTGAAGAATGTTTCACCATTGACTTCCATAGTATTTATTTTTCCAGACTATTTATTAGTCAATACTCCCTTCAAAACTGAAACATTCCTTAAAATATTATCCTTAGTGTTATTACACGTATATTCAGCAATATTGTTGATTTGACTGTACTGAAACTATTGGATGAGAACTGAGCTGATTATGAGCTTTTATATTGATGAATTGAACTTATTTCATAATTTGTGATCTTTACACAGTTATTGAAGTGAATCAACTGATTTCCCCTGAATGATTGTTTACTATCGTCTTTTTAAATTAGATTGAACTCTGTTTGCACCATTGAATCATTATTATTGTACTGTTTATTCCTGTACAGCTGCTCTGAAGCAATCTGTATTGTATAAAGTTCTATATAAATAAAGGTGACTTGACTTGACATAGTTATGTTTTTTTTTTAAAACATTTGGCTCTAGCTTTTAAAAATTCTGCAACGAGTTTTAAACACACACCCCAGATTTGAAAAAGGGCAAGAGGTACAACAAGCAAGACAAAATACACAACATTGTCATCACTGTCAACATATGCAACCTCATAAAGTCGTTTGCTTTCAGATCAAAGCACCGTCACATGCATTTCTGGCTGCCGTTGAACGGATCCACCCATTTTCCAGAAAGAGGTGCAAATGTGATCAAACCAGCTGCCATGACTGGGCTGTCAGTCATTCTGATGTTAAATAAAGAAACAAACCCTGAGGTCTACACACTACACCCATGCCATAACTGCCCTTTATTGACCGGGGAAACCCAGGACGCGTTTATCTGAACTTTGCTCTAGTGCTTTCTGCTCTCCTTTATCCTCTTCAACCATTGTGCAATGACTGCCAGATAGTTCATTCTCTTTCATTCTCATTTCTTTCTCTCCGGTATGACCACAGTAAATGTCTTATCATCTTCTGTGCTTCTGCCTTTCCAACCCAAGCTCAAAGTTGTCAGAAACAAGGGTAAATGAGGTAATGAGTAGTTATCAAAAGTGGCGTGGTGGTAGAAAAGTGTAATTTCACCAGCTCCTTTGTTCTTTGTTCAATGTCCATAAAAACTGTATCTGTCCCAAACTGCACTTCAGAGAGTTATAATGTCAGCAATCTGCTTTTCTCAAACATTTCTCAACATTATTGTGTTACTCCCCAAATATCGAATTGCATTACCTTTATGGAAAGTAAATATGTTACGTTACTTTTGTTTTACTTTTCCTCACCTGGGCTGGGCTTGCTTGTTTGTTTTTTTATAACAAAAAAAAACCTCCTATTTCTTGCAAATGTATAGGCCCTTTCACGCCAAAAATAAAAGGAATAAGATAGATAGATAGATAGATAGATAGATAGATAGATAGATAGATAGATAGATAGATAGATAGATAGATAGATAGATAGATAGATAGCAAAGGAAGTATAGCATTAACCACAGTTATGGCCAAACTTTCGTTACCTTTTTTCATTAATTTTAATAGGCTATTCGTCTCCATCTAGTGGTGCAAATGATTTTTAATAAAACAAACGTCTAGGATTTAATAAATCAGATATGATTCCCCTTTTCGGCAGACATCTTCAACATTTCAAAAATCATAATATCATGTAATTACAATATAATCATGGTGTTTTTGTTGTGTGTGTGTGTGGGGGGGGGGGGGGGGGGGGGCAAGATGCATATATATATAAAAAAAAATAACAATATACATTTTTGAAACACCATGACAGTCGGTGAGTAAACTAAACAACTCTTTAAGTAGGTGTGAAATAAACAGTTATGTAAATGTAGGAGTTAAAGCTCCAATCTCCTAAAGAAACTGTCAATCACAGCTGTCAATCATGACGTCACACTCCCAAAACCAAACTTATTTTAAAAACGAACACTTAAACTTACATCAGCGTGATAACTACCTAAAATGACAAAAAACATATTTGGAAAAAAATAATTTGAAGTGTAAATAATTTGATTGTTTAGTTTGTCCCGTTAGAGTTTGTCCCATTAGTAAAGTCCCATTAGATTACCTGGCGAGAGCGGGTTTATAATCTAAACTGCATCAAAGAGTATAGAATAACAAGAGGCGAAACTCTGATGCTTTTTTGGAAACAGCCACTAGGTGGCGCTTCGGTAGCGCGGCCGCCATTTTGGGGTGAAAATTCCAACTGGAGTTACTGGACAACAGCACAGATAACAGTTAATCCAATCAATAAATACACATTTGAGGTAGTTTTTTCTTGCTTTATTGAGTATTTCCATTTTATGCAACTTTACACATTTATTACTATTATTAGTTACCAACTCCACTAGGCCTGAAATATATTTTGTACCTTTTTACCCATACAAAAATGTAATGTATGGCCATATATGTTATATTTTAAATAGCATGACATATATCTATACATATATTTGACTTATCTGAGAACACAATGTAGCCTATGCCTGCAACATATATGAACATTTTATGTGTCCAAACATGTGAAGAAAATATTTGAGTTAATCTACTGTGTATATGATACCATATATCTGCATATATTACAGAGTATAGTATTTCTCACATATATGGACAACATTAAGTATAAATATGTGACATACATTGTTTCCCACATATTTAATAAATGTATGTAAACATACATGCATGTGATACTGATGCATTGAAATAAGTACATATATGCATATATACGTCTTAGGCTACATATATTTAACATTTATGTGCATACACGGGAAAATATATGGCACTTACATGAAAACGGCCATTTTTGCTATATTGTTGAATATATGTCTAGACGTGTTTTATATGAATTTTGCATATATTCTCATATAGGCAGCAGACATACATGGGCACTGACATTAGGCTATATATGTAATTTACTTATATTGACATATATTACATTTCTGTATGGGTAATCCCCTGGATCATGCTACAAACATGATGATCTTATAGAACATGATGGACAGTGGCTGTGTTTTTTTGTTTACATAGTCTTGCTTTAACGGTCATTAATATAAGATAGTAGCTACTGCAAAAACAAAAAACAATTGACTGTAAAGCTATTCTATTGCTGTTATATATATTGTCCAACATTCCCAATTATCTGATATAGCATGTCCTTTACTTACTGTTATATGTTGGTAATAATTCAGTGTCTGTAATGCTAATACTAAAGGTTTTGTGGGAAAAAAGTAGAAAACTTGTCTAAGTCTGTGAAATAAACTGTTAAAAGGGATTTGATGTCTAGTCTAGTGATTGTACGTTATTCTGTGTTGTCGTCATTCAGTTTGGATTTGATCTTTAATGTAGGCTACTTTTTTAAAAAAAAAATACAAAGCAGCTGATATTGCCATAGCGACATCAAAAAGCGAGTGGATAGTGATGGGAAGTCCCGGCTCTTTTCAAAGAATCGCCTTTTAGAGCGGCTCGTTCGCGAACGACAAATCAACACTAGTGGACTGTCGATTCGCTTTCACCCCAAAATGGCGGAAGCGTAGCGCTGCTGCTGGGCGCTGGTGTTGCAATGGAACGTTCTATTGAGTTTCGCCTCTTGTTCTTCTATACTCTTTGACTGCATCCAGACACCTGGGGGCGAATCGGCGATCGAAACGTATTGGCTTCGCTTTTCAGGACTTGTGCGGCACACTTGGTAAATAATGACAGATATTTCATTTTCTTAGCCTGAAGGGTTAGACTGAAGGACTCTGGAGGATTGTTGTATTCTGTTATGACAAACACAATAATTGTTGTTAATGTTTTTTTTTTTTTTTTTCCTTGTTTTTTTCTTCTTCAAGCATTTAATATTATAAAAAAAAATACCACTTTCTTTTAGCGAACTGTCCCTTTAAATGCGCGAGACCCTCCCTCCCGGACACTAGCAGGCAGCATCTCAGCGCGAGCCTCCTTGAGTTCTGCGCGCATTCTTTCTACGTCACTGTTTGTGCTGACGCGGCCTAAACTCTTCATCCATTGGGATCACATACGTGTCTGTCTCTTTTCAACCAAGCCTAGGATCCGAGCAGTGGACAGACAGGAGATATGGCTCCTAAAAGCGCCAGCAAACAGCAGTCAGAGGAGGATCTTCTCCTGCAAGACTTTAGCAGGAACCTGTCGGCCAAATCCACTGCGCTATTCTACGGAAATGCGCTAATCGTGTCTGCAATCCCCATCTGTAAGTTCCTCTTCTGTTCCTCCTGAAGTTCATCTATCTATCTATCTATCTATCTATCTATCTATCTATCTATCTATCTATCTATCTATCTATCTATCTATCTAAACTACGAGTACGTACTGCGTTAGACTAAACTGGGAAGGGTCTCAGCACTTTCATATTGTTGTCCTATTGTTAGTTTAACTGCTTCTATTGTTCTCCTCATTTGTAAATCGCTTTGGATTGAAGTGTCTGCTAAATGATTAAATGTAATGGTTGAGTCTAAACATTGAGCTGCTTAACTTACCTAGACACTATTTTATTCTATTGAGTGTGCTATAGATTCTCACATGAAGTTTTCATGTTATACTTTATCTGCGTTCTTTCGCGAGACTAAATGTTCACTGATGATCGATGGCCACTGTTATTGTGATACATTCTTAATTCCTGCATATGTGTCATGTTGTACCAGGGCTGTTCTGGAGGATCTGGCATATGGATCTGGTCCAGTCTGCAGTGCTGTATGCAGTCATGACTCTAGTCAGCACTTACCTGGTTGCCTTTGCTTACAAGAATGTCAAATTCGTCCTCAAGCACAAGTAAGAAGCCCATCTCTTTACTTTTCTCTCTCTTTTGGGTTTTGTAAATTTAAATAGTTCATTAGACTGAATTGATCAACTGCTATACTTTCAGGGTTGCTCAGAAGCGTGAAGATGCCGTGTCTAAAGAAGTGACTCGCAAGCTCTCTGAGGCCGACAACCGCAAAATGTCCCGCAAAGAGAAGGACGAGAGGTATTCATCTTAATTATGACTAATTCTAATTGGCTTGTCTGCCTTTATCAGTATCATTTACGTACTTTTAAAATATATTTTTTAATTTGTATCTAATTAATTTTTTTTTTTTTAGATATTTCTATAATTTAGTTTTATTTTAGTAATTTTAGTGCTTAAATTATTTAAGTTAACTGCCAAGGCAACATTTCTAATTATATGTAATATTTGTATTTATGTAGTTTTTGATGTAATATTTTATTTAAGTTACCAAAAACAAATACTACTTTTTTGTTTGGTTTAAAATTATTCTGAACAGACAACTAAACAAAATATGTAATTTATTAGAGGTTCTGACAAAATTGTTAATAAATGTGAATGAATTATTTTTAAAAATCGGATTGAATGAATAATTGAATCACTAACTTGTTTCATTACTGGATGAATCAGCGTTTTTGAACGAAACTCTTGAGTGAATGATTCAATGACACATTTTAACAGTCCTATACATGAATGCTCAGCGGCATCGCAAACACAGATTTAAATGTTCCGGTGTGAATTTGTCAAAGGTTTAATAGACACTGACGAATCTTTGTCATTCATGGGTGTTTGAATCAAGATCGTGATCTTTTTAACGATTAATCGTGCAGCTCTAGTGTTAGATTTAGTTACCATTAACAACACTGGGTGTTATTGTACTTTGTTCCTAACACTGAGATTTTCTGCAGGATCCTTTGGAAAAAGAATGAGGTCGCCGATTACGAGGCCACAACTTTCTCCATCTTTTACAACAACACGCTCTTCCTCATGCTCGTCATCATCGCCTCTTTCTTCCTGCTGAAGAACTTCAATCCAACAGTGTAAGTACTTTTGTGTTTAGTCTTTTAAAGTCTATTGATTGGTTCAGAAGTTAACGTTTAACTTATGCGTTTGTCACAGGAACTACATTCTGTCCATCAGTGCTTCTTCAGGTCTGATCGCCCTGCTGTCCACCGGCTCCAAATGAAACAGGAGAAGATTGAGGAACGCACAAAATGAGAGGATTATGGGATTGGGATTGGGGGGGTGGGGAGGTGTGGCGATGTGTTAAAGGAGGTTTTTTTTATCTTTCGGGAGGGCATTTATCATTTCATTTGTTAAAGCTTTATGAAATTCATGATCAGTTAAAGCTTGTCTGGTCTTCTCTCGTTTTTGTTTTGTACCAATAAAAGACTGTTTACTCATTTATCTTGTCATATTTTACTATAAGGAATAGGGGAGTGCAATATGACAAATATTTCACAATGAGGATATACTATATATCACTATATTGTTATTTCTTATGGCAATTCCACCCATAATAGGAAAGCACACACATGGTTTACTGGCCTTATGTGTTTTTATTTCAAGCATATATTTTACCTCTATCAACTGTTTACATATTTATATTTACAGAAGTCACTGCTTCCATACAGGGAGAGATGCATGATATGAGAAAAGACCCTGATTCAGAGATTCAGAACAGCCTGTGAATCCAACAACTCATTTCAACGTTACAAACTTTAGAAAACAATAGCCACCACATGGTGTGATTTCTTTGTTTTTGCAAAAGACTTCATTTACAATTGAGAAAAGCTCACAGTATTCCACTCATGGACCCATGGGAGAATGGGCAAGCCCTAATGTTCATGCAGGTGAGAATCAAGGCACTCCGCAGGGAGACTAAAGTAACACTATGTACACACTGTTGCTTTGAACACTTTTTGATGGTTTTCTGTACAGAGCCATCTTGTTTTCTCAAGCCAACATCCATCAGGTTTCAAATGAATCTAAAAGCTCTGAGAAGTTAAATACTACAGGGTAAAGCAGCTTGTCAGTCTTTAAAATATCTAGGGCATGATAAAGTATGGCTTTCAAGTAGGGCAAGCAAGAGCTATAGTCACACATGAGGCTCCCGCAAACTGTCAATCAAATTCACCTCCATTATATCTTAATGCTGACATGCAGATCAGGAGCTCCTTGATACTTAAAGGGACAGTCATTATTCACTGACCCTTATGATGATTCAAACCTATGAGTTTTTTTTTCTTTTTTCTAAAACATCTCACTTTTTTTCTTTCCATACAATGAAATTCAATGGGGTCCAACAACAGGAATAAAGTCATTCAGGTTTGGACCAAAAAGAGGGTGAGTAAATAACAGGATTTATAACCCTTGTGAAAAAGAAAAGGCATACTTAAAAAAAAAAAAGTACTTGTTGTCATGGAAATAATATACTTATATATCAGTTAATTGCATTTTAATTCAATGAAAATGTATTAAATAAATGCATATAGCTGAATTTTATTGAATATTTTGACCCACTTAAGTAGGACGTAATTACAAAATCTTTTATATTTTATTATATAATTGTCTTTGAAACATAAAGTGTAGTGCTGAATTTAATAAGCATTTATGATAAACTTAAAGATACTTAAAAAAAATCTGTTGAAACTTGTGTCATGAATTTAATTATATTAGTAATTACACATTTGTAAATTATGCTGTAATTTAGTACTTTTAAAATATAGTAACTTTAAATGTAATAATAATTATAAGCAAGTACTTTAGATATGCTTTGGTATGTTAGTCAACACATCAAAATAAGTGTACTTCAAAAGCTTATCAAAACCTACTGATTTAAAATATACTTTAAACTAAAACTTCTACAAAGTCCAATTAAGTGTTAAGAAACTGAAAGTGGCTTTTAATTTAATTGAAATTAGAAGTACAGTTTTTTACTTTTAAGATTTGAAGTACACTACAAGTGCACATTTAATACAACGAAGCACAAGGGCATCCCTTGAATTCCTAAATTATTCTTTACTGTTACTAAAGGAAAAATCAAGTCACTCATTTATAATCAAACATTACCATGAATGCATTAGGCTGCTGGTATAATATACTCTATGCATGTAAGATCAACTTTAATACTGCATATTATACTGCAGTGCGGATTGAGGTCGGTTTATAATACAGTTGCATGTTCAATAATCACATATGCTACCCTCATTCAAGTAATTTCCAAGGTCCGAGGTGTGCATTGAGTTATTCTTCCACCACATGTACATGTGGCTCACATTATGAAGCAAACACACATATTCTCTATTAAATTATCCCTCATAATATATCATATAGGCATTCTTGCACAGGCAAAACAGCTCGAATCTTTACGAATGCACATTGTTCCACTGAGTCAGAGCTCTGCCGTCTGTGACACAGGTTTGCATTTGCTGTACTGGAACACAAGAGGGCGACATGTGCTGTTCCTCCACTCTGTGTGTAATACCTCCAGGCCTCCCAGTGGCTGATGGGTTTGAGAGCAGAGGCCAAGCATGGGTCATGGGTGTTTATGATGTTCAGAAGCGAGTGAAGCTCTCCTGCAGGGTGACACCTGGACACCAGTCGTGGGATTCTCGCTGTGGTGTAAAGGCACACCAGCAGGAACGGGATGCAGGTACAGGTTATGGAGGACGGCACTCTAAGGCTTCAGAGAGAGGTCAGACCGATGATGGAAACAGATTTGGAGCAGGAACCACTAGGGCACAAACACTGCTACACACACACGCACACACATCTCCCTTCACCATGAGTGTGTGTCCGGAGCCACTAGGACCGGTAGTCCTTCTTACTGTATGGCCTGTTCCCAAGTATATGATCGATGTCTGAGACAATATGGGATGTCATCTTTGGAAGTACCTGAATGTGTAAATAAATTAGTTAGGAATCTTCTGAAAATTAATAAGTCAATAGGCCTGTTTACATCTGGTATTAAGATGAGTTTTGGTCAATCAGATCACAGGTGGACGACGCTAAATACCGGTGTAAACTGGGGCTAAAACATTTTGAGCTTGTCCACTTTCAACCACTTCCAGAAGTAGTCGAAAACACATCGCTTTCATAGTGTAAACGCTCATGTGTTCGAACAGCCGCAAAAGACGCCTACTCTCCGTCTACTGACCTCATGCTTAAACATTATGGGAAGCACAATAGCCAGACGGGATTTAAACTTTGTTGGCCGGAGACCCAAGTTTGGTTTGAAGATGAAAGATGTACCAAGCACAATGTTCTCTCACCATTCCTGATTTCTAACACACACTCACAGCGTTCGGCTGGTCTTGCGTCTGTCAGAGCAGAAACTAAAGCTGCTGTTCTCCGTGTGTTTTTCCATCATCCATTCACATTCATATGTAAATTGCATGAGCTTATTTTGTCCATTAGATCGAAAGATCTGAAAAACCCAAGCATTTCCCTGCTCATAGAGCCTCCCCTCGAAGAAATCAGGACAGAAGTGGTTAAAAGTGGACTAAAGAGACGGACTGAAACACCAGATGTAAACGGGTTTGTGTCTCCCTCGTCTACTTGTGATTCGATCGACCAAAACACATCTTAACACCGTGTGTAAACAGGGCCTGCTGGATCTCACCTGTATGGCTCCCAGGTTTTCAGTTAACTGCTCTGCATTTGAGGTTCCTAACAGGACTGAACTCACTCCCTCGTTCCGCAGACACCAAGCTGGAGAACAACAGAAGGATTCAAAACAATCTTCTCAGCAGATTACAGCTTGTTGACATAGTGACAATAATACGAAGTAAGTGGACTGGTTGTGTTTGAAGTGTTGATGGGAGCAGTCTTACCTACGGCCAGCTGAGGCAAAGTACAGCCAAGCTTCTCAGCAATATGAGCGAGTTCTTTCAGCTTCGCCTGTTGCTTTCGTCCCTCCTCACTCACTATCTTGTCTTTCAGCCACTGGTACGACTTCAAGACAAGTAAAGTCGGGTAGGAAGAAGCACGGCACAAAATAAATACTTGATTTGTCGTTGTATAAATGCAAGCGAGCACGTTTCTAGCAAATTAGGATTAAATTGGTACCTTCATAGATGCCCTAGAGGATTCTGGGATACCATTTTCATACTTTCCAGTGATGATCCCACAGGCCAAAGGGGACCATGTCATGGCGCCCACACCTACAGTCACACACAGAATCAAGATGAGCCGCTGCTGTATGACAGTCAGGATTCAGGGAGTAAATGATGATTGATTGACACCTGCCTATCTTATGGTAGAGCTCCGGCAACTGAACCTCGACCTTCTCCCTCTGGAAGAGATGATACTCCGCCTGCTCACACACTGGAGGAATCAGGTTAAACTGCCTCGCTACAGAATACGCCTCCTAGAAAGACAAGCAGATTTACACTTTTGGATTCAAATATATGCATGCATCTCTGTAATAGCTACAATTCATACATTTCCATTTCCATCTCCATGTGCATTCATAATGTCTTTACTGGGCCATCAGAAGAAGCAGATATTGCAGATATTACATGCTGGAAATTATTTAAAATAATCATATTTTATTTATATAGTGATGCCTGAGGCTAGTCAGTAACAAACCTAGTTACAAAAATGCCTGTTTTCACAAATCCTGTTGGTTTCATACAGCTGTTTCTATCATTCAGTCTAAAGTGTAATATAAAACTTCACTGCTGTTCGATAATATAATATAATACAATATAATAATTTTTCTGTAGCCTTTAAGGTAGATGTTAACTTTCAAAAGTAAACTAACATTGGGAAATATTTACTGTAGTAAAAACTGTGACTAGTTATTTTCTCCAATATCATGTATAGTATTATCACATATAACTGATTGGCTCCTTGGTATTATTTCAGGCTACGAAGTACAAACACGTTCCAGTCATGGGGGTGTGTTTACGTGGGATAGATCTTGTGCATGACACTAGAACATGGTATTATCACAGTCACACAAATTACAGGTCATCAGTGTGTGTCCTCTTTGTAAAAACTGTGATCAAGCCTACATTTATCGCCCATGAATTGATAATGTCAGTGCTTAATTACAACATATCAGTTTGTGCCAACTTGCTTTGTGCAACACTGCAATTACAGTACTGTCAAACCACTGACTTCAGTCGAAGGGCTAAAAATATGTGATGTGGCCAATATACACTAGAGGAGCTGAGGATGTTGTTCCAGCAAACACACTGTTTGCTACTGAATTCAAGCCTAAAGAAAGTAAATGATCGGCAATTCTGTCATGACATGCAAGTGATGCACTTAATTCTGCTGAAATGTTGGATGAAGCATCTCATGACAGCTGAGGTTAAGAAAAATGTTACTTACCATTATTTCCATAGCTGTCCATCGTGAGGTTCCCCAGTACATGGACATGCCCTGGTTTATCACGTAGGTCATGGCTCTGACAATCTCTGTGGAGACAAACATGCACAAATTCTGTTAGCACTCCTGTGAAAAAGAGCGAATGTAATTGTATTGAAAGTGCACTTGTAGTGTACCATCAGTATATTTAAAGAGAGGGCACTTATTTGTTTAGTTGCACTTCAGAAAAGGTGCAATTTCAAAGAAGTACACTTATTTTGATGTTGACTAACATACTAAAGTACTTGATTATAATCTGAACAGTAGTGCATTTTTATACAATTTTACATTTAAATGTACTAGATTTTAAATGTGCTAAATTGCGTCTCTATTTAAAATATTGTAATTACCCATTTGTAATTATGTCACGTTCAAAGCAATGATCACATGACACAGGAAATATGTATATTATAAATATATATATATATATATATATATATATTCAGTAACATAATCTGGTATGGTGCAATATATTTTCATTCACTGTGTATCAGCTTGTGTTCATTAAGTTCAGCTTGAGGTACTTTTGTGTGGTTTCATTTAATTCAATAAGCGCACTCGCGAGGAATAAAAGAATGCTAAAGTGCAGTGTAACTTTATATTCCCTTCAGCTTTTACCCTTCATGCTGACAAAAAGCGAGAAAGCAGGGGACTGCAGAGCCACTGAGGAACTTTAATATGCACTGCACACATGATGAGCACCAAACTCTGGACACTTTACGCATCAATGCAGCAGAAAAGCACTGCATAGTGATCTGCCTGCACATGTCTATGAGACAGAGAGTGAGAGAGAGGTGTCAACGTCTAGCCCATGTTTAAAGATAAGAAGCATAGATGATTAAGCAACACAGGCTCATTGGAAAAATCATGGCAAAATGATATTACGTTCATGTGTAATATCTTCTTGTGTAACTTCCACTCTGAGCAGGACTCAAACCGGCTTTTATGGCATGGGAGGCTCACTAACAAGGACACAGCCAGGGGAGTGAGGTTTTACTAGCTGGCCTCTGTTACACTCACCACCCTAAACCGTCCCATCCGGGTCACGGCACCAACGTAACTCCTCCGGGTTCTACTTCATGTGGGATTCAAACCGGCGTTTCCGAGATGGAAGGCGGGTGCACTAACAAGGACACAGCCTTTAGCGTCAGTCACTAGTGTCCCATCCGGGTCACGGCACTAACATAACTCCTCTGGTTCTACTTCGAGCGGGAATCGACCTGGCGTTTCCGGCATGAGAGGCGCACAGGCTCACTAACAGGGATACAGCCTTTAGTGTCTGACACTAGTGTGCCTCGAGGCCAGGGGAGTGAGGTTTCTAGCTGGCCTCTGTTACACTCACCCCCATAAACCGTCCCATCCGGGTCACGGCACCAATGCAACCCCGCCGGTTCTACTTCTACTAACAAGGACACAGACTTTAATGTCAGTCACTAGTGCGTCTCTTGAGGCCAGGGGAGCGAGGTTTTACTAGCTATCCTCTGTTATACTCATCCCCCTTAACCTCTATACCATCCGGGTCACGACACCAACGTAACTCCTCCGGTTCTACTTCGAGCGGGATTCGAACTGGCGTTTTCGGTATGGGAGGCGTGTGCACATAACAAGGACACTAAGGACCGCAGCCTCTAGCTTCAGTCACTGAAGAACATAAATCTGGCGATGTTTTATTACGGTGATTGTTGTACATAACTATGTTCTGGCCCGCCATCTAGTGGCAAGCATTTTTTTTGGCCTGATGCCATACTTACTTGCCGACCCCTGTGCTAGAGGAATGATGTAAAAACAGTAAATGGAAGTTAAATTAACATCAATCAAGAGTAGCAGGTTGTCAAGCTGTGTTAGAGAGAGCTGAAAAGCTTGTTAAAGTAGAGAAGTCTGAAAGTATTGGCTGAGTCAGGGTGACCTTGGCATCTGGCGCAGAGCTTTGAAATATTACTATGCCCTAAATGCTACTCAACAGAACAGCTCTGAGCAGTCCATGCATTACCAGAAGGGCATACTGATCCCCCTCGCCCAAGAGAATATTGATTGAGCTTACAAAAAGAGGGTGGATATAAAAAATCTCTAATTTCTAGCTCTAAACTGTGCTCTAAGCGATTTAAACCATTTTGCTGACTTAGCTACTTTATGCATAGGCTAATGCTTCCCTGCTATTTACAGAGTTTAAGGTGGTCATATAGACCAGGGGTGTCCAAACCTGCTCCTGGGGGGACACTGTCCTGCACAATTTAGTTCTGAACATATGAACATTTTGGTCTATACCGATATTTATATCTATTTATAAATATATATATTTATAGCGATACCGGCTGATAAATGTAAATGCAATTTTTTATATAATTCTTGAGAGCCTGAACCCAAAAAACAAATGTCTTACCATTAAAAGTAATGTCCCAAGCACACAATTATAATGTTCTCATTATAATTTTATGTAGCCTATATGACAGACTTGCATTGCACATGTTGCACTTCTTTGAAGTGATTCCAATCATATTTAAAGCAGTTTAAAACCATCATGGGGAACAGTGAGCATCTGCAGTGTCTCAGCTGAAGGAAATAATCCATCCATTGGCTTTAATATATTGGCCAAATTTTCTTATTAGGCTGATGACAATAATATTAAAAATGAACGCAATCAGCTGATCCCGTTATGGTGGCCGATATATCGTGCATCCCTAGTTCCATCCCCAAATGAAACACTCCTGAACCAGCTAATCAAGGTCTTGCATAATAAAAACATCCAGGCAGGCGTGCCGAGGCAAGCTGGAGCAAAACTCTACAGGACAGTGGCCCTTCGGCACTGAGTTTGGACACCCCTGACATCGACGTTGCGATTTCTCAGGACACCCATTTCAGTTATATCTGCCAGACAATTTAAGCAAAGGGCAAAAAACAGCTTGCCTAGCATTTTAACATGCTTTATACTAATTAGCACCATCCTGAGAGATCATAAAATGGCTTGAATCCCTCCATGGTTGTCTCTAAGGCATGACACTTCTTTCTGAAAGTATGAAAAACAAATGCTTCTAGCTATGCAGGCTCAAAGAAATTAATAGGACACTGCCTTCTCATTCCAGTTATGGGCTGGATTGTGCTTTATCACTAGGGGTGCTTGCAGTACATTCACTTCTGTTTCTGGCCTTCAGAAGAAAAACAACTTTGAAGCCGATCACTCTCCTTCTATCATTCATGTTCTCCATCTTCCTCTACTACTATCTGTTCTTCTCTCTTCTCCTTATGTATTTAGGCTTTTGGCATATATCTGCAGATAATACGATGGATAAACGAAAGAGAAAATCAGCTAGTCATTTATTTATGAGGGGTGAAGGTCAAAGAGGCTGGAACAACTATCTTTCTTTTCTTAATTTTGCTCTTCTGAGAAAAAAACACTCAGTTTTAAAAACGGTTTAAGTCAAGTCAAGTCAAGTCAAATATATTTATATAGCGCTTTTCACAATACAGATTGTATCAAAGCTGCTTCACAGTATCAATCAAAACAACTTAACAATGTTTGTTTATTACTGGAAAAAAGACATCCAAGTTTGGTAGAGCTGATCAATGGTATGATTGTTTAATTAACTTGAATATCCCCAACTGAGCAAGCCAAAGGCAACAGTGGCAAGGAACCGAAAAACTCCATCAAGTGACCTAATGGTGTCCTAACACCCCATCAGATGACCCAATGGAGAAAAAAAAACCTTGGGAGAACCCAGGCTCAGTCAGGGGCCAGTTCTCCTCTGGCGTTTATGAACTAGAGGCCGAATTTACAGTAACTGTAAGATAAAAAATTTATATGAATGCCTGGCTAAATAGATGCGTCTTCAGTCTAGTTTTAAACTGGGAGAGCGAGTCTGAGCTACGGACAATATCAGGAAGGCTATTCCAGAGCTTCGGAGCTAAATGTGAAAATGCTCTGCCTCCTTTGGTTTATCTGGATATCCTAGGAATGACCAGAAGCCTCGAATTTAGTGATCTTAAAGAGCGCGATGGATTGTAAGGCGATAGAAGATCCGTTAAATAGACTGGAGCTAAACCATTTAGAGCTTTATAAGTCAAAAGCAATACCTTGTATTTAATATGGAACTTTATAGGTAACCAATGAAGTGATGATAAAATCGGTGTTATATGATCATATTTTCTTGATCTACTAAGAACTCTAGCGGCTACATTTTGGACTAACTGTAGCTTGTTTATTGAAGATGCAGGACAACCAGCTAATAAAGCATTACAGTAATCTAGTCTCGAGGTCATGAATGCATGAACTAACTTTTCTGCATCAGAGACTGATAGCATATTACGTAGCTTAGCAATGTTTATAAGGTGGAAAAAGGCAGTTTTTGTAACATGAAATATGCTTTTCAAAAGACAGGTTGCAGTCTAATGTAACACCCAGGTCTTTTACTGTAGCGGATAAAGTAACAGGGCATCCTAATATGTTAAAGTTGTGCTGTGAAAGGTTTTGTGGACGGTTTTTAGAACCGATAAGTATTACCTCTGTCTTGTCTGGATTTAATAAAAGAAAATTACGCGTCATCCAATCTTTTATATCTTTAACCCAATCTGTCAATTTGGATAATTTAGCGTATACATCTGGCCGTGATGAAATATATATTTGAGTGTCATCAGCATAACAATGGAAACTAATTCCATGTTTCCTTAGAATATTACCAAGTGGCAGCATATATATTGAGAATAATAAAGGGCCTAACACCGATCCCTGCGGCACTCCATAGTTTGCCGAAGTTATAATAGATTTTTCTCCATTTAAGTAGATGAAATGGTAGTGGTCAGATAAGTATGACCTGAACCAGCTTAATGCTTGTCCTTGAACACCAGTGTAATTTTGAAGTCGATCTAAGAGTATTGTGTGATCTACAGTATCGAACGCAGCACTAAGATCAAGTAAAACTAGTACTGAGATACAGCCTTGGTCCGAAGCTAAAAGTAAATCATTTGTGATTCTAACAAGCGCAGTTTCAGTGCTATGATGTGGCCTGAATCCAGACTGAAACTTTTCATAGATGTCATTTTCTTGCAAGAAAGAGCCGAGTTGAGCGGACACAACTTTTTCTAATATTTTTGACATAAATGGAAGGTTCGAAATGGGTCTGTAATTTGCTAGGTTATTTGGATCTAATTGTGGTTTCTTAATAAGAGGTTTTATAACTGCCAGCTTGAACGTTCTTGGAACATGACCTAAAGATAAAGATGAGTTAATAATATTGAGAAGAGGCTCTTCCACTATAGGTAACACTTCTTTCAGTAGTTCAGTTGGTATAGGATCTAATAAACATGTTGTTGTTTTAGATGAAGTGATAAGTTTATTTAACTCTTTTTGTTCTATGGTTGTAAAGCATTGTAATTGTTCTTGCGGGGTGATAATTGCGGTCGAATTATAAGGCGCGAGCAAAGATCGAACGTTTACGATTTTGATTCTGATGCTTTCAATTTTCTCGGTGAAGAAGTTTCTCGGTGAACTGTAACGAGGTATTTTGTTCAGACGACGTCTATTTATTTGTTAGTCTAGCCACGGTATTAAATAAAAACCTTGGATTATTTCGGTTGTTTTCAATTAATTTTCTGAGGTGCTCAGCCCTGGCCGTTTTAAGTGCCTTTTTATAAAGTGACATACTGTCTTTCCACGCGATTCTAAAGACCTCTAAATTAGTTTTTTTTTCCATTTACGCTCTAAATTACGGGTTTCTCTCTTTAAAACATACGTAGTATTATTGTACCATGGTGCTATACTTTTTTCTCTGACCTTTTTTAATCTAATGGGTGCAACAATATCCAATGTTCTAGAGAGAATGGTGCTCATAGTGCTAGTTAGTTCGTCTAATTCATCTGTTTGTTTGGGTTCAGGCAGCAGCTGAGACAGATCAGATAAGCTTTTTGAGAAATGATCTATGGTGGATGGACGAATTGTTCTACCTGGTCGATAACGTGGCGCAGCATGACATATTACAGCAGTGCGTAATATGCAAGTTACCAAGTAGTGGTCAGTGACATCATCACTTTGTGGAACAATATCTATATCGGTTGGATTGGTTCCATATGATATAATTAAATCGAGTGTATGATTAAGACGATGAGTTGGTCCGGTGACGTTTTGCTTGACCCCGAAGGAGTTTAATAAATCTGTAAACGCAGCCCCTAACACATCATTTAAATTATCTACGTGTATGTTAAAACAGTTTTAAAACAGGTTTAACAGTTTTAAAAAAGTTTTTTTGTAACTGGTTTATATTGTTCATGAGACTTCGCTATTCTGTGGTTTGTACCAAAAGCACATTATTAAACAGTAGATTTGATTTTCAGGCTGGCAGCACTTGAAGCTTTGGGCAGCACAGGGTTTTAACAGCAGTTTGGTAGCTTGCTGGCCGCATTGTGTTCATCGGGTAGAAGTAAGAAGGTCTGGTTATTCAGAATGGCACCCGGGGACTGCACTTAATCATAACCCTGTTATCATGAATACATATTTCAGAGCACTTAGACCTCAGATGGATGTGCCTGCAGGACACCAACACTCATTCTTTTGTACATCTCTGGCTTTTGATGCAGTATTGTCATTGCGAACTTCACAGCACTTTTCTAGAGAGGTAAAATTTTTAGAATTACCAAACCTACCAAAGTAAGTCTACTAAAGCCTTCAAGATGTACCCCGAACAAGTCAATTAATGTAATGATTTTCATGCATTGCCGTTCAAAAGTTGGGGTAAGTTAATATTTTTAATAAGAAAGGATACATTAATTGAATCAAAAGTGATTTTAATTTCAATTAAATGCTTTTAAACATTCTATTCATCAAAGAATTTTGGGGAAAATGTGTCACAGATTCCACAAAAATATGAAGAAATACAACTGTTTTCAACATTGATAATAATCAGAAATGTTTCTTAAGGCATGTTGTGAAACTGAAGAATGCTGAAAATTCATTTTTGCCATTCCAGGAATAGGATTACATTTTTAAATATATTGAAATTGAAATTATTATTTTTTTAAATTGTAATAATATTTCAGAATATTACAGTTTTTGCTGTATTTTTTATCAAATAAATGCGTATAAGCAAATGTGACCTTTTTAAACTCTTACTCGCTCCGTTCCCAAGGCTCTCGGCCCCACCCTGCTTGCTATACTTACTGACCCCAAACTTGTGAACATTAGTGTATAATGTTAGTGTACATTTAGTGTATATTTGGCCAAACTCACCCTCCATCGGTGTGTTGCTATCGGGCCGGTTAGCGAAGACCACATCTACATATTCCATCTGCATTCTCTGCAAAGAGCCCTTGAGACCTGAAAGAGGAGACGGTTATTGAGAGTGTGTTTGAACATTTGTTTGTCTTCCTTTTCAAAAAGTCTGGTAGTGTTTACCTAACAATTAATTAGCGTGATTAGCTGTGCATGGGAGACAGGTTTGTGCTAATTGAAAAGGTGCATGCTATGACAGATCACAGTTTGCTGACGACTCTTATAACATGAAGAATTTCAAGTCTTCATAACATCAGGACAAACTTGTTTAGGCGCCGCAGACGAGGGCCCTCAGCTGTGTGAGTCTGCAGTAATCAAGCTCTTTCTGTAAGGGCCCCAGGACTCATTCACTCGTTGTGTCTGTCTTTAAATCGGCCAGATTGATTGGGACTGGATTCTCTCCTGTGCCCATCTCTACAGGCTCACTCTGACAGGGTCAGCATCCTGAGGTCAGATGAAGCTTTACACTCGGGAAATGATGCAGTTTGAGACACAGCGAGAGATGTGCGATTGATCAATACTATAGTGGAAAGTAGCACAACGAGAGCTATGTTTCCATCCAAATTTGTGAATTTAACTTACGTGCAAAGTTGCAATATCGCATAAGACATTTGCAAATAAAGCAGAGTTTCCATCCCATATGTTCATGAGAACAAAAATCGTCACTTCCTGGGAAATTAGCGTGAATATCTGTAATAAAAATGGAAGTTGCTGCAATTGGGGAAGCCGCTGCCTCTTAAACGACTTATGAAACGCAATAAACACTGTCATGTTATCTTGCGTTCGGATGTTGGTGTTTTGTGAACACATCATGTGAGATGCTTCTGGGGGGAATTAAACCAAATTTCAGGCATTTCAGAATGATCAAACCAATTAGCATTCACCATCGCACACCTGCAGGTGAAAGGTGCGTAAGAAAAAAGAACAAATGGGTATAGGTCAAAAATCTAAAAAAACAAGGAACTCTTTGCTAATAAAATTTTGATACTCATTTGCAAGTATTGATAGTGTGCAGGAGTTTCTTGTTTTTTTAGAATGATCAAACCAACAATTGAGATGCTGTGATGCGATTGGTCACTTGGTCCAGTTATCCAATCAAATCCACAGTTGAGTTTGTTGTGCATCAAAGGGATTTATTCTGTAAATGTTTTTCCATCGTAGTTTATGCGCAAGTCTTTTTATCGGATCAAAAATGTATCCGGCTCAATTGAGAGCACAATTGTGTTTGGCCATTTCCATTCCATCTTAATCATTAACATTTTTTTTTTTTTAACTCAATGTAAATTTTTTGCATGTTTTATATCACAAATGAAACTCGTTCATCACAGGAGAAGAGTATTCAAGTTGTTGTATGCATTGTATTTTAAGTGCAGTTTTTAAATAACTTAATCCAGACTGTCATACTATGACATAAATTGACAATCGTGGGGAAGGGATGTCACTTCATTTCACAGGACCACATACACAAAATCTGTGTATTTACACAATATTTCACAATATCTGTGTGTCCTGAGAAACAGATTGTGTGTCAAAATGTGTATGTGCCAAAAATGTATCTCAGCCCACCTTTATGTATGTGTGTGTGTGTGTGTGTGTGGTTCAGGTAAACCCTACGTTACGGGGTCAAAATGTCCACACAAAGACATGTTTTGGTCCCTATGAGGAAAACAGCTTATAAATCATATGATGTGTTTTTTGTTATTTGAAAATGTAAAAATGCAGAAAGTTTTCTGTAATGGGTAAGTTTAGTGTAAGGGGATAGAATATACAGTTTGGATATAAAAATCATTATGTCAATAGAATTGTGTCGAATTGTCATTATGTCAACTGAAATGCGTGCGTGCACGTGTGCGTGTGTGTGTGTGCGTGTGCGTGTGCGTGTGCGTGTGTGTGTGTGTGTGTGTGTGTGTGTGTGTGTGTGTGTGAATGAATCACTGAACCAAATGCCATGATGTAAATGTAATATACGGTTGGTGTGTTCACAACTTCACAGACAAGCTCCAAATGCAGTGAGGTACAGCTGGGTTACAGGAGTGTGTATCCTGAGCTCTATGTTTATAAAATAGGTGTCTGGCTCCAAACTTGCTGGCATGGAAGAAAAATAAGGGCCAGTGCAGAACAGCACACACAACCAATAATTCATCCACCATGTAACCCTGAATATCTAGGCCAGGGTGTGTATTATTTCCTGTACTTTCACACCAAAGGTAACTCTGAACCTACTGTATGAATTACAACATAACTCGTTTTTCGTTTATATTAATAGAATAGCTCGCCCACAAATTAAACTGGTTAAACCGCGTCAGTGCTGTCACGGCATGCTGAAATGCAACTAAAATTCAAGGTGCCTGTTTGTGTCAGATGAAATTCAGTCAAGAATAAGTCAGATGCATGAGCGATTGGGCATTCATTCTCGGCTTGATTCTGTGCGAAGTGTGTTCAGTGACTGATGCCGTTTGGCAAGTCCCTCTCGTGTGTGTCTGGCTCCGTCCTCTTTAGTCCTGCTGTCTGTTAGTTCTGCCTGCAGAGCGACACTAACACTAAAACCACTCAATCAATGCCACACACATCACACACACACAAGCTGTGATCACAGTGAGAGGATTTAAGGAAGAGAAAGTGTACTTCACCTTCAATAATGTGTTTCCTAGAAAGGCCTCGTTCGGTCTCGGCTCTGGAAAAAAAGGAGACACGCAAAGACAGACGTACATCACTAAGCCGAGTTTCAGACAGAGTTTAGTTCAGTCTAACATACACTGCTGGTCAAAAGTTTGGGGTCGGTAAGATTTTTAATGTTGTAAAAAGAAGTTTCTTCTGCTCACCAAGGCTGCATTTATTTGATTAAAAATACAAAACAAACCCAGTAATATTGTGAAATATTATTCCAATGTTTTCTATGTGAATATATAGTAAAGTGTAATTTTTTCCTGTGATCAAAGCTGAATTTTCAGCATCATTACTCCAGTCTTCAGTGTCACATGATCTTTCAGAAATCATTCTAATATGATGATTTGATGCTCAAGAAACATTTATGATTATCATCACAGTTGAAAACAGTTGTGCTGCTTCATATTTTTGTGCAAACCGTGAATAATTTTTTTCAGGATTCTTTGAAAGTTCAAGAGAAAAGCATTTAATTAAAAAATAAATATTTTGCATTATTATAAATGTCTTTACTGTCACTTTTGATCAATTGAATGCGTCCTTTCTAAAGAAAAGTATTAATTTGTTTAAAAAAAAAAAAAAAAAATTGTATTGACCCCAAACTTTTGAACGGTAGTGTATAGACTGACATCTCCTCCTCTTCCAAACTGGGACTTTTGCAAATGTTCACTTTTCAACTTCAAATAAAACCCTGGCATATTGAAAAGCTAATTATTATTCATGAGAGAGGATTTGTGGGGAAATGGGACAGGCCTTTTCTTTAGTCTTATCGAGCTCCGCAGCTGCACTTCTGCTCACTGACTCCCAGAACACTTCCTCATTGAGGAAACACTGGGTCAGCACTTGCCCTGAACTGAGGTCTATAATTGCATTTATGAAAAGTGGTAATCTACGGATGTCGGCGTTAAAGTGCTGCCCTTTAGAATGTGCAACAGCGTGAGTTATGAAATAAAAGTCCTCATAACAGGATGTGACATACTGTACAAGCACAATGAGTGAAAGGACAGTTTACTCACTTTCCACCCCAGTAGAGCTTAGTGGTAATAACCAGACTGGATCGCCTTGAGGAAAAGAGGAAGGAGAGAGGGAGAAGTGAGTTAAAATATGCACATAAATGTTACAAAATAACTTTCACTCAAGGGGAAAATTTGATTAATCATAAAACCATCAGTAAACAAATCAGTTTTAAACAAACACAGAACAGAAGAGAAAACAAGAAACAACATCGGATGGCGATGGCGAAAGATGGCGAAAACTAAGGGATTAGAAATGTTGCATAAGTGACACAGAGATTGTGTTTTTATTACTCAACAGGTGAATAATGTATTTTATTGAACAGATATGTAGTGCCCTTCATTGATAAAATCACCGGAACTACTGTGATTATTTAATTATTTACCGTTTTTGCCTTGATGACATTCCTAAAAAGCAAGCTGCATTATGTCATAAGAGCTTTTTAAAATGAAAATTATGAAAATATTTATTAAATATTCAGTCATGGAAGTTTGTAATTGTTACGAACTGCTCCGAGACACGAAGGTTGAGGATCCAAACACAGTTTTATTGAAAGGGTAATCCACAATCGTAGTCGAAAACAGGCAAAGGTCATAAACACCGGGTAATCAGTCCAAACAATCACAAACACAAGGCAGGGAACACGGAAAAAGAGTAATCCACGGAACAGGCAAGAAACCCAAAAACCAAGAGACATGAAACCAGGGAGAATGCTCGGAAGTGCAGTGTAACACTAAACAAGACTTCACAGGGAATGAACGAGAAAACCAGGCTTATATGAGGTGAGCTAAACAAGATAATGAGACACAGGTGAATGTGATCAGTAATAAATCCGGCAGTGAATTATGGGAAATGTAGTTTGTGAGGGAATGACAATAGTCTGATGTGGATTGCCCCCTGGTGGCTCTCAAGGTGATTACCGTTACAGTAATATTTCAATTGTAGGCTATGTAAACTGAGATCTTTTTATAACAGGGCTATTTTTATAACAAAATAGTATTTTTGAAGATTTGATTCAAGTATTTTTTCCCCCCTATTGACTGAATTATTTCAGGCCTACATTACCCCTTTCAATTTGATCGTGTTTACACAAAGCCTTTTCAATCTGATTATTTGGGTGCATGTAAACGTAGCTGTTGATAACAATGAGAAATGTTTCCTGAGCACCAGCACGTTAGAATGATTTCTGAAGGATCATGTGACACTGAAGACTGAAGTAATGATGCTGAACATTTTACCATCACAGGAATAAATTAGTTTACTATATGTATATTCACATAGAAAAAAAACTTATTTTAAATGGTAACAATTTTACTGTATTTTTGATCAAATAAATGCAGCCAAAAGAGACAAAAATATTAAACAATCTTACAGACCCCAAACGTTTGAACGGCAGTGTATATAAGACATTTATTATGCAAATGTTGCAAAGATTCACGAGGAAATGCACAATGGAGTCTGATTAACATGCTGGATGAAGCCATGCTATAACTGCATTATCATCTAGATCTGTTTGCAAAAACCAGACTGGTGTGATTTCAGTCAGAATAAACGGTTTAGTTTAGACAAATTATGGTTTTAGTCTGACTGAAATTAAACGGCTTCTATCTATGTTGGCCAGCTATTCGCTCGTTCATTGGTCACATGACTTAAACAGGAAGCAGACTTTTGAGAGAGAGAGAGAGAGAGAGAGAGAGAGAGAGAGAGAGAGAGGGAGAGAGAGAGAGAGAGAGAGAAAGAGAGAGAGAGTCTCCATGGTAACCTTGGGAATAACATTGTAATCTGTCAAGTAGTAAGACACTGAAATGCAAAACTGTATTAACTTGTTTTATTTTTGAGATGGTAACTGAATTTTCATGTACACTACAGTTCAAAAGTGTGGGGTCAGTAAGATTTTTTAATGTTTTTGAAAGAAGTCTCTTATACTCACAAAGGCTGCATTTATTTATCAAAATACTGATCACATGACTTAATCAAACAGGAGGCACACTGTTAAAACTGCAGAGAGAGAGAGAGAGAGAGAGAGAGAGAGAGAGAGAGAGAGAGAGAGAGAGAGAGAGAGAGAGAGAGAGAGAGAGTGAGTCACTACATACACAGTGATGATACGCGTGTAAACTGTTGCTGTTTTGGCAATAATCTGCAGGTCTCTGCATTGTAAATGGTGTAAATGAGATTCCACTGGTGTGAACTCTCGCTGTGTCCTACATTCACAACTGAGAGCCGCCCTCTACATTGTGGCCTTACAAAATAATTAAGATACAGTTTAAAGAAGAAAGTTGAGGCTGTGAATTCAATGACTTCGCATTCACACCCAATTGTCACTGTGTAGCAAACAAACAGCTGGTGTAAAAACATGGTGAACTTCACACCATCATCTCTATGGAAGGAGTGAGAAAAAAGTAAAGAGAATGAAAGAAAAGAGAGGAAAGTGGGGAATGGGGCAGGAATCAGAATATGGGAGAGAGAAGGAGAAAGAGAGAGATAAAGAATGAACTGAAAGATATGAAAGATTGCATAGGAAAGTAAAGTAATGAACGACAGAAGAGAGGGAAACTCAACAGCATACGGTCTCTGATCCCAGGGGTCACTTCATCTTTAATGTACATCCATTAAACATTTACAGACAAGATCAGTCCAGATGTGTTGATGAATATCCAGACACTGGCTGAATGTGCATGTGTGTTCACTGCGGCGGGACGAGGACATCTATCAGCATATCAGCATTATGGATTCTGAAGCTTATAAAAAGGGGCCAGATTACATTAGTTGTGGGACAGAGTAAACCTGAACACTACAGATCAGTCTGATGAGATATGTATCAGAGAGAGAGAGAGAGAGAGAGAGAGAGAGATGTATGAGAGAGAGAGAGAGAGAGAGAGAGATGTATGAGAGAGAGAGAGAGAGAGAGAGATGTATGAGAGAGAGAGAGAGAGAGAGAGAGAGAGAGAGAGAGAGAGAGAGAGATGTATGAGAGAGAGAGATGTATGAGATAGAGAGAGAGATGTATAGAGAGAGAGAGATGTATGAGAGAGAGAGAGAGAGAGAGAGATGTATGAGAGAGAGAGAGAGAGAGATGTATGAGAGAGAGAGAGAGAGATGTATGAGAGAGAGAGAGAGAGAGAGAGATGTATGAGAGAGAGAGAGAGAGAGATGTATGAGAGAGAGAGAGATGTATGAGAGAGAGAGAGAGAGAGAGATGTATGAGAGAGAGAGAGAGAGAGAGAGAGAGATGTATGAGAGAGAGAGAGAGAGAGAGATGTATGAGAGAGAGAGAGAGAGAGAGATGTATGAGAGAGAGAGAGAGAGAGAGAGAGAGATGTATGAGAGAGAGAGAGAGAGAGAGAGATGTATGAGAGAGAGAGAGAGAGAGAGAGATGTATCAGAGAGAGAGAGAGAGAGAGAGAGAGATGTATGAGAGAGAGAGAGAGAGAGATGTATGAGAGAGAGAGAGAGAGAGAGAGAGAGATGTATGAGAGAGAGAGATGTATGAGAGAGAGAGATGTATGAGATAGAGAGAGAGATGTATAGAGAGAGAGAGAGATGTATGAGAGAGAGAGAGAGAGAGAGAGAGAGAGAGAGAGAGAGAGAGAGAGATGTATGAGAGAGAGAGAGAGAGAGAGAGAGAGAGAGAGAGAAAGACCTTGGGAATAACATTATAATCTGTCAAGTAGTAAGACACTGTAATGCAAAACTGTATTAAAAACCCCAAATAACTTGTTTTATTT
The DNA here is from genome assembly GCA_026230005.1 of Gila orcuttii. Classification (NCBI taxonomy): domain Eukaryota; kingdom Metazoa; phylum Chordata; class Actinopteri; order Cypriniformes; family Leuciscidae; genus Gila; species Gila orcuttii. The sequence continues at coordinate 4,323,841 of JAPDVR010000005.1, read as the reverse complement.
CTGAGATGGTAACTGAATTTTCATGTACACTACAGTTCAAAAGTCTGGGGTCAGTAAGATTTTTTTAATGTTTTTGAAATAAGTCTCTTATACTCATAAAGGCTGCATTTATTTATCAAAATACATATAAAAAATATATTTTTTAAAAAAGCAAACAGTAATATATAGTGATGTATTAGAAGACCGAACTTCTCGTCCTCCCTGCCAATCCGTCTCTACAGCACGACTTCACTATCCAGCTAGAGTCATCCTCAATCACCCCATCAAGGTCGGTCAGAAATCTTGGAGTAATATTTGATGACCAGCTGACCTTCACAGACCACATTACAAAGACAGCTCGATCATGCAGGTTTGCAATGTATAACATCAGGAAGATCAGGCCTTTCCTAACTGAGCATGCAACACAACTTCTCGTCCAGGCCCTGGTTATCTCTAGGCTTGACTACTGCAATGCTCTTCTGGCTGGACTTCCATCATGTGTTACTAAACCTCTACAAATGATCCAGAATGCTGCAGCCCGCGTTGTCTTCAACGAGCCCAAAAGGGCCCACGTCACTCCGCTGTTCACCTCCCTGCATTGGCTACCACTCGCTGCTCGCATCAAATTCAAAGCTTTGACGCTTGCTTACAGATCTACCACAGACTCAGCTCCGTCCTACTTTCACTCCCTACTACAAGTCTATGTCCCTACCAGAAGCCTACGATCGGCCAAGGAGCGACGGCTCGTGGTGCCATCACAGCGAGGCACTAAATCTCTCTCCAGAACATTCTCATTCACGGTTCCATGCTGGTGGAATGATCTCCCCACCCTCGTCCGGAATGCAGAATCCCTGACAGCATTCAAAAGTCAACTGAAAACTCATCTCTTCCGTGAGTACTTAACATAAAAAAAAAAAAAATAAATCCTCTCTTTTAAATCTTTCCTTCCCCTTTTAAAGCTTCCCTTGTCTGGCTTTTGCTACTCTGAGCAATGCCTGAACTTTGTATTTTGAGCACTTCTTGCGTCGTTCTTCCCTCTTCACGATGACTCGCTTACTTTAGTCCTCAGATGTAAGTCGATTTGGATAAAAGCGTCTGCTAAATGACTAAATGTAAATGTAAATGTAAATATTATTGCAATTAAGAAAAAACTGTTTTCTATTTAAATATATATTAATGGGATACGTATTTTTGAAGCATTTAAAAATGTTTTTACTGTCACTTTTGATCAATTTAACGTCCTTTCTGAAAGTATAAAATTCTTTAAAAAAAATCTTGCTGACCCCAAACTATTGAAATGATTGTAAATACAAGTTGCACACCCCCTCTAATCGTAGGGAACAAACTGCACAGAGTTATCAGGCAGTGTTTAGTGTGTATTCGCAGTACACTATGTAGTAAGCAGAATGCACATACCCTGTTTTCATCTTTTCATCTGTAACAACTTTCCCTCTCTACACAGCTAATGTGGATCTGTGGGGTCACTTCATCTTTAATGTACATCCATTAAACATTTACAGACATTATCAGTCCAGGTGTGTTGATGGAAAGTGTTATGAATCTCGTAGCGAATAATGAATCTCACTTAAAGGGACAAATCAGTCATTTTTCAAACACAACCCTCACCTAGATGCTCTCGTGTGCTGGCATCGATTAAGTGAAACTGAGCAGCGTCCTACAGATCAAAGTCCCCATCAAAAGTGTGTGTGCGTAATGAGACGTAACCCTACACAACTACTAAAGCTCCAGTTCCACTTGCGGTTTCGTTTGTCCCTCCTTTATCGTGTATTACAGCTACAGATGTGCTTGACATACAACTCAACTGTACCTCCAGCCCTTCTTTTTGATGATGTTTCCCAGTATGACTTCAGCTCTGTGAAAGACAGAGATGTTAATAATGACTCATGGAGTAAAGTGAATTATGGGTAATCTTGTCGATGCTGAGTCATACTAACTTTCCAGCAGCATACACCTCTGCGGTGTCAAAGAGGTTCACCCCACTCTCATACGCTATAGTCATCAGCTGCTCCGCCACCTAGAAGACACACACACATACACACACACACACACGTACACAAAGATGTAGAGACACACACGTATACAAAGAGACAGACACACACACACGTACACAAAGAGACAGACACACACACACACGTTCACAAAGAGACAGACACACACATACAGTAAAGAGACAGACACACACACACACACACACACACACAAAGAGACAGACACACACGTACACGACAGACACACACACACGTACAGAGAGAGAAAGAGAACACACAGAGAGAGAAAGAGAACACACACACACACACACACACACAATTAGAGATAGAGGGGTCATGCCCTTCTGAGCATCACAGTAAGTGTATGATAATTGTATTGCCATTTATTTTCTCTCCAAATTTCTCGAAATCTTAAATCTTCTAAATAAGTGAGGCAATGGTGATGCTAGTTGGTCCATATATATATATATATATATATATACACAGTATATATATACACAGTATATATATACAGTATATATAAAACAAAACATTACATAATTAATCAAATATTTATTATATAAATACTATATTTAATATATTTTTGTATTTTACTTTAAATTATTTTGTTTTAAAAAGTGTAGTATAAATAAAATGTTAAAAGTTTAATGCAATAAAACATCTTTTTAAAAACTTTATATATTTATAAAACTGAATAGAAATTTCTCTTTCATTATATACAGACAGAATTATATATATATATATATATATATATATATAATTACTGCAATATATCCTTTTTTCTCACAGTTTAAATGGGTATTTGTACATGGTAAAATATGTTTTTTTAGAAATATTTTTATTTTCCCTTGCAAAAGGATCATCATACCTTACCATAATAAAAAGTACTATTACTGTTTTTCAGTACATATTCACCTATGAACAGAAAATGTTTAGTGCTATTGCAAATTAAATCAGGACCAGGCCTATCATTCCACATATAAGAATATTAAACAGAGATTGACATGGCCTTTTATAAAACCTTGTGTGTCACTTGGACATTTAAGCCATGAGCCAGTCAGAGTCGTTCAGGTGTGACTGTGTTTAGTTTTAAGAAATTAAAGAAATCCTGTAGATGATTTAGAAAGTTCTTGGGTGTTTTCAGGAAGTCTCACAGTGGCTTCATGTCGCTCTCATTCACTCAGCCATCAATAACATTTCGATCAGTGTGTTTTGTTGTGCAGTGGATCTGCAGGGTGAGAGTGTGTTTGCAGGTGATTGAGTTTGTGTGAATATATGCGCATAAGTATGGGCTTATTTGAGTCTCTCATGCTCTCCCTCAGGCCTAAATCACATAAATAAATCAGCATAAAAATGAGACAAAAGCAGACCATTGGTTAAGGGAATTAAAGCATTTTTAAATAAAGCACAGAAGAGAGGAGAGATATTCACCTCAATCATCAGTGCACATGCTCATATAACATTTGAGAGCGCTAATGTAAAAGGATTAGGATTGCAGTTTTTTGTTGTGATATTCTTAGCTCTTAGTTGTAAGTCTGTACACTTATGACTTCATAAACTATGTGAACTAGTTCTGTCGAAATAACGCTTTTGGTATATGAATAAAAGGGAAAAAAATAAAAATGTATCTGAAATATAGTAATATCCAAGTCAGTTATGAAACTCTAGAGGGCGCTGGCTGATAGGTTCTTAATGAAATCTACAAACAATGACATCATTACTACACGGCACAAGCTGATTGGCCTCTGCTGATCCTGCAGCCAATGAGATTGCTTGCTCAACATTTAAATAGTCTGGTTGATTGTTTGCTGTGCGCTAGTCCTGCAGTTCCTCTGAACCCCTCCACCTCCCCAGCTCCTCCTGCCTAGATCTGATACAGGATTCATGTCTATTTATGAAGCAGCAGCAAATCTTACATGCTCACAGCAGTGTGTCTGTGTATCTGAGAACCAATAAAATGTATTAATATATGCAAATTTTAAAAAATCTAAATTAAAAATACTAAATTCAATAAGTTGAAGTACTACCTAAATGCTAAGAATTGCTTTCTAGACTTTCAAGCTACATTTCACCTATTCCATCTCCTCCCAAAACAACGTAATGTTTTGGATTATCAGTGGCATGTCATATTTTCAGTTTGAGGTAATCAAATTAAGCTAGTACAAGAGGAACTGAGAGAAGAGCAACTTCACACTCTGTAGCCTTACATTTCACACAACGCCAACTCTAGTTTATTTAACAGAAGCTTCTTAACACTTCTTTTAATCCTCCTCCTATTACTTCCACACACTCTGAGACTGTTACTCTCACAAAGTCCTGATTCAGACGTTGCCCTCTGACACCACAATGCCTCAGAGAAAAATCCCTTACGACAAACTGCCCTGTCACTGTACGCTGGAGGTCCAGTCAGATCCACTCAGCTGACGGGACGCTGAGTCATTCCGCTGGCCAAAACTGTGTGTGTGTGTGTGTGTGTGTGTGTGTGTGCGCGAGCATGATTAGGACGGATTCCAACATTTCATGCTCTATCTCTTGACAACCAGCACAGAAAGGAAGGGGCTGTTTGACCGCAGAGAAGCTTCCATTTTTTAACCCTTCCATTGAGGCAGAAGGATGTTTTATATAAACTTAAATGCCCTCAGAAACAAATGATCATCCTCACTTGTCCTCTAGGTTGACGCGAATGTCCCTTCCATGACATCCTTGTCTGTGTGCTTGTATGTTTTACACAGTTTCTAGAGGGAAATGTCAGGGTCTTTTGCATCATGTGTGTATTTGCCATCTGCAGGCTGTTCTTGTCACACTCGCTGTTATTTTCACTACGCTCTGATTGGAATACTTTCATAGCTTCAGGTAAGAGTCAGTAAAGAAAACAGAACAAGTCTCACTTACTTCATCTGAAATCTGCCCTCCAAATGTCACCCAAGTGCCTGTGAAGGAAAAGGAAAAAAAAAAATGTTGAGGGTGAATTGTGATATTTGTCGCTAAAGCACTTAATTCTCATTTAATGACCGTTTGATTATCCTTTTAAGAGCAGAAAGGTCCTCCAGGGGACCAGAGAAAACCTGCTCATTTGTGTTTTCTGTATTGCCAGAATTGTCCTCCTCAAGGCTCTACTGTATATGCAATTAAGCAGCCTATTCTTTTTCAACCATTAAGATTTTCATCTGAACCCATACAAATTATGGGTTGCCAAATGTGAACGAAATAATGCTGTAACCACACAGTTGTGTCATATTGAGCTCAAACAAAAGCCGATTTTGACATTAATAGAAATGATGTGTCAATTTCACACGTAATACATGCTTACAATTTCAAGTTAAAAAAGATTTAAGTTAAAAAAAATATTATATTTAATAAACAATATTTTAATCTTTTTGTTTTTAATTTAAAAATATTTATTATTACAAATGACCTAATAGGACTTGTCACCAAAAATTTAGATTAATTAAATAATTGCTTAAATCACAGCCCTAAAATGTCTACATCTCCATCTTAAATTAAAATTAAAATCTTGAAAATAAATGTAAACTACAACTGGAAAGCTAAATATTTATGTAATAAGCATATTGGTGATGCTTTGCCCACTGTCAACTATTAATGAAAGACTGTAGCAATACAACGAAGCTTGTGAAAATCATACATATTTTATTAACAAATAAAATACCTGGTTTCAGAGTTCACAAGTGAACGCTAGTGTTTGCTCGAATATATACTTAGATTTCCTCCTCTATATTTCCCAAGTGCTAAAAGTAAATGACCCTAATAAAGATAAAGAGGTTCGGACGATGGATGGATGGATGGATCACATGCATAGTAGGGTTGTCACAATATATTGCCATACAAAAATGCAACAATATGTATCGTGAATAGTGACAATATGTATTGTGTATAGTTCACCCAAAATAAAAATGGTTGTGTGTTAGAAAAAAAATCAGAATTTTAGTGTCAGTACTACATTAAACTGCTATACACAGTATAATGTTGAATACAGGGTCCTTCTAAAAAAATTAGCATAATGTGATAAAGTTCATTATTTTCCATAATGTAATGATAAAAATTTAACTTTCATATATTTTAGATTCATTGCGCATCAACTGAAATATTTCAGGTCTTTTATTGTTTTAATACTGATGATTTTGGCATCCAGCTCATGAAAACCCAAAATTCCTATCTCAAAAAATTAGCATATCATGAAAAGGTTCTCTAAACGAGCTATTAACCTAATCATCTTAATCAACTAATTAACTCTAAACACCTGCAAAAGATTCCTGAGGCTTTTAAAAACTCCCAGCCTGTTTCATTACTCAAAACCGCAATCATGGGTAAGACTGCCGACCTGACTGCTGTCCAGAAAGCCATCATTGACACCCTCAAGCAAGAGGGTAAGACACAGAAAGAAATTTCTGAACAAATAGGCTGTTCCCAGAGTGCTGTATCAAGGCACCTCAGTGGGAAGTCTGTGGGAAGGAAAAAGTGTGGCAAAAAACGCTGCACAAAGAGAAGAGGTGACCGGACCCTGAGGAAGATTGTAGAGAAGGACCGATTCCAGACCTTGGGGACCTGCGGAAGCAGTGGACTGAGTCTGGAGTAGAAACATCCAGAGCCACCGTGCACAGGCGTGTGCAGGAAATGGGCTACAGGTGCCGCATTCCCCAGGTCAAGCCACTTTTGAACCAGAAACAGCGGCAGAAGCGCCTGACCTGGGCTACAGAGAAGCAGCACTGGACTGTTGCTCAGTGGTCCAAAGTACTTTTTTCGGATGAAAGCAAATTTTGCATGTCATTCGTAAATCAAGGTGCCAGAGTCTGGAGGAAGACTGGGGAGAAGGAAATGCCAAAATGCCTGAAGTCCAGTGTCAAGTACCCACAGTCAGTGATGGTCTGGGGTGCCATGTCAGCTGCTGGTGTTGGTCCACTGTGTTTTATCAAGGGCAGGGTCAATGCAGCTAGCTATCAGGAGATTTTGGAGCACTTTATGCTTCCATCTGCTGAAAAGCTTTATGGAGATGAAGATTTCATTTTTCAGCACGACCTGGCACCTGCTCACAGTGCCAAAACCACTGGTAAATGGTTTACTGACCATGGTATTACTGTGCTCAATTGGCCTGCCAACTCTCCTGACCTGAACCCCATAGAGAATCTGTGGGATATTGTGAAGAGAAAGTTGAGAGACGCAAGACCCAACACTCTGGATGAGCTTAAGGCCGCTATCGAAGCATCCTGGGCCTCCATAACACCTCAGCAGTGCCACAGGCTGATTGCCACCATGCCACGCCGCATTGAAGCAGTCATTTCTGCAAAAGGATTCCCGACCAAGTATTGAGTGCATAACTGAACATAATTATTTGAAGGTTGACTTTTTTTGTATTAAAAACACTTCTTTTATTGGTCGGATAAAATATGCTAATTTTTTTAGATTAGAGATTAGAGAATTTTGGGTTTTCATGAGCTGTATGCCAAAATCATCAGTATTAAAACATTAAAAGACCTGAAATATTTCAGTTGGTGTGCAATGAATCTAAAATATATGAAAGTTTAATTTTTATCATTACATTATGGAAAATAATTAACTTTATCACAATATGCTAATTTTTTTAGAAGGACCTGTATAATGTATAATAATGCAATGGGGGAATATTTGTGGGTCCTGATAATGCCAAATGTCTGATGTTACCAGTAAAAAGTAGCCTACATTATTTTAAATATAGTCAGTGATAGTGCAAGCATATTCGCCTAAAACAATTCTGTATTTTCAGCTTCAGAATCATTAATATTTTGATTCTGATGTCTCTATTGTCCTGTGCATTGGGTTTCCAGCACCAAGTCCAAGCCTATTCATTTACACCCCCAATACCAAATTTAGCATTTTAATCAACAGTACATTTTTTGTTAACCTTTTACAACATGTCTTGGAGTATCGCAATAATATCGTATTGTATCGAATCGTGACATGAGGGTGTCGTTACACCCCTAAATCTTAGTAACTTTCTCAGTTCCTGTAATGATCTTCCTGTAACCCCTCCGGTTCTACTCGCACCGCTCCGAACGGGATTCAAAATGGCGTTTCCGACATATGAGGTGGGCTGATTAAAAAGGATGCTAAAGACCACAGCTTCTAGCATTAGTTGCTAGTGCGCCTCGGGATCAGGGGAGTGAGGTTTACACACACAGATCTTTAATAGCTGGCCTCCGTTACATACAGACTACAAAACTGCATCTACTTTTACATTTAACACTAGATTAGATTAGCCTGGCTCCGCCCTCCAACGTACTTCCGCTCAATTTTCATTTTCCTTCAGTAATACGTCTGGGATTCTGCTGTAGACTTTGGTTTTCTCCTGTCAATTTTTTACCGGGCCAATCAGCGAGCAGAGGGAGTGGCTGAGAACGATGACGTTGATGTTGTGCGTTATTTTGAGTTGTAGTTCAGTAATGGCAGCGGAGAAAGATGCGAGCGAAGCCATTCGGTCCGTTGTGGCAACGCTGCCGAATATCAAGAAGTTAAAGCCGGAGCAAGAACAATCTTTGCTTAGTTTTGTTGGTGGCCATGATGTTGTGGCCCTCCTCCCCACAGGGTTCGGGAAAAGTTTGATTTTCCAGCTCGCTCCGTTAGTGGTGAATGAGTTGGCTAAGGTGAACGCTAGGCATATGTCACGACCAAACGTTAGCGATTGGTTGTGGCAGATCCAGAGTGACTCTGGGCAGATCCAATAGTTCTAGACTTAGACTTACAATAGAGTACCCGCCTACAAGGAAGTTAACGCTTGTCAATGGAGTGGTGCCAGACTCTATGTACAAATGAAATGTACGAGAGTCTGGTGGGACCAGGTTAAGATTAGATCACCTCACCACCGAAATATTTACTCAACCCTAAATGTATTAAAAAGTGTGACATTTGAAAAAGACACAATATTTCCTTAAGTGTGATCAGGCTAATTATGTTGTCTAATTATGGATCTGCTGTTTTTGGCTCCAGCAGTGGAAACCTACACAGCGGAGAAGATTTACCTTCTTCTAACAGCTGCAGATTGAGAGAAACTCCAGGCCAGCACAACAGAAGTTACAAGCTCAGCCAACGGAGCGTATAAATAGCAGCTGCTGTCTGACTCAGATGTAATGCTGCTGTGTACAGTGGAGAAGACCCTGAATCTACGACACATTGCTCAACCAGGATATTGGGAGATGATCTCCGCCTCTGAGGCGGTTACGTGAGGTTTAATGAGGGATGTTGCAGTGGGGTCTAGTGAAGATGTCCTATATTTAATCGCACTTTTCTACAAAATGCTGCTGACATCAGCAACCACCTTTCTATTTCTAGATGTCCCAATAGGAGGATTTAAAAAAGCAAATTAGTAATGTATGGCATTTGGACTCCCAAAACACCCATGTGACTGACTTATTTCCATCGAACACTTAAGGAAATAACTTGAACTATTCCTCTTTTTAACACAATTAAAGAAAGTATGAAGAAGCAGCATAAAATGATCATGTAAGCATCATGACTGTAGTCCAAATGACTTATTTGCTATATTCTGACGGCATTAGCTCTGGGTGAAATTTAAGACGTTATTCACTGATAATATTGCCGTCCAGCGAACCACTGAACTTGAGGACTGGATCAGTCTGATTCATGAATAAATCTTTCAGAACACTTTTGTGAACTGGATCAACCGATTCATTGAAAAGACGGAGAATGAATCTTTCACGAACTGACATTGCTTTCTCTCATTATCTGACTTGACTCCTTACACAAAGCTATTAGATGACTTATGAACTTATCGTATATATCACTTTTATGGTACTTTATGGTGTTTATTTGTTTTATTGTGATTTTTTACATTTTAAATTCTGGAGGCTAACAGCCCCATTCACTAGTATAATATTGACTATTTGAAAGAATTTTCATCATGTGGGTTAATCTCTAAAATCTTAATTTATACCTTTAATATAGGGATGCACCGATATGAACATTTTAATCGAAAGCCGATAATCGCTATATTGGCCAATAAATCTAAATCCAAATTTTTATATAATTTTTGAGAGCCTGATTACAAAAAAACGTCTTACCATTAAAAGCCATGTCCCAAGCACATAATTATAATGTTCACATTATAATTTTATGTTGCCTATATGACACCACATTACTGTATTTTATATTTTGAACTGATTTCAATCATATTTCAAGCAGTTAAAAACCATCAGTGCGAATCTGAAGTTTCTCAGCTGGAGGAAATAATCCATTATTTATCAGCTTTAATATATCAGCCAAATTTTCTCATTGGGCCGATAACAATAGCATTAAAAATGAACGTATATATATCTGCCGATACAGATATGGTGGCTGATATATTGTGCATCCCTACTTTAATACCTTTAATCTTAATTTAAAACAAATTGTTTGGTCTCTACAGAAGTCTAAATTCAAAGTGAATAAGAATTATTACTTCCACTTATCGAACACAAAACCACCCTACAGTCACTTCCATCTAGGTTTCTTAATCATAACTTTTATTCTCAGTAATTTCATTTACATATGTTACATATGTGGCCTTCGTTTCTACACTGTGTTTATCTTCAGCTGAGTTTCCATGTGCAGATAAGAGGCAAGGTCATTTTAAGAAGGACAGAAGGCCAGCGGGTCAGTGACATACAGGCCCTGTGCTGATGGCAAGAGCCAAACTGTGACAACAAGGGAGTAAATGAACTCCCACATATGATGTGTGAAGCAAGCATGTCACTTATGGGTAGGACTGGTAGCGCTTTGAGCAATAAGAGTCTTTCACACACAAACAAACTCATTTCACAAGCAGAGACTGACAGGCAGATGCATGTACTGTAAACACATTTTGCACGTATTTATCAGAGTGCATGAACATTTGAATAGAAAACCTTGCAGTTTGTTTTCACATCCTTGAGTTTAATACCAACTCACAGCATTTATAATTAAACAGGCTAGATCAGTAGATCATCCTTCTTCCTCTCTTTTATTCTTCCTCTCCAGGTGCATTAGTATTTTGCTCCAGCACCCCGGATGAGTCAGCTTTAAAATGTTAATAGTCTCTGTGTGGAATCACTTTGATCGATTTTAAGAAGACTTTCTTGAAAGGTCCTTCAAACCAGGGTCAGAAATTAACTTTTCCATTCAGAGGCAATATGCATGTTTTACCTTTGTAAAGGCAGTTTTTATAATTACCTAATTAAAAATGGTAAATGGACTGCATTTATATAGCTCTTTCACAGACCCAATGGCCACCAAAGCGCTTTACATATTGCCTCACATTCACCCATTCACTCACTCATTCACTCACCGACGGTGGTGTCAGCCATGCAAGGCGCCGTCTTGAATTGAACTTGAACTTTATGGGATAAATTATTATCCCAAAAAGAAATGTAATATAAATATATGTCAATATATGTAAATTACATATAATGTATGTCTGCTGCCTATATGAGAATATATGCAAAATTCATATATATAAAACACATAGACATATGAAACATATATAGCAAAAATGGCCGTTTTCATGTAAGTGCCATATATTTTCCCATATGTGTCACATATTCATACTTAATGTTGTCCATATATGCGAGAAACCAATACTATACTGTAATATATGCAGATATATGGTATCATAAATGGATGAACTCAAATATTTTCTTCACATGTTTGGACACATAAATGTTCATATATGTTGGAGGCATATAATGTGTTCTCAGATAAGTCAAATATATGTATAGATATATGTCATGCTATTTAAAATATAAGTACATATATGGCCATATATTACATTTTTGTATGGGATGTTAAATTGTTGTGTTCATGCTTGAATTATATTATCATATTTGAGTTTTTCACAGATGACAGCGTTGTCAAAACGACCTCCGTTCACATGTAAATGAAAGGTTAAAACACATTTAAAGTTTTCTGTTTTTAGTTTAACGTGTAAACGGTCCCTTAATGCTTCTGATTGGCCATTGCATTCATAAGCTCAACAGAAACGTGTGTGAATGATTATAATGTTCAATGCTGCAAAAAAAAAAAAAAAAAACACACCTGATATAACGTGAGCAGATCTGAATGCAATCTTACAATCAACACTTTTTATAAATTTTCACATTTCATTTTGAGACAGCCGTAGTAGATTTAGTTTATTGTGCAGGGGCATTTATTTGTCCCCTCATCTTAAATTTGAGAGTCATTTTTTAATTATTTTGCTGGCATTTTGCTGGCATCAAATTCATTTCTGACTCTGCTTTCAACTGAGCCTTGAGAAATGAGGTGAGTGTGAACTAAAGTGAAGTTCAGAGTTAAATACTGTGTAATGCTATTCCTTATATTCACTGAAGGTGCGGAAATTTCTATGTAATTTTGCGGTCAAAATATGTCCATTGTCAAAAGTGTAGAAGTAACACAGATGTATCTTTCAAAGCAAGAAGCTTTCTGTGGATCAGGAGTGATCAACTTGAACACAAGCAAAATAATGAGTGCACACACACACAACACAAAACTCTCAATCGCATGAATTCCTGTTGAAATGACTGGATTTCTCCCACTAAATTTCCCAGAGCAATGGAAAATGTGCCCGCACCTTTAGACTCAGTGCTCATATGAGAGATCAATACATTTTAAATGTAACACTTTAATGAATAATTACATTCAAGTAGCATAGAATTCACATTTTACTCCATGGTAGTATTATTATACTGTATATGTTTAAAAAAAAAAAAACAAGGTAAATACATGGTTGCTTTTGGTACTTTATTGTTAGTGCATGCTAACAAAATATTTTGTCTTTAAATTGCTGGTTAAATATATTGTCTTTCATGGATTGTTGTCTGAATAAAACAATGTCATTGGAGTGTCATGCATTTGGCTAAATGAAACGTATCGTGTATTTTGATTTTGTTGGCTGGACTTTACTCTTCTCGTCTGTGTGTGTTACACTACATCACGTTCAAATCCCCTGCAGTTAGGCAGATCCATACACAGCTAAACTCTGTATGGATTACTTTTCTAGAAACCTCAGGACAGTGGCGGTCAACCGATCAGGTCCTGTCTCTGGGTGGGGCCTCGATTTACTGTATGATTATTTAATGCAAATTAAAATGCTTACAAATGTCATTTAACTTTAAATTCATATGATCAAGCACTTTTTGAAAAATCTACAAATGATTTCGACAGATGGTTCACAATGTTTAAAATAATCATTAGTAAATCATTAACAAACATTATATAATCATTATGTAATGCTTATTATGTTAATTAGTACATTATCTCATTATTTCTAGCTATGTGAATATACAGTATATGAACTATTTATCCGTCAAGCATTATATAATGTTAGTGTTTAACTATTTACTATTTTAAACTAACTAAATTTTAGTATTAGATGCATTCATTTTCATATTTATATCAAAACCCTCTTAATCAACTCCACACTCCATTCAAACTAGACTCACAACTGTGATGACTTTACTGAACATCAGATTAAAATCACCAGATAAACCTCTTGAACCAGTGGCATAGCAAGTCAGTCCCATATGCAAAAAATGTACATGAGCCCCCCTAACCCCGCCCTCCAAGTACATCGAAGAGACATTTATAGACGTTCACTGTAGCATAAGAAAAAATTACCAAACCAAACAATACCATAAAAAAAAGACACTACCCAACAACTTTTCACAACCAGAATGGAACAATCAAAAAGTCTAACATAACCAAGGCTCAATCAGTGTCAATAATAAACTACTGCATGTATACAAACGATCGTGACACAGCAGCCCATAATCTAAAAGCACAAACCTACTCACTAATATTAGTTGGATTCTCCAGGCCTTTCTTTCGGCAAAATTCATCCACGATGTCCTTGGTGTTTAATTCACGGTTTCGTGCATTCTCAATGAAAAAGATTCTGTGGCATGGTGCTCCGCAATTTTTTTTTTATTAGCTTCAGTTAAAAAACAGAGCGCTCCGCTGAAGCATCAACAATAACTTCTCACACACTGTTTTCTTTTTTTAATTTGGCGCCATGCAGCGTTTGCTCGTAGTGCAGCGCCATTAAAAAAATGACAGGGTAGTTCCACGGCAGCCGCGGGGTGCAAAAAAAAACACATGCACATAAGAAATGACAGAGAAATGAGAAATTACTGCACATGACATGCATACAAAAAATATATATTTATTGTGGCCACGAATTATTAATACATTCCCTCGTTCTATTGGGCGGGGGGCACATTTGCACGTGCATACCCTGCATGCCCAGACGCTACGCCACTGCCTTGAAAATCGCACTCTCTGCTGGATTTACTCCCAATTCCCAAAAACACTTCAAGCTGATGCTGCCAAATCAGGCACGACCGGCACTGCCTCATGAAATCACTGTTCTAGTACATACCTAAAGATCCTGCAAAGGGATCAAACTCCTCCCTCTCTAAACTACAACAACAGATTGTTGAACTGCACTTCAAGCCTGTCTGTTTAACCTCCGCCTGAGGGACCTGATCACAAAAGCTGCAGAATAACTCAAATTTACAGTGATGAAATTCTGAGGTCTTTACAGAAATAAAGGTTTCTGAGCCTCTGAAAAGTGACGTTTTGAGGCGGATTGGATTCCTCCTCAGGGTGTGGGAAATCAACCAAAGGCCACTGTAGAAAAGAATCAAAAGCTTCTTCTTTGTGTGAGTGTACATTAGAGGCAGACCTTGAGTTTACTTTAACTACATCCAGCTGGCAGAATCTCTCCGATTCAATCAATGAGCAGATGGCAACAAGTAACAAATAACCTGGGAAAAGAAGAAAAAGTAAAAGAGAAGGGCTGAAAGAAATATGGGAATTCAATAACTTCTTAGCTCTCATTTCCGCCCTTCTCATTAGCCTTGATTGCAGTACATTAGGGAATTGCCAATATCAGTTTTGTGCTCAAACAGACCTATTGCTCCAGTAGATCCCACATATCTAAACAGGAGCAATAATACACTCGCACTGGCATATTGAGGATTGTTTCCTGTACAGCGACATAAGTTGCTGCTTAATCACCGTGCATCATTAGAGAAATGATCTAGCTAGTCATCACTGTCTCAGGAAACACAGAATCACTAAACTAATGCTGTGTTCTCAGCATGTCGTAATTACTGTAATTATGAGATGACAACACGTGACATTCTACTGATGTTCATAATTATGCTTTTCTATGGTAACTATCAATGCCTAAATTAATCTCAGGTGGTACAGTGGTCACGCGGTACAAGAAAATTCAGAGCAATTCTACAAGAACTTGGACGCGGTTTACAAGTTGGAACCCAGTGCTTGACATTAACTTTTTTTTGCTCTCCAGCAACTGTGGCTAGTGGTTTTCCAAAGTTACTAGCCACTCAGCATTGTCACTGGTCACAATTTTGACATCTATACCATAGGGGAAAACAGCCATATAGATATTTTTAATATTATCTCATAATTTGGCAGCAGATATATTAGGCTACTGTCACTTTAAGACCTGACACATGGATCCATTATACTGCATGTTACACACGTGTTTTCTTTCTCAACTGTTTACATTCACTTTAAACATAACTGACTGTGTTTACATTAATACAGCAGCGAAAACGAACTCAATTTAGTACTGAGAGGCGGCTTTGTGTGCAGCACTTTGGGTATGAGCACAAAATATGTGGGAATGAGTAAAATTATGCACAATACGTGCAATCCCACGACGAAATTGAAGCTCTGTAACAGCAACAATATTCATCCGGAGCAAATGAAAGGAGTGAGTGAGGAGAGGCGGGATTGTGTGTCACTCGCTGTCGGAGAGATGAGAGAGAGAGAGAGAGAGAGAGAGAGAGCAGCTGGTATTGTGTATCTATTCTGTGGAAATTAGTAGAAGCATTTACGATATTTCACAGTACATATTATGATATGTGTAAAAAAAAAAATCTATATTTTTGACTACACTACATTGCACTTGCAGATGCCTTTTTAAAAGACTGAAAAATGCATATATTATACGTATATAAAATTCAACCTGCCAAAGTGGCTAGTAGTCACTCCTGCGTTAAACGCCACTGCTGAAATACACCCGCATTAGAATCACTGGTGTCTGCAGTCCTGCCCAAAGCCTTTCCAGGGGTTGTAAAAGACTACTGAACCTTTCAATCCAATGGCAATAAATCACATTTTCTCTAGGGAAATGACTAAAGAGCTTATATTTAACGGTGTTTGTTTTTAATAACACATATCTCGTCTGACCTGCTCTGCAGTGTCATGGAGAATTGTGTGAAGATGTCGGTGTACTCCTGCTTTCCCTAATGCGGTTTGACAGGATCTGTCTCTGCGCGCTCGCTGCCTCAACATTGCTGTAGCACCACCCGTGTTCTGCACTGGTGGCATTATGGGAGATCGCCAGTTGGCAGCAAGCTGACCTTTACATGAGACGGCTTGCTGGGCGGATGCTCTCAATTTTGCTCATACAAAAATTCTCCCGGACAACTACCTCCACCAACTCCAACTATCATCTTCAGTTATTCACCCAAAGATCATTTCTTACTGTACGTTCACACCGCCACCGACTTGAGCTTCCAAAGCTACCGGAAGTCATTCATTTTCAATGGAAGCTGGTTTCTCTCAGCTGCAAGGAGCGTCAAATCCATCGGCGTCGCGTTTTGGGCGTTTTGAGCGCTTTGAGCGTCAATAGGCCTATGTCACACTTCCTGCTTCCGGAACGCAGAGTAGGGATACAGAACTTCCGGTCAACAGTATTTCTCGATAAGGATTTAGATTATCAGCCATAATGTCTAAACCATCCGAGGTAGACTGACCATGAGCTATGAGGTTATGAAACGAAGGTTTTTGCTCCTGTAGAAGCTATAAGTTCGTATGAAATCAACCTTGTTTTAAGAAAAACATGCTTTATCCGCGATCTTATGAAAAAAAACTACGCTACCCACAATCCTAAGCGTAGCAGCAACGTCTGCTGATTGGTCCAACTCGCTGTTACCATAGAAACGTTTACCTTAATGGCGAACGGCTAGACCCGCAGCTGTTGTTGTAGTGTACCGGGTTGCTCTGCATCAGGACGTAGACAGCCATACCTCAGCTTTCCCGCTTTCCCGAAGGACGAAACACTCCGCAAGTCTTGGGTTAGGTTAATAAGGAGGGATGAGGGGCCTTCTTTTAATATTCTCAGGGGGAAGCACTTTCGTTTGCAGTTTGCATTTTGAAAAGGAGAGCATCTACGTCTAGGAAAGTGGTCGGAATAGACTTAAAGCCAATACTATACCAACCCGGTTTCCCTGGAATAACTGGGGGATAATCAGCCCCGTCATCGGTCAGTTTTTGACCGTGTTAGGCAGGTTGCGGAGAGATTTGGTCCAGCGGTATCTATCGGACTCCGCCATTGTAAAAAGCTAACCGGAAGAGCCATATCCCTACTAAAAGACGTACTTCCGGTCTTCAATTTTTTCATGACATAGGCCTATTAGAAAGTTGAAAGTAGCTCAACTTCATGGTAATGAGCTATGACGCGGTTCAGCGACAAGCAGCGGCAAAACGCCAGCAACCAATCGGAATATAGACGTCCTCCGCGCTGGCTGATTCCAGAGAAACACACGATGTAAACTTTCGTTCCTACCAAAACATTAGTTCCGAGAAAATGTAGGAGAAGCTAATCATCACCGTTGCTGGGTTTCCTATCATTTATGATATGACGTTGTTTGCTTATAGAGACCAGTTACAAAAGAAAGAGGCATGGGATAAAATAGCTGGGATAGTTTACATTTTTGTTCTTAGTTGAACTTATTTTAACTTGAATGACGCGTTTTTTAAAACGCTGTGACATGCGCAAGACGCTGCAAAAGACACGAAGCTCGAGCACACAGTCTAGCGCGTGTTTACATAGTTAAATAGAAAAGCAGTGAAGTGGAATGCAAAAACACCAATCTCATGTGACATTTCATGTTGTGACACTTCTCTTCTCCCTGCTACGTCAGAGCGGCCAAAGCGTCAACAAGCTTTCCCGTACTTTTTGACAAGCGTCCTTGACAGGGCGTCCAGAGCTTCTTTGTCGCTCAAGTCGGCGGCGGTGTGAACGTACAGTTATGATTTCTTTTGGCTTATGAGAATGAATGAAATTGGTAAAGCAGAAGTGTGACAAACTAACAAATCTCTCAAACTTAGCTTGAAAGAAGCGCTGTGGATATGTAATGTTTATATAAGTCTATGCGTGAAGGTGAGTCTGTTCTTTTTCCTCCTATATTCTCCGAACAAACCCACACAGTCTCTCAGCTGCACACTTCAGCTGCCTCTTTCTATATTTGACTCATTCTGTTCCTTCTCTGCAAGAGAGTCAGATATTCTTTCACTCTCTAGTGTTTGATTTTAGAAATCAGAGTTACATAAAAGTTTCTTGACTTGTTGTGGAGGCGGACATGGCCACACTCTCACCTCGACCTGTCTGGTGTGTGTTCTGCTGTAAATACAGACGTGACACAGCACATGAACATGGCGAACACAAACTTTAGCACATTTTAGTACTGAAACACCTGTGCTGTTCTCAGTCTAATACAATACGCATGCTTCCACTGTTCACATTTGAATTAAGCTATTTTCTGTCAGTCATCTCAATGAAAAAATGGCACGAAATAGCTTCATTAAAAGGACTGCAATTATGGAAGCACTGAATAAGTTTTTGACTCAAAATCATTGTTACCCTTTAGTGGATTTCTTAAAAAGATGGTACAGAATGTTTTAGACCTGTGGTTTAAGACTGGTTTGCTTCAGGACCCAGATGTGTTACATCAGATCATGTTTCTTTTTAAAACATAGAAATCTATTATTCTGATCATTCCATAAGCAATGTGCATCAAAGTGAACTCACATTCAAAGGAACACTATGTTTTTTTTTGTTTAGTTCAAAATAAACCAAAAAGGAAATGAGTCAATATATCAATCCTTCTTCCAAAACATTTTTGTCTTACCCTGATTCACATGTAAGCCCATTATAGGTGTTTATATTTTAGACCAGGCAGGATGGTTTTATGAGCAGTAGGACAATCTCTCTCTCTCTTTTTTTAGTTAACATAATTAACCATAGTATGCAGTTCCCTTTCAAGGGAACTCGAGCTGCGTTGAGACGCGGTGGGAACGCTCTGCGTGATTGCGTCGTGAAGCACGTGTATAATCAGTCCAATGGAAGAGCGAGACGTCATAGGCGGGTGACGTCATAGACCAGGAAGCTATAAAGCACACCAGAAAACAGACCGCGACAGCTTCTGTTGCCTTCAGCAAGCGCTCTCTGTATACTGTCCTTGTCTATTTACTGTTGTCTGTCACAAGCACATTATCTATCTATATATATATATATATTATGGCGAAACAAGAATTCAAGCGTTGTGTTGTCCCTTGCCCTCGTTTTATCACGGGTGGGGACACACATCAGCTTTGTGTTGCTTGTTTGGGAGTGGAGCATGCCCAGTCAGTTCTCGAGGGAGCTGACTGTGAGCATTGCGAGAAGCTGTCCGTGAGGACGCTCCGCTCTCGCCGGGCGTTCTTTGAGGAGGACGGTTCGGTTCGCGCTCCCCGAGGTGCGGGTCCCGCTGCTGCCGAGGCTCAGCGAAGGCTTTCATCTTGGGGTTCGCATATGGATCTAGTAGCGGGGCTTGAGACGGGCCCAGCCCTTTCTCAACCCTTACCTGCTGGATCCGGTGCCTCTGCCCAGGAAGGAGCCCGCGCTGCGGCTTCTCCTTCCCAGGTTGGGGCACCACTGCTGAGGCTATCCAGTTCTGAGGATCTGGATGTCGTCAGTGTTGATATGGGGGATTTTGAGTCTTCGCCAGCTCATGCCTCCAGTAATGATGAGGAGCTTATGGAGGTTTTATCTCGTGCTGTAGCTAGATTAAATATTGAATGGCCAGCCGATGATTCTCAGAGTGTTTCTAAGAAAAGTTTATTAGATGAAAGATTTCTACCATCTATAACACAGCCTCCACGTCGGGGACTCCCGTTTTTTCCGATCTCCACAATGAGGTTTCGAGATCGTGGAATAAACCGGCGTCATTCAGAGTATTTAACCCACAAACTTCCAACTACAGTAATGTTTTGGGTGCATCTGACTATGGTTATTTGACGGTGCCTCGGGCTGAAGAGACGCTCGCGAGCTATCTCTCTCCCGAGTCATCGTCATCATTAAAAGCCCCGACGTTACCCACCAAGCCATTAAAATCTACATCTTCGCTGGTGGGTAAAGCTTATTCGGCAGCAGGTCAGGCTGCGTCATGTCTGCATACTATGTCTATACTGCAGGCATACCAGGCTGATCTGCTGAAGGATATCGATGAACGTGAGGAAGTCAGCGCTGACGCAATTCGAGAATTGCGTCGCGCAACAGACCTGTCTCTCCGGGCCACTAAGGAGACGGCCAAATCAGTGGGCCGTTCTATGGCAGCCCTGGTGGCCACGGAGAGGCATCTTTGGTTAAATCTGTCTGATATTAAAGATAAAGATAGGTCTGTTCTTCTGGACGCGCCACTGTCACCTTCAAGTTTGTTCGGCGACGCTATCAATTGTGTCGTCGATAGGTTTCAAGAAACGAAAAAACAATCGGCTGCGTTCCAGAGGTTTCTTCCTCGACGTTTCGATGTCCCCGAGACTGCTGGGCGGAAAATGATTATTAAAACCGAGCAGTCTCGTCCGAGTACAAGCTCCTCACAGCACAGAGTGCATCAAAAACAGAGCGTCGCCACTCGGGCTCCTCCACAATCTGGGGAACCTGGGTGGCGGTCGCAGTCCAGGCCAGTTAGGGGTAGGCAAGATCTGAGGACTGTCATCTCTAAGAAGGCTTGGGCTAAGAAGAAGTCCTGACGCCCAAGGCGTCAGGCTTCTGAGGGTGGTCCCCTCCGAGGAGGGACGTTTTCGAGAAATCGTTCATCCTCGGCACCCTCTGGGGGGCGATTCTCTGAGGAGAGTCGCAGCGCTGCCACATCGGTTGTTCCCTGCCGGTTCGCCGCTTCAGGGCACCGAGGTGTCAGCGTCCCCATACGATTCTCCGAGGAGGATCGTAGAACGGTCAGTTCGGTTGTTCCCTGCCGGTTCGCTGCTTCAGGGCACCGAAATGTCCGTACAACCGAATCCCGAGGCCAGTCTCGAGAGACTGGTCCCCTTAGTAGAATTTCTGGCAGCGTGGAAACTACTGCCAAATATTTCTCAGTGGGTCCTGCATATAATAGAAAACGGTTACAGAATTCAGTTCGGTTCTCGTCCGCCCAGATTTCAAGGGGTCCTTCCCACAGTGGTGGACCCGAGGCAGGCTCGGGTCATGGAGCTAGAAGTACTGACGCTTCTGCGAAAAGGGGCTATAGAAAGGGTTTCTCCTCCCAGCAGAGAGTCAGGGTTTTACAGCCGTTACTTCATCGTTCCCAAGAAGGATGGGGGGTTGCGTCCTATTCTAGATCTGCGTCAGTTAAACAGCAGAGTTCAGAAACTCAAGTTCAAGATGCTTACACTCAAACAGATTGTATCACAGATTCAGTCCGAGGACTGGTTTGTCACAATAGACTTGAAGGACGCTTACTTTCATGTATCCATTCATCCTCATCACAGGAAGTTCCTGAGGTTTGCTTTCGGGGGCGAAGCATACCAATATCGGGTCCTTCCATTCGGCCTAGGTTTATCACCCCGCACCTTTACGAAATGCGTGGATGCAGCGCTGGCTCCTCTGAGACTCCAGGGCATTCGCGTATTAAACTATATTGACGACTGGTTGATCCTGGCTCGTTCCGAGCAGTTGGCAGTTCGGCATCGAGATGTCGTTCTGTCTCACATAAAGAGGTTGGGGTTGCGGCTAAACACCAAGAAGAGTGTTCTCCTCCCAGCCCAGAGGACCACTTTTTTAGGGGTGATGTGGGATTCGACAACTATGCAAGCACGATTGTCTCCAGCACGTATTTCTGTGATTCTCACAGCCGTAAAGATGGTAAAACTAGGCCAGTCACTCACTGTGAAACAGTTCCAGAGACTGGTGGGTCTCATGGCAGCTGCGTCCAACGTAATTACTTTTGGCCTTCTGCACATGAGACCCCTGCAGTGGTGGCTCAGGACCAAGGGGTTTTCTCCGAGGGGAAATCCGTTTCGCACGATCAAGGTTACGCGGCAATGCCTACGTGCCTTGGTCATGTGGAAGAAACCTTGGTTCCTCGCCCAAGGCCCAGTTTTGGGGGCTTCTTGTCGACGCGTAACGCTATCGACGGATGCTTCCCTCACAGGCTGGGGGGCGGTCATGAGTGGCCGCTCGGCGACAGGTGTCTGGCAGGACCATCAGCTTTCGTGGCATATAAACCGACTAGAGATGATGGCGGTATTTCAGGCTCTCAAATACTTCCTGCCAGACCTGAGAGGCCATCATGTGCTTGTCCGCACAGACAACACATCGGTGGTCTCTTACATCAACCACCAAGGGGGTCTGAGGTCCCGATTATTATGCAAACTGGCTCATCAGATCCTCCTATGGGCCCAGGGGAAATTACTGTCACTCAGGGCAGTTTATATTCCAGGGTGTTTGAATGTGGGAGCAGATATCCTGTCAAGGCAGGGGCTGAGGCCCGGGGAGTGGAGACTTCACCCCGAGGTGGTGGAGCTCCTATGGGAGAACTATGGTCAAGCTCAGGTAGATCTTTTCGCATCTTACGATACAACCCATTGTCAGCTTTGGTTCTCCCTCACATATCCAGCTCCTCTCGGACTGGACGCTATGGTACAGGTGTGGCCGATGCTGCACCTGTACGCATTCCCCCCCGATATCATTGCTTCCGGGAGTTCTGGAGAGGGTTCGCCAAGAAGGGGCTCATCTACTATTAGTAGCCCCGCACTGGCCGACCCGAGTGTGGTTCTCGGACCTAGTGTCCCTCCTTCACGGCTCTCCCATGGAGATTCCTGTCAGAAGGGACTTGTTATCTCAAGCAGGGGGCACGATATTTCACCCTCGCCCGGAGTTGTGGAAACTATGGGCTTGGCCTCTAAGGGGGCCCAGCTCTTAGAATCTGGTCTCTCGACTGAGGTCGTTGAGACCATCCTTCAATCCAGAGCTCCTTCCACGAGAAAACTATATTCATTGAAATGGAAACTGTTCTCTACATGGTGTGGAGAACGCTTTTTAAATCCTGTTAACTGCCCGGTTGGTACAGTTCTCGATTTCCTTCAGGACCGTTTCTCTGCTGGATTATCTCCCTCCACCTTAAAGGTGTACGTAGCGGCTATATCTGCTTATCGCTCCCCTCTGGGGGCTTCTTCTCTTGGGAGAGATCCTCTTATTATTCGTTTTCTTCGTGGTACATTGAGGCTGAGGCCTGCACTGCACTCTAGAGCACCGGCTTGGGATTTGGCCATTGTACTTGAGGGTCTGGCCCTGGCTCCCTTCGAGCCTATTGAAGAGGTTTCAGAGAAATTCCTTACACTAAAAACTCTATTTCTTCTCGCTATTTCTTCTATCAAGAGAATTGGAGATCTGCAAGCCTTGTCGGTGGCTCCTTCATGTCTGGAATTTGCACCTGGTATGGTGAAAGCATTTTTACACCCTAGGCCGGGTTACATTCCTAAGGTCCCCGCTAATGTGGGGGGCCCTATTGTGCTGCAGGCTTTTTGCCCTCCACCTTTCATTACCCCAGATCAGGAAAGTCTCAATCTGTTATGTCCCGTTAGGGCTTTGGATGCCTACGTTCACAGAGCTGCCCTGTGGCGTAGATCAGAGCAGTTATTTGTCTGCTTCGGTTCAACCAAGAAGGGTTGCCCGGCATCGAGACAGGTAATGAGCAAGTGGGTAGTTGAGGCTATCTCACTTGCTTATGAAGCGGCCGGACAGCCTTCACCTATGGCTGTCCGCGCCCATTCTACTAGGAGTATGGCTGCCTCTAAGGCTTTAATTTCAGGGGTTTCCCTTCAGGACGTTTGTAATGCGGCAGGCTGGTCCTCACCGCATACATTTGTCAGATTTTACGACCTAGACCTCTCCACTCCCGGGGCTAGGCTGCTTGTTTCTTAGTGTGCGCAAGGACTCCACACAGAACGGGCATTTCTCATTATGGCGTAGTGGATATGGGGTTCCCACCGCGTCTCAACGCAGCTCGAGTTCCCTTGAAAGGGAACGTCTCAGGTTACGTATGTAACCCTGGTTCCCTGAGAGGGAACGAGACGCTGCGTTCTCCTGCCATACTTCCTGCATGCCCTGAATCGACTTGCTTCAGGCCTTTTCAGAAGCTGTCGCGGTCTGTTTTCTGGTGTGCTTTATAGCTTCCTGGTCTATGACGTCACCCGCCTATGACGTCTCGCTCTTCCATTGGACTGATTATACACGTGCTTCACGACGCAATCACGCAGAGAGTTCCCACCGCGTCTCAACGCAGCGTCTCGTTCCCTCTCAGGGAACCAGGGTTACATACGTAACCTGAGACGTTTTGTTTTTTAACTGCTAGAAAGTTACATAGTGTACATTTATTATGGTCTGGGTCATATTTTATTTTGCATAGTTTTTGAGGATGAAGACATACCAAGAATCTGCCTAATTTGTCAGCCAGATTGGCTTTTGAGTTGGTTCTTCTAAATGACTCTTTTGAATCTGTTTAACACTGTGATTAGATCAGATTTGCTCACTGATTCGTTGAGTGACTCCTTCTGCAGTACAGGATACATTTTGAGAGAGTCAGTGATTCATTTACTCAACCGATTTAATAAAAAAAAACTAATTCATGAACAAAAAATACAATTGTGTCTCATGAATCTGTTCACCAAAATGATTTGTTCACTGATTCATTCAGTGACCGTTTTTGCAGGAAAGGTTGCATTATGAGCGACTTACTGATTCATCAACTAAATGGTTAAAAACAGTTATTCAGTTATTCATTTATTTTCAGTGAATCTGTTCTGACCTTTCTGCAGGACAGGTTACATTATGAGCTCAACTGACATGACAACTGATGCATTAAAAAACAGTAATTTTATATTTTTTGTAAAATCTGCATGCCTACAAATCTACTTAGCAATTACTACTACATTTTATAATTTTGCATTTAGCAATGTTTTTCCTGTTGTCTTGTACGTGACAGTATCAAAACAGCTCTGCCACCCACCTGTTGAACACATATAATATATGATTTGAACTACTGTCACTTTCTTATGGACAGTAGGATAAAAATTGTTGTTGGGAATGAAAGAGAGAGACGACAGATTCTAACCTGTGTCTCCTACTAGAGCCTCGCATTCATAGCTATTTATCTTTCTGGATAATTTTATATTTAGTAACACGCATACACTTTAAAGACACACACACACACACACAAGCATATGGAGCCCCTGTAGCTGTGGCCTGATTCTCTCTGAAAGCTGACTCTGCTTTTCGTCGTCTCTGAGGTACCGATGGTGACTGAATCACTCCGGTTACTGAAGTTCAGCTTTTGTAATTGCTTTCATATATCCCACTGTTCGAATCCCAGTCCTATCCCAGACATCAAGAGCCAGATTGTGTGTGTGTGTGTGTGTGTGTGTGTGTGTTTGTGAAAGCGAGAAATTGCTAGAGAGAAGTCAGCGTGGTGTCATGATTAATGAACTGTTAAACCGAACAGTGCAGAAACTGTGTCTGCTGATACTGCAGCAAACACATACAGCATGTGGAAATATCTTCTTTGATATAATGTAACACTCACCCAGACCGAGGCATGAGACTCTCAATCCAGATTTACCAAGATTCCTAAACAGACAGAAACAGAGAGAGAGAATTAAACATGTATACATTATTACTGAACACTGGTGTCATTCTGACTTCATGGAGCTAAACTGAATTCTCAATGTAAACTTTGGCTGAAACATCCAAAGTACATGAATGCAAAATAAAATAGAAAATGGAATAAGGGTTCATAATTACACAATGCAAACACACATTCTCAAGATTACTGTTAAGGGCACAAAAATGTCTTCTATGCCCAGTTTTCTCTTTCAAGTCAACTACTCATCTCTGTACGAATAGCATACTAGGAACTTTTCAATCCAGGTTAAGATCTGGACACAGTACAGAGACTGCACTAGTCAGGGTCTTGAATGACCTCCTTGTTATAGCTGACTCTGGGGCTTGTGGCATTTTGGTTTTGTTAGATCTTAATGCTGCATTCGATATCATATGTCACAGCATATTACTGGACAGATTGCATATGTGGACCGGTCTGTCTGGAACTGTGTTGTTAAACTGGTTTAAATCTCAAGATCTCTTACCTCTCAGATCGCTCCCAATTTGTCTACCTGGGTACTAACTAGGGCTGGTCCGAATACCATTTTTTGAGCTTCGAAGCTTCTGTAGTAATCAACATCGAATATTCGAAGCTTCGGAGGGAAATAAAAAATAATAATAAACGAGGCTCAAACATCCATTTCGTAACAGACATGGGGTTGGGTTCCTTCAACTGTTCATCCTAATAAAAACGTCTATGCTGAGATAATTGTAAAAAAGAGTATTGTATTTCGGCAGATTTTATTGTGTAAACATTTTCAAGTGCACATGAGAATTGTTTCGAGGGGGATCCCAGGTGTGCGGAAAAAAATAATAATTCCCCCGAATATTCAAATCCAAAAATTGAAAATCGGATACCAACCCACCGAACGAATATTCGTGTCCAGCCCTAGTACTAACAGATCTCAGACTGTGTCTTTGCGTCAGGGTGTCCCTCAGGGGTCAGTTTTGGGTCCTGTTTTATTTAGTGTTTATATGCTGCCTCTTGGGCAGATCATTCAGAAGTATGGCTTAAGCTTTCACTGTTATGTGGACGGTACCCAGACTCAGCTCTCAGCCTGATCTCTATTCTTCCTCTTCAAAACTCTCTGACTGTCTGTTGGAAATCAAAGCATGGATGAAACTCAACTTTCTAAAATTAAATTGCTCCAAAACTGTAATTTTATTAGTTGGCACTCCATCTAATGTCAGTAAATGTAATGATTTTAAACTTTCAGTAGAAAGGCGCATTACAAATAAAATTATTATTATTAATAAACGTGTATGATTATTTTCCTCATGGGGACCAAAAAATGTCCCCACAAGGACAATGATTTTGGATATTGCCATCTTTGTGGGGATATTTTGTCCCCATAATGTAGATTTTACCTGAAACACACACACACACACACACACACACACACACACACACACACTCTACAGGTCAAAAGTTTTTTAATGTTTCTGAAAGAAGTCCCTTACGCTCCTCAAGGCTGCATTTATTTGATCAAAAATACAGTGAAAACAGTGAAATATTATTAAAATTTAAAATGATTGTTTTCTATGTGAATATATTGTAAAATGTAATTTATTCCTGTGATCAAAGCTGAATTTTCAACATCATTACTCTAGTCTTCGGTGTCACATGATCCTTCAGAAATCATTCTAATATGATGATTTGCTGCTCAGTTATAATCAATTATTATTGGTGCTCAGTTATTAATAATGGTTCTTATTGTTATCAGTGCTAAAATGTTACTTAATATATTTGTGAATTTTTTTTTAACCAATTTTCAATTTCTTTTTTTTAATAAAGCTATAAATTACAATATATTTATTTGAAATTGGGAAGAAATGTTACCAGTAGTTTGTAGAATACAACTAAAATATTAATTATATAAATATATATATATATACACACAATACTGTAGGTCCATATGAGTTCATTGAAAAAATCTTGTCTGCAATTAAATAAGCCTTTAGTCATGTCATAGTTTCTGCTTCTTTCTATCACGTCTGGGTCTTGAAAGGGCATTGTACTATTTCCTCGGTCACACTCTTCAACTTAATGTTGTAATGAAGTGCCAAAGGTTGACGGATGGATCCATGGAATCGAATGTAACAGGCTGTATATTACAGAAGGTGCTGTGCATTAGCAGTGTGTAATCTCTCACAGATGAAGCTTTAGTATCTGGAGCAGTGAATCTGTTATTATCCTGCACCTTCATTCTCTGGCCTTCATGCAGAGAAATAAATGAATACTGATGGCAGCGCTGAGGAAACACTCTCTCGCTGCAGAATGCACCCGCTTGCATTTTCTCTCTCTTGCTCATCCTCGTTTTCTCTCTCTGTCAGCACTTTTCTGTGTTCCCCGCAAAGTTTGTCACTAATCTCATCCCACTATCAATAAATCTCATTTAAAAACAATGAATTCCCTTTAATGCTACAATATGTAAGATTTTTGTAATAAAATATCCAAACATCACTTGCACAGTGTGATATATTCCCTGCAGTTGTGTACTTAACAATATCCCAAAAGTTCCCAAAGATTTTTAATTTCAGAGAATTTCCAATTATAAACTAAAGCTAGTTTTCCGGTGTTCATTCACTTTTTCTTTCTCAGCAAAACGACTGTATAGGAGAAATTAGCAGGGCAGACATGACGCGAAGGTAAATGGCGACGATCCAAACGCCTTTGAGACCAAACTGAGTTTATACCGGCTACGCTTGAATGCAGATTCCGGCGGGATCCACGATGAACGTATTTTGGCCGGCGGAGAAGATGTAGCGATCGCAGTTTCTCCCAAACACGAGTAGCAGGGGGCGCAGAATGGCCAAGCTGTAAAAGTTATTTTAGCATAATGCAGTCCGGGTAGTCAAAATAAATCTTGCCGTAAACTCCAAATAATGGCAGCATAAAAACAAGTAAAATCCAGCAAGGCCGCATATTAGCAGCAGGTCAAAAGGCTGCAGAGTCAACGAGTAACATCAGCCGATATAAAACCAGTCAACAACACCTTAGAATAAACAATTTAACGCGCTGATGGAGAAGCGGGAGCCACATTGCGCCAGCATCCTCTCCGACATAAGTCATACAGAATTCATTTTTTTGAAAATGTAAAAATGCAGGAAGTTTTCTGTGCTGGGCAGGTTTAGTGGTAGTATTAGTGTAAGTGCAGATAATATACAATTTATACAGTATAAAAACCAATACGTCTATGGAGAGTCCCCACAAAGATAGTGAAGCAGAAGAGTCTGTGTGTGTGTGTGAGTGTGTGTGTGTGTGTGTGTGTGTGTGTGTGTGTGTGTGTGTGTGTGTGTGTGTGTATACACGTGGTTGTTCAGTCTGTGAGCCTTTGGATGAATTTTGATTTTGTAACCGGCAGCGCTGCAGAAAAAGCTATCTATCATTTAAACAGCTAGAGGACAAAAAGTGACAGGGTTCCAGTCAGATTGAGATATCAGTTTAAGATTACATTAAAGACAAATGAAGCATTGAAGCACAAATGAACAGCCTGTAGTGTGTAATTCTGTGTGTATACATCTACAATGTGACTGTCAATATACACAGACAATATCAAAGCCTCCAGAGCAGTGGCGGAGCCAGGGGTGGCCATGGCCACGCTTGGCTTAAGCTTGGCCACCCCTCTCACAACTGCTGTTTCTGTCTCTCTCTCTTTTTTATTTTATTTTTATTTTTTTATATAGTAGTATTATAGTTTTATATAGTTATATAGTATTATATAGTTTTTAAAACACAGAACCGTATCTTAAGACCACAAAAAACATGAGACTTTTCAGACGCGCACTCCAACTTCACCTCAGCGCCAGGCGCAAGTCAAACGAGTGCGGAAATGTACGGGTGCCGAATAAGCTTCAGCAGTGATCGGCGCATAGTAAATATAGATTCGATGTTCCTCAACTGGTGGGTTGCAAGACCGTTTTGAGTGAGTCGCATATGTCCAGTCAAAGAAACAACAACGTAATTCTCTTTTTTTTCTGATTCTACTTTTATTTTGAAAGATCTGTGAAAGCTTGTGACACTTCTGTCAGATGCGGAGAAAAGCGTGTTGTCCTGAATCAGTAACGTTAGGCTATCTGCTGTAAGTTGAGATGTTGCAAGGTCAACAAATGTCAGTAAAACTAACTTTTTCCTGTCCTGTCAGACGTTGTACTGTAGGCCTACTTGCACATCACGTGCAAATGTGGCGTGCTGTAGCCGTAGTTCTGTCGTCAATTAACTCATGAAATAATCAAAAAGGAAATCAAATCTGTGTCAAAACTGAATGCATGTATGTATTTGTTATATATGCGTCACATATGTCTAGACTAAAATATTCTGCCATGTTTAAGGCACAAACTGATAGGCTATGTGGTTTTTTAATGTAAAAATAAATGTGATCACTGTGCATTTGTACTAGAAGATAGATAGGCAGTAATTTTTCGTTAATTTGTAAAGGACAAAATAAAATGCATAATTTTTAAATCCATAAAATAACTAATTTTACATTCTGCCATTTATGTGCATGTTGACTTCCGCCTTGTTCACATTCTTGCACATAGGGATTCAAAAGAGATGTTTCCCCCTTTTTAATTAGGTATGATAGAACGGTTTAGATTCTTTATTTTGACAACTAATATAGAAAGTTAAAGAGTTAATTTATTATATAAATTTCAATGAGGGTTAAATAATCTTTGAACTACAGTAGTTATCTGCATGTCTCATCCATTAAGGTGCAACAATGTTGGGGGTTTTGAGAACCAGAACCATGCTAACTGAGCAAGTTTACTATATGACTAAAGAACTTTAGCTATAGTGTGTGTCCCCTTTATTACTATGCCTGGAGTTGGTAAGTAGCTAATAATAAAAAAAATAAAATAAAATTCACTCAGTATTCCATGATTCCTAATTCACTACTCTCTCAATTACAATTGAATACAAATTAACTGTATTCAGTTGTGTAGGAACAGTCCAATACATTATTTAAACTAATTATTATGTTAAAATAATTAAGATTTATGTGCCACCCCAGACTGTTTGCTGACCCCTGCCTGGCCACCCCTATGAAAAAATCCTGGCTCCGCCACTGCTCCAGAGGCCGAACGTAGCTCTTAAAGCAACACATACACGACACATTTGAGTTTGTCTAGTGGTTAAAGTGAGGATACTTCATGTTTAAACCAACAAAGTGAAATTTAAACAATGAAATAATCTTCATAATCGTGCTCTTTAAAGGGCTCTGGCCGGCGGCTCGCTGACTGCTTTCAGCAGACTTGCACTGATCGCTCGACATGTTTCACAATGAATAATGAATGGAGTAAAGCAGCTGTATTGTTCTGATGCCAAACAGCGTTAGAAAATATTGTATAGTGCAGCGATTCAAACTAAAGAACAGCGACTGATCAATTAGGAGTGTTTTTCACAAGAGTGATCAAGGAAACGCAATTCCTCAGATAACAACAACTTAGATTGTAGTACAAAACACACACACACACACACACACACTCAGATATACATTCTACTCTCTGCATGCATATATGAAAGTGACATGGTCAAAACAATTATGTTTTATTTATTAAAACCAATAACTATAAGAATGCAGTAAAAAAAAAAAAAAAAATTCTCTCACTTAAATATCTGTTTTATGCCATGTCAAAATAAAATTTTTACATTGAGAGAGTTGTTTATTTAGTCTTCCTGTTAACACCAATATTTATGCACTGAGACTGTTTTGCGGATGCTGAACGCACAAAACTGAAAGGCAGGCTTTATCATGTGATCAGCATAATAGGCCAATCATAACACAATAGAGGCATTGGCTCCTCTCAAGTGAAAACACAGAAAGATAGAAAATTCCGTCAATGGCGGGGAAAGAGTAAGGCTCAATCCCAATTTACCCCTTGGCCTAGTACCCCTCCATTCAGCCCGATCACGTCTAGGGGTAGGGTGTCCCGATTCTTGTTGTGATAGAGTGGTAGGGCTACATAGCCCTCGAAACAGGGATTTTCCAGAGGCACACTCCGAAAGGAGGGCTATGAGAAAGTTCCCAGAATGCATTGCGAATCATCGGCGAGATGGCTTCGCAAACGGTTAAACATTTAAATTTAGCCCCAGATGACACCACCATGCACTTTATTTACTCTTATAATAATAATATAGTCATTTAAATTAAGAAATTGTATAACAAATTACCTTAAGAACGTTATAATCATCATGTTTCCTCAGAGGTAAGAGCAGCGGCGCTCATTGTCAGTCATTGTCATGGAGAAATCCTGTAAAAACTCTTCCGTAACGTCAGAGCGATCATCGACGACTGATGACGTATCGGGTTCATGAAGGGTTGTTCCATTTCGTAGGGGAATATTTCAAGCCCTTGACCCTTGTAACTCTGTTTTAAGCGCCAAGGGGTACACTCGAAAACAAGGGGTAGGGGCAAGGGGTGAATTGGGATTGAGCCTTAATGTCATATTTTGTAATACTTGCATTGTTTTATTTTTGTATTGTGGATTATTTTTTCACACATTTTTTGGAGATGACACTGCCTCCATTGCCTCCTCGGAGAAACGCCCCAAACCCAAAGAATCAAAGAATATTACTGCGAGCTGAGACTCTGATACACTCATTACTGTGTGTGTGTGTGTGTGTGTGTGTGTGTGTGTATGTGTGTGCGCGTGCTTGCGTGTGTGTGTGTGTGCGAGCGTGTGTGTATGTGCGTGTTCGCGCGCATTTAAGCACCGTAAAATTTAGTTGGAAGCTGAACTGTCATGATTACTTTAGAGAACATAACCCATAATCTGAGAAGAACAGAATGAATCAGACTCATGCAGTATTCATGGAGCAGTCAGTGAACATTTCTCACACCCATTGTCTCTACCCTCTGTCATAATAAAATAATGCGGTGTAATATGATGGTGTAAAGTGGGGATGTGATTCGGGTCAATGTGATCCTGACCTCTGGTGATTTTGAGAGCTCAGGTGCATCATCTGGAAGCGGTTTGAGTGCATGTAAATGTAAGTGTGCTGTTCGCTAAAATGTGCCTCAGCATCTGTTTGTGTGTGTGTGTGTGTGTGTGTGTGTGTGTGTGTGTGTGCGCGCACTGGCTCTCTCCAGACCAACACACCTGAGCCCTCTTGGGTTTATGATGTTTGTCATTGAGTTTTCAGGGTCAAACTCAGTTCCTGCTGCACATTTGTCTGCAGTTTTGCTGTAATCTTTTATGTCTCTTGCATCTTTTCCATTGTTAAAAGTCATTCTGGTGTGTTGGATCCATGCGGCGTGGTGTTATACTGTACATGAACTGAACGTGCCGGAGGAATTGTAAGCAGTACTTCATGAAGGTTACAGTTGCCACACGCTATACTCAGAGAATCACGGTCTCTTCAGACGTGCATCTCTGACCAGTACAGGTCTAGTTAGGGAAGAAGTCCCAGTGCACATGAAACATTATCTCACATTTCATAGTAGAGCGGTATGGTGACATGTGAGACCGGCTGGTGAAATGCAGCAAGATATATTATTACTGTATAAGTGACGAAGACAGAAGAGAGGAATGAATTTGATTAAATAAATTGAATGATGCAGTTGAACAATAGAGTTGCTGTCATTGCAGTGTCTCTGCAATGATGCTGTAACACAGAAAAATTATCTTGCAAGTTTTGCATCATCTAATTGGATCTTCTAAGCGACCTTTTTAGAGACCACTGATTAAACTATATAGCGTTTATCGGCCGATAACGATCTGCGCCCTATCAATCAGAGCACTCTTAGCTCTTACCATGGAAATGCTTTATACTGATAAGCTTTAAAAGATACATGGGTTCTTTCATTATTTCACAAAACATATTTCATAAAGCATGATACTTTTGTTAATGGATAGAAACAAGAAAATAGCTAAATGATCGGACAGCAAATGAATGAATGAATGAATGAATGAATGAATGAATGAATGAATGAATGAACGAACCAATCACGTGGATCTCTGAGCTGCTGTGAGTGAGTGGAGGCGGGGCAAATTTGCATATTCATAGAACTGCTTATACTAAACGAGGCAATTGTGTAGAGTTACATTCAAGCTATTTTAAGGCATGACGACATTTTTTTCAAGGAAAAAACGCTTAAATATGTCATTTTGGTGATCAAAGATGAGTTTTAAGAGATATAATTATTGACAGGGAAACTTTAAAAAATTATAATTCTAACAATAATCTATAAAACATGCTGATCAACATGTTTTGCTATTTGATAATAATAATTATTTTAACAATTACAGCTGTCATGATCAATTTCAGAAAAAACTTATGTACAATACACGTCTATGCCTTTATACGCACAGCTCACATATTTCAATATTCTTTCATTGACTTTGCTTCCTGTCAAAATAAAACAATAAATGAAATTTTAAGTTATAAATAAGCCGTGGGATGTTAGTCTAATGAAGTCTGGCACTGGGGTTATTTAAAACTGAGTTTTAAATCATTTCTTCAGAAGCTTCAGTAAACAAAAATGATTTGAATGTCATGAGGGCAAATCAAAACATCATTATACATGGACTCGATGAACTGCCTACAAACCACAGTATACACTGCAAAATTAACCTTATAATATCTGAATATATATTTACTCTGCGGCAGATGAGAGAAATATCATCTGCCAGATGCTCAATAGGTCAGAAGCTGAGGATGCAGTGCCTCTGTGCCAGTTTAGCTCACATAAATCAATGTGAATGACAGCAGGCCTTTTCCTTCTGACTCTTTGGCAGATAAGAGTCTGAGATGTTAGGCTGCATGTTTAATGGAAAACAAAATGCAGAGAGGTATAATAAGATGCATGAGACATTGCAGATGATCCACCCAGTAGTAAGAAAAGAGAGTCATCTCGTGGGGAAAGAATATTATATGTGATGTTGATATCTGGAGTTATGTTATGTCATGTTTGACTCACCAGCAATTCCTTAAAACGTGGACTGAA
This sequence comes from Gila orcuttii, assembly GCA_026230005.1. NCBI lineage: Eukaryota > Metazoa > Chordata > Actinopteri > Cypriniformes > Leuciscidae > Gila > Gila orcuttii. Next base: position 4,289,147 of record JAPDVR010000005.1, on the reverse strand, counting down.
TGGATCATGCAATGCAGAGAGAAATGAAGTGCCGGTAAATAAAGTGTGGGAAATGAACAGTTCTGCTTCCCTGCCATATTGAGGAATGCTTGTGCTCTGCTTAAAAGAAGAAGAGGGAGCAATCTGCATAAATCAGGAGCAAATCATCTACTTCCACAGCTTGAGCTGAATGCACTGGAAACTGTCGCTGTGACCTCCTGGAGTCCAAGGATCTGACTGATGTAATCTGATATATTAAAGGTCAGCTGAAGAATAAACAAGCTCCAAGTTTTGTTGAGGAAAATTGCTTTGTAAAATGCGAGCTAAAAGGTGAATAACAAATCCATGAGTGTTTTCAGGGTGATCTCATTTGTATTCATACTGTAGGTATTGGTAGGTCAAGTTTTGGTAATATTTTTAAAATTTTTAAATAAAACGCAAATCCTTTTATTCAGGGATGCACCGAAATGATTTTTTTTAAAACTGAAACTTATGTTTTCATTTAGCCAAAAACTGAAACCAGAAATGAAGTTTCAGTAATTAAATTTAGGAAATTGAGTATTTGAACTTGGTTTGCAGTTCAGGGTGTCTTGTTCTCATGTGATAAATAAACCAGTCAGAGTAAAGTTCAACGAGCCAATGAAATTCAATGAAGGACGATGATATCTTCTCTTAACTTTTTGGATGGTTCTTTTGACTCAGCCATATTTCTGACATGCAGTCAAATGTGACACTTGACAAACCTAGCCAGTTCAGATATTTAATGTGTTCTAGCTCAAGCACACCTGGTGCAACTAATGAAGTCCTTGATTAGTTGCATCAGGTGTGCTTGAGACAACACCTGTTTGCAGAAGTCATTAAAAGTTGCATTTTCAGTTGAATTTGGGGAAACCACTTGAAATATTTTGAGCTATTTCAGTTACTTTTGTTTGATATGTTCATTGCAAACAGCTGAAAGTCTGTAAATTTTGCCAATAAACATGATTTGCAATGGGGGTTGAATACTTTCGATTACAACTGTATAATTTAGCAGAAGAACAGCTGCACTCTAGTCCTTTGCTATGTACAATGTCCTCACAGGAGAAAGAATTGGCATGCATTAATCTGTGAGAGGGGTGTTATATCTCTTGGGTCTCATTTACACCTTCACATGTTGAGCTGTGCCGTTTCTCTCCCCATGATGCCAGGAAGCATCTACCCTGTGATTACTCCTTCCCCTTCTGTGAGAGACTGAGTCAGAGGACAGTTCCCGAGTTCAACCTCACACTCACATACAAAGATACGCACATCAAATTCCCACATCATTTCAATACAGGCACACTAATACGTGCTCACAATTACACTTTGAAAAGGACAGAGAACGAGAGAGATAGAAGGTCACCAAGCAACGTTGGCACGAGTGGGCAGAGGAGGAAAAAAACTTAACTTGCTTAGCGTCGTCTTCCAGCGAGTCTTCAGCACCTTATATGGGTGTCTAAGTGAGTGATTGCTTAAAACATCTTACACTGGTCATTTCATGAAAGTACAAGAACTCCAGGAAAGAGATTAGTTTGCTAAGAAATGAGCCTGACTCATCCACATGTCTGGGAATATTTGTGATTAAATACATTTCTCATTTCCCTTCTCGTCCTCCTTACAACTAACTAAACTCAACTTATGTGTGTCTTCACAATCAGCTTATCTATTTTCATGGAGTCAATGATAATAAGATAACAGGAATCTTTCGATTAATTTACAGCATTTCTCATTTGCTTTGGTACATTTGGTACAAAAACTGCTTGTTTAACCTCTAGTCTCTTGTGCACTTCATAAATTGCCAATTCTTTGGTACATGTAATTAGGGATGCAACGATTACAGATTTTGTAAGTACGATTATTGTCTGAGAAATAATCACGATTTAACGATTATCACGATTATTATGCATCAATTAATTTCACAACACTACTAATATATAATATCACATGAACACTCACCGCAGTATTAATTTTGACGGCAAATTTGGATTTAGTTTTAGTCATAGTCTTTTGACTAAAATGCCATTTAGTTTTAGTCATATTTTAGTCATCTGAATTGTTTTAGTTTTAGTCTAGTTTTAGTCAATGAAACACAATAAGATTTTAGTCGACTAAATCTACAGTAGATTTAGTCGACTAAAGTATAATGGGTTTAGGTAAATTGTAATGCATTAATTTAGAATTTCTCTAAAATTTCCAAACCCACATACTCCCGGAGAGAACATCTATTAACCCATTAATATGAATTATTTTTAAGTTTGAACATGCAATACAGATACAGATTTAACTACTGTGACTTAAAAAATATCTTCAAATTAAAACCACCTTTACTAAAGTAAAACTTTTCTTTTCAATGAATGATATATGCATTCTTTATAACTACTTGCATAGCCTACATCATTATTTATTCTTTCAAGCAGACATATTTATTTGCAGGGGTGGGACAAAGTCATTGTTATGCAAGTCACAAGTAAGTCTCAAGTCTTTGCCCTCGAGTCCCGAGTCAAGTCGAGTCAAAGATGAGGCAAGTCCCGAGTCGAGTCAAAAGTCAAAGCCAACAAGTCTCAAGTCGAGTCCAAAGTCCTACCATTTTAGTTTCGAGTCATTTCAAGTCCTCTTTCAAGTATGTCTGTAAGATTTGTATTTATTTAAACCTCTTTTTATACAATGACATTAATCAAATACAGTAAAAAACTGAAAATTTTATTTTCACAAAAAATGCTTGTATTTCAACAGCATATTGCACTAGAACAATGCACAGCAGCTTCAGTCCTGTATTGTATTGACCTCATATTGCAAAACAGTTTAACTTTCAAATAGACATGGGTCCTTTTAGCCTAAACTTTTTTAAACATGTCATCAATAAAAACCTCACCCCTCAATTATCACTTCTGAAAAACTGGACCAACCTGATAATATAATTGGAATGCCTCCATAGAGACTGTTGTGAGAGAGAGAGAGAGAGAGAGAGAGAGAGAGAGAGAGAGAGAGAGAGAGAGAGAGAGAGAGAGAGAGAGAGACATCCAAAGTCTCACGGAAGTTCCGGGAGTCTCCCGCATATTGATAGCGTCTCCCTGATGCCCGCAAATGTCTTTCGCTCTCTCCCTCTCTGCCGTGCGCGCGCTATGTATGTTATGCGCGCAGTATAGTCATCATCATTTTGCCAACTGGCTCGTTGTTGCTTGTTGCGCTTCATTGGTTGTCTTGCAATGTGCCTGCTTAGATGCTGTCGAATCAAAACAACGTGGGACTAACAGTGATTGGATGTCATGCAGTCACGCGTGCTCTCTGCATGCATACAGGTGGTGCACATTTTTTTCTAAGATGCAGATAAACTGAGAGCGACGCGGCCGTGTGAACATTATTTTCCCCAGTTTTCATGGGAAGTAGCAAGTCTTCTCGAGTCAAAAGGCGCAAGTCCAAGTGAAGTCACGAGTCATTGATGTTAAAGTCCAAGTCGAGTTGCAAGTCTTTGTACATTTTGTCGAGTCGAGTCTGAAGTCATCAAATTCATGACTCGAGTCTGACTCGAGTCCAAGTCACATGACTCGGGTTCACACCTCTGTTTATTTGTATGAATATAATTAATCCTTATTAAAGCTATTAACAAACAGTGAATGCTTTTCTCTTTTTCTTTTGTTGCTTGATCAATATTAAGGACACAGACCGCATTAGGTTTATTATCCACTCTCACTTTAAGAAGTCGGATCATGTCCAATGACATGCGGATCCAATTGCACTGATGCACATCCGATACACTCACAACTGTTTAAGACATAACCGACATAGTTTACATGAATACTCTCCAAAACGGACATTTAGACATAGTGTTGTGTGTATTTTTCTATTCAGACACGAAAGAGAGCTCAATTCAGTACTCACGCGCTGTATAGGTGTCTATGTGCATGGCTTCGGGTCGGGTGTGTGCGCACAGAAAACCGTACCGAATAGAGCTCTTTTCTGCATCGTCACTCTTATTGAGATCTATATGTCTGCTCTACTCATTCTCCCAGACATTTACATTTTTTTTTACATTTTATGGGACCGCTGGGAAGATCAGCACGTTACAGTACAAATGTGCGCACTGCTGACTTAAGGTGGAAATAGAGCGTCGCTGCTTAGTCCCTCTGTCATAGTGACTGATGAGCATGGCACTTTAAGCTGGTGCACCACTGGTGTAACTTTGTTTTCGTTTTGTGTTAGTTGCAAAATTTCCGTCCCGTGCAGAACACTCGGTGTAGCATAGTCTTGACGATTAATTAACCGTTACGTTTTAAAGCGCGGTTAATTGTGAAATCCGGTAATCGCTGCATCCCTACATGTAATTGATTATGTACAATTGTCTGCAGTTTTCTACATTATCAATTGCTTGTCATGTTGATCAAAATATATTATATTATGCATTAGTAAACTGGATAAATGGTTAAACCAATTGTCATAATCTGTCAACCATATTTTCTGTGCATTTCTATTGGACATTTTTGTAAATTGATGAATTGCTCTCAGGTGGCTTCCACTACTGAAGGGGAATGTGGCTGATTTTTGCGCTGCATTGAAAGGGAAGATATCCATCGTGATGTGGATGAGAATCTGTGTCCTGACAGACCGGGGTATCAGGAGGTGTAGAAAGAAAGACTGCACTCTCATTCCCCATACAGTTCTACATGTACAATTCTGCCTAAGAGACGTTTCCTATGCTTACATTTCTATTTTTTTATTTTTATTATATATGTTATTCATGACAGCTCTCTGAATAGTTTTATCATGTTGTTGAATATGGCAATGTTAGATCTGCTATGCTGCTGTGAGCATGTAAGATTTGCTGCTGCTTCATAAATAGACATGAATCCTGTATCAGATCTAGGCAGGAGGAGCTGGGGAGGTGGAGGGGTTCAGAGGAACTGCAGGACTAGTTTACAGCAAACAAATCAAACAGACTATTTAAATGTTGAGCAAGCAATCTCATTGGCTGCAGGATCAGCAGAGGCCAATCAGCTTGTGCCATGCGGTGATGATGTGATTGCTTGTAGACTGCATGTAAAGGACCAATCAGCCTGAGCCCTCTAGAGTTTCATGACTGAACTAGATAAATACAGTTTATAATACAGTCAATTAGTACTACTACTAGAAGTAGAATGAAATTGCAACTTATGACGAAGAATTGCCAAAAGGGTAAATCATCTACAAACACTGACACACTCCCTGTTGTATGTTGCCTATAGGGCACCAAGTGAGGTATAAAATAAACATTAGGTGCAAGAAGCTCCGTTCCATTAGATGAAGTTTGCACTTATTTCTCGTCTCAGGAAACGAGGGCTACACTTCTAACTGCAGCTCTCTGCAGGAAAATGAGTTCAGTTTTTCTTAAAACTGTGATTGATGATGCCCTCCTGCAGAGGCAAAGCTCCGTCTGGCTTCTGCTATGGTCCAATGCATCCCAGCAAAGTGAACAGTTCAAAAGCGATGTCTCAAAGTGAAGTCCAAGCTATAGCAGGAGTGTTTCATCGTAAGGAGATCTGCATGTGGAATGAAGCCATTTATAATTAGTCTGGTGTGGTAATTATTTAAATGGAATAACAAATGCACATCTGGACGGGTGGCATTTACAAGAAAACGACATGTGATGTGTAGTAGTGAAAATCTGCCGAAGGTCTTATTGATAATCACTCATTCCCTCTGTAAAACACACAAATAGATCATAAAGCCCTCACAACATGGCACTCACAATTTATTGTTCCAACAAGGTTCGCTTCAAAGATTTGAAGGAATATTCTGAAATGTAAATATCTGGGAAGGTTCTGTTCTAGAATCTCGGAAAATAAACAAAGCCTGGCTTTTGGAAAAACAGATTATGTAAACCTTTCCCCAACAAATAAAAGCTGCATGTCGCTCTCTCCATTTATACCTGAAATCCTTTCAGACCACAACAACACCTGAAGTTACTATGAAAAGAAAGGCGACGTGAGAAGATTAAATGGATATAAGTATAATCTAAAGATGTGGGAGTATTGGATAGCCGTTCCTTTGAGTGAAGACAGTCTTTTGTTCTGCTGAGCAAGCCGTTCTTTAATTAAAGGGCATGCCAATATTATGTTATGAAAAGGCTAATATGATGACACATTCAGCTGGTAAACGCTTTAAGATGACTGAAAGAAACCCAAGAAATCAAAAAAGACCAAAATGAAAAATTTGGATATTTAAAATTAAAGCATAGAGAAGCAAGTTGAAGTGTAAGGGCTATGGAGAGTATAGAAAGGTGTAAGGTCAGATTCAGAAATATTGCTCAGCTCTTTTGGGGCAAAAACAAAGACGGGTAGCGCATCCTTTTTTTCCCTGATTCGGATGATTTTTCCATTATTTCTGATGGGAGTAAACTGCAACTGTAATCAAAAAACATGCAAAGGAATGAGAGAAACACTCCAGCTAACAGGAAATGTTTTTAGAACGTTTCGGCAAGGTTCTCTCAAAGTTAAACAACCGTTCTTCCAGTAACATTTAATAGAACGTTTGATCAGAGTTATCTGGTATTTAATAATGTTCTCAAAAAACAAGCACAAAAACATTATTTATATATCGTTCATGGAATGTTTTATTTCTGAAACATTTTAGATGGACATTCATCTAACATTTTTTAAATGTTACTAATTGAACGTTCCGAAAAGATTCAAAAGTAACGTTCTGTTTGAAGAATGATAAAATGGAAATTTCTTTTAACCTTTGCACAACCAAGAAAATCGTTTTAAAAACATTTTAAAAAATGGACGTTCAGAGCACATTCAGAGATAACGTTTTCTCAACCTAATGGCAACGTTAGCAAAATTATATAATATTTTTGTTAGCTGGGACTCTGTTGAACTGTCTCATCTGATCATTTATGAACAAAACTGTTGTGTTTGCATGCTGTCAGCCTGACGCAGATCTGTCTTTTGTCGAGTCTGCTTTACTTAAAACTGAGAGAAAAACGCTGAGATGGCAGTAAATCAATGCAGTGCTGATTGTAATTGTTACCATGTCATTGCTTGTGTAAGTGGTTTGTCATGCAACTGTTGAAGTTTTGTGTGAGGGAGCAATAACCCCTTTGCAGCACAAGAAGTCTCTTGATGAGAGAACCAATCACCGTTATTATGTTGGACTGAATCATAATCCTGCAGTTCCTGGTGATCCATATATGTAGGATCTCAGAGGATATAGAGAAATATATAATTATTATACATGTAGAGTAGACTATATAATAAATAAATCTAATATATAATTGATTAATATGAAACAATAATTCATTATGCACTGTACACTACAGTATATTACTATTGTTACATGTTCCCTAGTTTTGTGTTGTTTCGCTATTTGGAGTTTTATTTTGAAGTGTACTTTTTGTCCCAGTTGTCAAGCCACGACAAAGAAGGAGACAACACGTTGGATAATGATCAAAAAGGAATAACATTTATTAAAGTAAGAATAAAATAGGAAAAAGACTAAACGAAAACAAAACAAACAACTAAAAAAAAGGAACAAAAACGGCACGAGGAGAGAACCGTAGGAGAACCGTAGGAGCTGCTTTTTTCCTCGCTGTTGTCTCCGTCGGTTTCAAAATATGTCTCCATTATATTGTCATTTTCTGCTCGTACGTCACTTTGCAACAACACAGCATTGTTTCTGCAGCGACTTTCAGCATGTTTCCTATAAGAATGGCTGACGTTTAGAAAGTCACATTAACCGCGCGAAATCCGATTAGACCAGTCAGACTTAAACGAATTTCCAGAAATACGATTTGAATAGGATTTCAAACTACATTATGGATTTATCTTGAAACGCATTTGTAAAAAAAATCGCATTTCATGTGATTTTTATTCCGTTCATACTAGCAAAATCTGTTCGGATTTCAATCAGATATGCACAAAAATCAGATTTGGACTGACAGTCTGAACGTGGCCTAAATCATAACGAAGCCTCGATTACTGAAATCACACTAGTTTGGCAGTTTGATATGTGCTCCGAAACAAATTATTCGCGAAGGTTTTGAAGCTTCATTAAGCGTGTTTCGCCCATCACTAATGCATGGATTTACTCTTGTTTTGTTTGTTTAAATAAATGTTTATGCAATTGGACCCTGCTCCCCGTCTCTCTGAGGGCCCGTTTACATGCCGAAAAAAACTGAATACTTTTTATGTGGTTTGGTCGTTTATTTTACGTCAATAAAACTTTTTTACGTCGTGGTTTGGGGGCCTAAAAATTATAACTTTTAAAAAAAGTACCGTTATTGTCTCCATGTAAACTACAAAAATGCACATTTGTGAAAAAACGGTGACGTCCCCCAAACAGCTCACGTTACAACTAAACTGTACTATACTATACTAGCATTCAAACGTTTGTGTTATGTGAGATGTATTTATGTTTTCGGAAAAAACCCTCTTATGCTCTCCAAGGCTGTGTTTATTTAATCAAAAATACAGTAGTGATGTAATATTGTAAAATATATTTACAATTTAAAATAATTGTGTTTATCTTTATATATTTTAAATGTAATTTATTTCTGTGATGGCAAAGCTGAATTTTCAGCAGTCCTTCAAAAATCATTCTAATATGCTGATTTGGTGCTCAAGTAACATCATTAATATTATCAATGTTGAAAAAAACGTTAATATTTGAGGAAACAATGACACTTTTTTAAGGATTTATACTGTAAACATTGTGACACTTTGGTGCAGAAATCGGTTATTGGTTTTTATTAAAGTCCCCCTGTGGTGAAAATCAAGCTTTTAATGTTATTTATATGTCTATGTGGTGTTTTCATATTTCATGCGTCTTAAATATGCTTTAAGACAAACCATGTGTAAATTTATATTCAAATTCACTCAACACCATTGCTGAGTATTTTCTCCTTAAAACTGCATTGAACCAAAGACAGTCTCAAAAACAAAAACTACCTTGTAACCAATCAGATCAACGTGTGATCATCAACGAGTGGATCTCTGAGCTGAGTGAGTGAGTGGAGGCGGGGCTCATTTTCATAGATTCATAGAACCGCGTATACTAAATGAGTTACATTCAAGCTATTTTAAGGCATGACAAAAAACTTTAAGGAAAAAACTTTTAAATATGTAATTTTGGTGATCAAAGATGAGTTTTAAGAGATGAAATGATTGATTACAGGGGGATCACAAATGCATTTTCCTATTGGCTCCAGAAAAATTCCAGTTATTTGTCATAGCGTTTAGGATGCAAGTGTGAGATTGTGCATGTGTCCACAGCAGCAAAGAAAATTGTATGAGAATTCAATTATTCATCTTGCAGCATAGTGTACTGTATATGTTCTTCAGTTTTCCCATTTGAGTTGCTTTTCACTTCAGGCAAAGAAATCCATAAAAATACCATTTGATAGCCAGTTAGATCTGTGGAAAAGCCAATTGTAGTGTGACAGGCCTGTGCAGCTGCCAAAGGACAATATCCACAAACACATACACACACATACAGTGATTCATCTAGGGGAGGAAGGGAGAAATAATGAGAACTAGCAGAATTTCTACCCTTTTATGTTGGTGCTTGGAAGGAGTGAGGGGAAAAGCTCAATAAATCAGAGGCAGGAGTGAGAGGGGAAGCTGATGAACCCTCTGAATCTCACTTTAATAGATTCTTTCATCCTTGGACCCTAGATCACCCGTCACCGTCCAGCAAGCAGAAGATAAACACTCCATAATGCTTAATGTTAAGAGAAAAGATCCCTCCTTGATCCCTAAAAGACGTTCAGCATTTCTTATATGCAGGGATTGATTTCTTATTTTAAGAACACTTATCATAATAATCAGTAATTACTACTCACATTAAGTCAAATAGATTTATAGACCATAAACTCTCTTCTAAGTACTTCTAAGCTCTAAATGATGATGGCATTTAGTCATGAATGTCCACTTTTTCTAAAGGAAAGAAGATACTTTGAAGAATGTTTTTGTCCATTCAACAAAATTTCTGTTCATCAGTCATACAGGTTTGTAAATTATGACAGAAATTAAATTTTTATTTTAAATGGATGTTTTTTCCCAGAATAAGCTGCAATGAGGAATATAGCAAAGCTATGATTAGGGTACAGAGAAAATCGGACAAAAGAAATTGCCCATTTAAATCGACATTTGCCGCAATAATTTAAGCGAATAAACATATTCAGATTTTTGTCATTTAGTCAGCATTTAAAATGGATCAGCTTGTGTGCGTGTTGCTTGTGTCAAACATGCTTTTGTTGGGCACAACAGAGCCTGAAGCCCAACAGCTTGACAAAACCCATTTGTCTTGGTAGCTTTTGTCAGAAAAATAAATAAACAGATAAAGAAATGAAATCCCCCCGCCAGGACCTGCATTGTTTACCAGTGTGCTGTTTCTGAGTGTTGGAATTAACGAAGTGATGTAGATACTTAGACCCGATATCAGCACACGCTCACTACAGAGAATAATAGCATTCATTATTCACCAGCCCCGTAGCAGGACAACAGCGTTCCAGGGGTTTATTAACAGAAACGTGACGAGAGACAAAAAAAAACTTTCCCCTTTTTTAAAAGATTCAGCATGTTTTAGTCCAGCATAAAAGTTTATGTTTTCTTGATTGTATTAAAGCCAAATGGTCCCCAACAGGGTGCCTGAAATAGTCTATAATAAATGAGGTTACCGCTTACTTTCCTCTGAATAAGGAGATCCGGGACATTGGGAAATACAGGTTAGCCATATTCAGCAATATTCATTACTGTAAAGAGGGTACATCAGGGATAACGTCATCACTGTAATCAACAGTTTTTACTTGTACAGCACATCTCTAATCAAATGATGTTGTGTATCAGTAACTGTGGTGTGTTTGGATGCATGTTATTTTGTGATATCACTGGAATTGAGATATTTCAGATGAGAGATAGAGAAATGGATTGCTGTCTGTGACAGCTGAATTATATCACTCATGACAGTACTAGAGGGAAACATAATTATGTAATGAACTTAAAAGTTTGTAAGGGGGGGATTCAGGGTGAAATAACCTCAGATAGCTCACTGCAGTCGCTGCTTTTAGAAAATGTGAAATCACAATCACAGATTTTTATAGAGGCTAAGAGGAAGGACGAGGGGCTATACTGTATGTAGTTCAGTCACGAAACTCTAGAGGGCTACGGCTGATTGGTCCTTTACATGCAATCTGCCAGCAATCACATCATCACCGCATGGCACAAGCTGATTGGCCTCTGCTGATCCTGCAGCCAATGAGATTGCTTGCTCAATATTTAAATAGTCTGGTTGATTGTTTGCTGTAAACTAGTCCTGCAGTTCCTCTGAACCCCTCCACCTCCCCAGCTCCTCCTGCCTAGATCTGATACAGGATTAATGCATGTCTATTTATAGTAATTAATAGTAAGAAGTTTACAGTAAAAAGTTACATTTAAGTTAATAAGTTCCACCATGTACCATGTTCAAACTCTCCCTCTCTAGTTGTTCAGATGAGTAATATTCAGTTATAGATGGCAGACTGTACACGGCAGGTGAATTATTTCCGCTGCCATGCCATTCACATACGCAACCCTCTCAGCAGTCTCATAAAATAGGTGGGCGAAAGAGGTAAGGTATGGATGATCAGTGCATGAGTCAGATGCATTTAATGACAGTATGTATGTACATATGCTTTTAATGAAAAAAGAAAATGGAGACAAATAAAATGTGATGTAGAGCTAATGTGCAAAGGATAATCCTTTACTGCATGCTGGCTCTAGAGTTTTGGTTTTGTGTGCGTGTTCTCAGAGGTAATTAACATTTAACCTCAGACCTGCTGATTGCTGGAGAGAGTAATGTGTGGTATCTGTCAGACAAACAGGAGTCTAAAAACAGAGAGCTTTTGTTCAACTTTCACACCGACTCGGCCTCGTTTAATTCGTAATTACTCATGTTAATGCAATTTCGGTGTTAAAACTGTCATGTAGCTTATTGCGTCAATGGCTAAAAAAAAACCTTTGATGAAATGAAATAATCTCATTTGTCAACTCATTTATTTACCCAGTACCATATGCATTCATAGAGGTTTGCTTTAGAAAGAAATCAGCCTAAAGTTAACACTCGCCAATTGCCAGTTGGCCGGTAACATTTAAAGGGGTGGTTGATTGCGATTTCACTTTTTTCATTTAAATAGTGTGTAATGTTGCTGTTGTGCATGAACAGTATCTGCAAAGTTTCTGAGCTGAAAGTTCAACGTAAGCAGGGATATCGTCTTTTAAAAATCAGGAAGTTTAATGCCTACAAAAACGACTCGAATGGGACTACAACAAGATACTTCCCGGGTTTTATACGAAACTAACACATAAATTTACATCAACCCTCCCTCCGGAATATGCAAAAAAGGGGGCATGGCCATATTTCTGCAGCTTTGTCGAAGAGGAAGAGTTATAGTGGAGAGCAGTAGCCATGCCGTCGAAAGTGTGTTATTTTCACCCAGCTCTCAGGTCTTCTGTGTTCGGGCTCCCTACGGACGCTGTAGTTCGTCAACAATGGCTACAATTTATGTTTGATTATGTTCCTGAAAATTACAATCGTAATTTAGCTCTCTGTGCTGCACATTTTACGGAAGACAGCTTCCAGAATCTCCACAACTTCAATGCCGGATTCAACAACAAACTGTTACTAAAACATGAAGCAGTTCCAACTTTAAAACCAGAGGCAGCAGTTGTTGGGCCACAACCTGTAAGTAAGACTTAATAATTTTAAATGTATTTGCATATATAATTTCAGACGTAATGTTTTTGTTTTGTCAAGGACATAAACAAATGCCAGCACTGGCTTTAGTAGCCACTTAGTTATGCTATTTCGTGTATCTATGACAAACGCGTACAAACATTTTGGACCTGAATTTGTAATTATGTACTAATTTTGTAAATGTATTTTCCATGTATACTTTATGACACAATTTTTCAATTTGATCAAGAACGTAAACCAATGGCAACGCTGTTTGTTTATAGTAGCCAGTTAGTTCGATGCTATTTTGTGTGTATAAGACAAACGTGTATAAAGTTAAAAAAATTATATGTAATCGCAACAGCAAACTTCAGCTGTTGTTATCAGTCTACACGTTCTGTTGGCATTTTAACACAGTTGCCACATGTAACTTACACCTAAAGAAAACGATACACTGAGTAAACTAAGTTTTGTGAATAGATAAACGGTTGTTCATAATATCGATAAAACAATAACTTTAAAAAACGGTATTACTCAGTCATTTATTCAGTTTTAAATGTTTAATCTGGAGAAAACCGTATCTCAAAAGCTAACAAGCAGCAGTAGCATTTTCAAGTAATATAATAGTAGAATAGAATAATAATTAATAATACAAAAATGTACCATTCAGAAACGTTTTGTAAGAGCCGTGTTTGGGGAGGTTCTGCTTGACTCTCTTCATTGCAGCTTTCTGGGTCTGATTCTGGCTCAAACTGATACGGCAGTATTGACACCATTATTTACATTTGACTGAAGCACATGCAACTTTCGCCCGTGAAGGTAATGGGCGTGAAGTTTCCGGACAAAGTGCGCTACGCAGTTTAGCCAATTACAACACACCGGCTCAACTAACCAATCTGAGCCCATTGCCTGTTTCTGAGGGAGTGGTTTCATAGAATCAGGAAATCAACCGGTCGTTCAAATGACAGAGGAGAAAGCGGCTTACAATAAAGGTGAAATTTATGAAAAATAAGGCTTTTTAACAAAAAAAACATGAAGACATGGTATATTGCACCCCATAAACACAATCATGCAAAGAAAAAAAGCAGTAAACCACCCCTTTAACATTTTTATGAATCCTAATAATACAATGTTGTGAGAACATGAACGTGATCAGCCCTCGGGACAGTTGATGGGCCAGCGCTGCATCATCATGAAAGTTTGAACCTGGTCAATTTCAAATATTCAAGTGCAAGAAGACGTGAAGACGAGCTCATTTCGTTATTCGAGCGCTGTGTGGAAAGTTTTCTGTGCGCAAACATGCAAAGTGCGCACCCAGAAGCTGTCTTCTTGCGCTTGAACGGACAAGTTCACACAAAATTATGTAAAAAAAAAATCCAGTTTCAGCAAATAACCTAGAAAACATAGTCAGTTATGCCTTAAGTGAACGGAAATAGTCGAGAAAGACAATGCATGTGTAACAGTATCAGTATATTGGATCCGTGCATTATGTTATTAAAAAAAGTTAAATTTTAGATATACACACACTGTGGACACACATCAGTGTTGGACACACATCAATTTTGCATAATAGGGCATCGAATGGGCAGATAATGAAGAGAGGCAGGCAGTGCTATGAGGAGATGAACATGACAGCCCACCATCACCTCCGGGAGGAGTGAGAGACATGTCCATCAGACCCCGGGCTGCATTCTGTCACGATACATAGCTTAAATCAATTTCATTTTCTCATTTCTGGCCAGGCAAAGGGCAGCTGGCCAACCTACATGCTGTAAATGCTGGGGAATCAGGAATCAGAGAAAGCAGAGGACGTAAGCACTAACACTGACTGCTCTTATTACAAAAAACAATCTAAAGTCCTTAAATAAGGCTCGAAAAGGCCAAAGGATATCAAAAAGATTGTGGGACTTGCTACCGCTAACAGATACACAGACACACTCCTGTGAGCATGTAAGATTTGCTGCTGCTTCATAAATAGACATAAATCCTGTATCAGATCTAGGCAGGAGGAGCTGGGGAGGTGGAGGGGTTCAGAGGAACTGCAGGACTAGCGCACAGCAAACAATCAACCAGACTATTTAAATGTTGAACAAGCAATCTCATTGGCTGCAGGATCAGCAGAGGTCAATCAGCTTGTGCCATGCGGTGATAATGTGATTGCTGGCAGATTGCATGTAAAGGACCAATCAGCCTGAGCCCGCTATAGTTTCATGACTGAACTAGATATTTGTTAAAGCACATTTTTCCTGAAATTACTAGAGCTGAAAATTATTAATAACAGCAATAACCATAAAAGATAAATATTAAATTAGTCAGACAATTGCAGATGCACAAGACAAATCACCTGAAAATAAGAAAGGGATAGAAATGTCTTTATTTCATGGATGAGAAAGTTCAAAAGAATGCAGGCTGAAAGCCTGTAGTAGTTAAAACACCGTCATTTCTATTTATAAGAAGAATAGAGAAAAGAAGAAATATCTTGCTGGAACTATAATATTAATTCACAGCACACAAGCAGAAAGCCAACATTAAAGTGAAAGAAGAAATATTGAGAAATGTCTTTTACATAAATGATTTCGTCCATACAATCGACATCAAATGGTAATCAAAACTGAATATTCCTCAATTTCCACAGAAGAAAGTAAGTCATACAGGTTGGGAACGTCATGAGGGTGAGTAAATGATGAAAGAATTTGCACTTTAAGACACATTTCTACTTTTTAAAGGATGCAATAATGTGCAACTAACCAGAAAAATTACAAAGCGAGACCACTCAAAGTCTAAATGTTGTCATGGAAACTATCCAGGCTAATTTAAGGTTTTAGTTGCAGGGCCACTGGAGGCTACAAGCAACAAGATGTTCTTCATTAACACTTTGTAAACGACAGTCAACAAATGATCCCCCAACTGAAGTGTGTATCTCTGGACTGCAAGTGCTTGAGGACAAAACAGCTGATCTGCTAGTGTCAGTTTTGGGACATTTTTAGGACAAAAATCAAATTATAACCACACATAAGAGTAATTCAGATGTAAGTGCTCAGTTTTGTGTTTACACATTGGTTAAGGTTCACTCAAAGCTTACGGGCATCATTCAGGTCTATGTACTGAATCAACGTCTAAGAGCTGATTTGTCATGGTGCAAAATCTCCTTGGGTTCTTACAGCGATAGGCAAGTTTTAACAGGATTAGCCTCTATCATTAAGCACCAACCAATTATCTGGCATCCTTAAAGTATGTGTGTGTACTTTTGAGTGTGTACGTGAGCGTGCATTCAGTTATTTATTCATCAGCGGCTCTTGACGTGAGTATGAGTGCTTGTCTTGGCTCCTCTTCGCCTCAGTGCTGCAGTGGGAGGTCAGGTGACTCTGAGCTCTCATGCAGAAAATAAGACCCTGGCGACAAGCAGTTTGCACCAAAATACTGATACACAAAGACGGAGAGAGTGAGAGATATAATGAAGTATGAAACGATGTTGACTGAATGAAAACTGCCGATGTACCCGCAGGATACTGTGATAAACAACATTTATTTGAAACGGAAATCTTTAGTAACATTATTAGTCTTTACTGTCAGTTTTGATCGATTTAGTGCATTCTTGCTGAATAAAAGTAGGACAAATTTTTGCTGACCCCAAATGCATAGATGTGACAATTTATAACAAGATTCAAACAACTTCTAAACTGAACCATCAATAAGTCAGGTCAGTAGGTTGACTAAAGATGAAGAGCTCTGAATAAAACAAACAAATTATTGGAAAAGTTTAATAGTAAGTCAGTAGTTGCTTCTGTGTTAAACACTTTACACGTCATTCTCATTTAACGCTTTTAAAGGCATTTAATGATAAAACTTATGGGGAAATCTCTTCACTAATGTACATTTAAAAATGCTGTTAAAATGGCCAAATTCTGACAGTAACAATGTTTTCCATTAAAACCGTTATGTACTGTAGAAAACAATGCATTTTAAACAATAATTTGCACGGTAAGAAACTGCTGTTAATTTACAGCCCATTTTCAACACTATTTGTGTATTACGGTTTTGTACTGTGGTACACAATGCATTGTGGGATAAACAAATTTTTTCTTAAACATGATTGATTGATTATTAAACATTTAAAACGCAGTTTCGTTTAACTGCATAAGCTATATAACCAAGTTTGAGTTTGTATTCATTTCTGGACTTTTTCTTACTCACATAAATGTTCACGGTGCTTTTACTCTTGCATATTTTTGTCCACTTTGGGTGTTCTTGCTTATAAATAAATGTTCACCTTTTTATTAGCCTATTACTGTTGCCTGTGTTTTTCCTGTAGTGTGATTCAAACCTATTTTGGAGTTCCCTTTTGACCCAGGGTCGTGTTGCCAAAATGGGTTGTTTTTACCTCACCATTTTTTAGTGTAGCCTATTGTAAATTGAATTCATTAATCACAGAAATGTGAATTTTTTAATTTTTTTTTTACAGTAAATGGCTATAAAAAAATATTTTCACTGGAGTCTCTGCTGCCAGTATTTTACCGTTTTTTTAAAGATATATTTTTTACAGTGTGACCTTTCAGCCCGATCTCCTGCTCTTCATTTCCTCTATACAAATCCCTGTAAAGGTCATCCATGACAAATGGAATATTCACCAGAATAATAAATATATATATATATATAGGCCTATATATTATTTTTTTATTTACTACTCCTACATGTTTCCTCAGGGGCAATTCATATACAGAACAGATGAGGACTCTCTCTATCTCTGTTTGCCAGTTCTCTATTCATCCTAAATTACAGGATCATTTTCAAAGGTGCTATTGTTGCCTCAAAACCTATTAAAGCTTTGTGTTTGGTGACTAGTAAGTGGTTTCCAGAGGATTATTGGTTACGATTGGCTGCTTCCTCTCATTCTTTATTTACAATTTCAAATTGGCCACCATTCAGACATCAAACTGATCCTGTCAAACCCAGCTGAACTCGGTTTGGAGCTGGTTTAGTGGGAATTGCAGTTGATAATCCAGCATTTTTAGTCATCAACAGCTGTTGCGATTGAGATTGGCGAGGAACGGTTGAAAGAAGTTACAGTGAAGAGAAAAAAAACACACCTCATCTAATGGGTCTCCAGGGTTTCTACTGCAGCACTAAACATAAAGTCACAATAAAGCCTATTAGCCTCTGATGTGTTACCATGGGTGAACTTGTATGAGTGTGTGTGTGTGTGTGTGTGTGTGTGTGTGTGTGTGTGTGTGTGTGTGTGTGTGTGTGTAAGTGTGTGTAAGTGTGTGTGTGTGTGTGTGTGTGTGTGTGTGTGTGTAAGTAATAGAAAGCTTCCCCCTGTCAGACCTGAGTCATGATAGACATGCAGAGCTATAAGCATACTGTAACTTCTAGAAACCCAATCCTCCTTTATCTGCTCCTCACTCATACACTGGATGTTGCATCGGTACGTTCTCCTGCACTTTTAATGCCGTCCTGACAGGCTGTCAACAACACAGAGATCACTATCAATGAAGACCGAGAAGAGAGAAAGAGGGACGAGAGAGAGAGAGAGAGAGAGAGAGAGAGAGAGAAGCCTTCATATGTGAATGCTCTGTCAAGTCAAGTCAAGTCACCTTCATTTATAAAGCGCTTTTAACAGTATGGATTGTTTCAAAGCAGCTTTACAGTGATAATAGAAATTACCGTAACAGATCTGTTGCACTAGAGATCAGGACGAACACTGCATCTGAGAAACAAAGTCGATATAAGAACGGGTGTTCACGGGCCTCTGCATTAAGAATAAACAGTTTCGGTTTTTGAGGTGAATAAGTTGGACTGTTGTTCATGCGATTGGTAATAACTATTATTATGAATGCACAATATATGAGTACCATATCGGTTATTGGACGATACTGGAGATATTTTTGTTGATGTAATATTTAACTGGATATTTTATATGAATCTTAAAGTTAATCGATAATTAAACTAAACACTAATAATTGATTAACACTGTTGAATGTAACCATTAGCAAATCTATTTTTCATACTGTACATTATAATGCTGTAGACCTTACATTCACTTGTAGCATTTAAAAGAACCAATCTTAGTTTTCAGTGTTTTATTTTCAATTTTTTCGGATGAAATACTATTGAATTTAAATACCGGCTATTTATCAGTTAACAGCCACAACACAAAAATAATTATCACCTTATGATACATCGACCGGAAGTCTAATATCTTTGCATCAGTGTTGTTATTATTAACTGAAACTAAAACAATTATACTGTTTTCGTTAATTGAAATAAAGCTGAACGACAATTTAAAAAAAATAACTTAAATCTAAATAGAAATATAAAATAATAATAGTAATAATAAGAAAACTTAAAATAAAAACTAATTCAAAATATTAATGAATACTATATTTAAAATAACACAGCATATACGGATAGCTGAGTACTCAAGTACTTGGAAGTGACAGCAAACATGAAAAAAACTGGTACTTTGTGGTTCGATTCATCAGCCAGCAGTTTACAACATCTCAACACTGTACAGTGACTTGGACTTCAGGAGAGGAACAACTCAACTCTGTCTGGAGAGGATTAGAGGGCGACACACAGGACGTGTTCCTCCTTTTAAACAGCTACATGGTGTGTGTGTGTGTGTGGGGGGGGGGGGGTTCTTTTTTACCCACCTCACACATTTTAAAAGCTTGGTTTGATTGAGACCCTTCAAACCATGTGCAACAATCACACGACCCATCTTAAATAATGGTGCAAATGGACACACTGCCCCCAAAGTACTTTTTTACATTTATCGGTTGAGTGATTACTCAAGTAGACAAGATGACTAAATATCCATCACTAGAAATGACAGGGCTGGTGTGAGGTCAGAAATCCCCGGGGAGCAAAGGATCAAACGAGACGACAGTACAGTCTGTACGGTCAGATTCACACCACACACACACACACACACACACTCGTGTGATTACATCTGTCCTATTCTGACACTTAGTCATCAAAAAAATTTTTTAAAAACATTCGGAGTACAGGTACAGTATATGTATGATTAGCTGTGGCTTATTGAACCAGAAAAAATATCACGTCATCTATACTCTCATACAATGTAAGAGAATACCCTGTGATAGCTTAAAATCAAAACTGATCCTATTATCTTTGTTCTATGTTCTTGATCATTTTTATGCATGAATTATTGCATGATTTTTGTAGCTTGTCTTTATAATTCTTTCATCAAAATGTAATAACTAGCCAAACCCCGTCCCGTCCAACCTCCTGTCCCTTCTCCCATTCCAATCAATTCTTAATGGATAAAACCAAGTCATCCCCTACATTTTTCTCTCATTGTAAATCCTGTTTCACTTGGAAAAAATTTCATTCACTTTCATTCATATGCACATGAAAGTTCAAGTTTGGTGAAAATGTGGAAGAAAAAATGTGAAAAAGGGTGCCTTTAGGAGTAAGTCCCAGGGACAGTACTCATAAAAGCACAACTTTGTAGCTTATCTTTACTTCAAATGTGCATATTAGTATTAGGGATTCACTGAAATGAAAATTCTGGGCCGAAACAGAAAAAGAAAATTCAGGATGTGATTGACCGAAAGCCAAAAATAAATAATCAATTAATTATTCAAACTTATTTAATAATTCAAACATACATAAAGTAATGAAGACATCATCATAACAGGTTAAGTACAAATATCATGAATATATAATACAGTGCATATATTTAGCAAAATGCTTTTATAGAGTTATTTTTTTCTAGCTAACTAATGAGTTTATTATTGAGGTGAATGTAAAGCTAAGAGACATTGTATAGCCTACAAGCTGTTTTATTGATGTCTTGCGTTTGAATCACTGATTGAGCGATTATAAGCTGTACTGCATCTTCTGATTTTCACCCATGTTTATTTAGTGCTTGAACTAGTAAAGAGGAGATGAGATGATCGTTCACGAGCCGCTTGATCCACGCTGACGCTTAAACTGCGCGTCTGAAGCTGTCACGCCGTATTAAAGAGCGCAAACATGACATTTATTGTTTGAATTTCAGAATAAAATCGACAGAATTATAAAGTTGAGACTTTGGTGAAGTTTTGTACAGCACAGACTGAACGATTTTAGATATAAGAAACCATACAATTAACAATTAAATGTCTGTATCGGTTACTGATTTTAGTCCTCAAAAACCAAAACGAAAATTTTGTGTACAGAAATTTCGGTGCATCCCTAATTGGTACCTTGGAGAGTAGTAATTTATACCCATCAGACACTACTATCAGTATTTTAGGGGTAAATAAGGTCAAAGGTGTCACTTTAAGAATACTGTCCCAGTGACAAGCTGCTGTAACCCTAAAGGCAGAAGAGAGTAACAAAGCCAACATATCTAAACAGCACAAACTGACCTCTTGATTCAATACAGAAATCCAAACATCAAAGCTACAGTGTGTCTTTATATACTTATAAAGCCTTGTGTGACCAGCCCGTGTTTGCTGATTCAGGACATCAGGGTAAAGACACTAACCTGGTCCACACGGCGTTTGCATTTAGAAACATTTATGCTGCAATTAGTCTCAGAAACACGGGCACATGCACACACTTACACACGCACAGCACATCCCAGATAGAAAATACCCTGAAATCCCTGAAAATATTGCATCAAATCAAGCAACAACACCTACCGAAAAAATTATCAAGATTTTCATCAAAGAAAAAAATATCAGCAAATGAACTCTACCAGAACATTGAGATAGGAGAGAATCAATGATCTGGATATTCACACGTAATGAAGCGTCAGTCTGAGAACTTTATGTAAATATGGAATTGTAAACAATTATGATTTGTTTGTCCTGAGGAGCTAACAAAGACAGAACAGAGCAAGGAGATCAAGATCTCACACCAGCTATGTTTCCATCCAAAGTTGTGAATGTAACTAAGTAAAATTGGAATATCGCATAAAACATTTGTGAATAAAGTACCATTTCCATCCAGTGAGTCGAAGAGAACAAAATCGCCACTTCCTGATAAACTGGTGCTAAATATCGCTAAGAAAAGTAGGAGACGTCACTGTATATAATATTTTTTATATATATTAAATTTATTGTGCAATAAATGTGTTATCTTGCTTTCAGAGGCGATTCCCTGCTGTTTAGGAACGCAGTCATGCAAGACAGTTCTGGAGGTAATTATACAGAAACACTTTGACGATAGACTTTGCTCAGGCATTTCAGAACAACCAATTTACAAAAAGATCAGAAAACAAAACAAAAAGGAATTTATTCTGTAAATGTGTTTCCATCGTAGTTTATGCGCATGTTTTCCTTTCAGATGTGAAAATGTATCCGACTCAAATGAGCGCATCACATTTTTTGAATTTATGCGCATCTTGCCGTTTCCATCCAGCAGTTTTTGATGTGATATCCGAAAATAAAAATAAAAACCCCATTAAAATAGGTGGATGGAAACATAGCTACCGTTGAAACACTGATCTATGAAGAGACGTAACAGCCTGTAAGTTCTGGACGGTGACAAATATATCACCAGTTCAACCCAAACATCACATCAAACCTTCACACAACTACTACTATCTTCTTAAAGCCAAGTTTGAGACTCTTCTTTAAACAACTCCAGCAAGAGAAATAGAAGGGATCCGTGGATGGATGGAAGGAAAGGAAAGGAGGGAAAGTGGTTAAGTAGGGAGAAAGACGTACCGGTACTTCATGCCGGTGAGTTTTCCGGTGGACTCTTTGAGGGAGATGTGGTGGCGCGGGGTAAAAGAGCCGAAGCTCCGGGCGATGATGGCGACCGTGCGAAACTTGGCCCGCGCCGCGTTGACCACGTTCGGACTGGTGGCGTTCGATTTCCCATGATCCCCGTTCCGACCCTTCAGATTGTGGTCTGTGCAAGCGATTGAGACCTGCATGCTGGATGAGGAGGATGGAGAAGAGTCTACAACACAGAGAGGACACAATGAGGGATCATGCAGGGGTCACTTTCCTTTCGGATTCCGTCCTGTGGATCCCGTCTAAGCGGCGGCAGAGAAACAGCATCAATTATTGAGCACAAGGAAAAAGGAGACGTCTACACAGTTCAAAAGTTGCGTCGCTCCTTCTTCAGGATGTTTCCTTGTGAAAAAGACGACAGTCGAAGTTACGAGCCACAGATCTGCAGGACTATCCGGAGGAGGAGAGGAGATTCCCGAAGCTCTGAGAGGATCCTCGCATGGTCAGCCACAAAAGGAGGAGAAGAGGAGGAGGAAAGGAGGGATGTCAAGACTGGACAGCATAAATCCACACTTCTTTTCTCTCTTCTAAGGTCTTCCTCTGTTCTTACACTCCCTCAAACACACACACATTCACTCACTTCCTCCAGCTGATAATGATTTGTGGCTAATGAGCTTTCCTCTCTTGATCTGTTTTTTTGGTGAGCTCAGCAGTGCTTCATCTGCGCTCACTCTGAGGGGAATGAGCAGCAGGCAGTCGTCCACGTCTGTTTAAAGCGCTCTCTCTCCCTCCCTTTATCTCCCTCGCTCTCTTTCTCTTCCAGTGTATCGCGCTCTTACTCCGTGGAACGGACGAGCACAATGTTTCGCGCACCTGTGCACACACACACACACACACTCATCACTGTTTCAGTGCTAAACCCCAAACCAACAAATGCTAAATAGAAAGCTGTTAAAAGATCGTTTGAAGGATATCAGAGAGGTTAAACCCTGTGGTGAAAATAAAGGTTTTAATGTAGTTTATACATCTATGAGGTGTTTTTAATATGCTTTAAGACAAAACGTGTGTAAATTCATAAGTCGACAGCATTGCTGAGTATTTTCTCCTTAAAACTGCAGTGAACCAAAAACAGTCTCAAAAACACGGTTTAAAACCACTGTTGTTTCTGACGTCACAAACTACCTTGTAACCAATCAGATCAACGTGTGATCGTCAACAAGTGGATCTCTGAGCTGAGTGAGTGAGTGGAGGCGGGGCTCATTTGCATATTCATAGACCAGCGTAGACTAAATGAGGCAAGGGTGTCGAGTTACATTCAAGATATTTTAAAGGCATGAAGTTTTTTTTCAAGGAAAAAAACATTTAAATATGTCATTAATGGCAGGGAAAGAGTTGATGAATTATTAACACTAGCAATATTGTCTCCAATTTCATTTAAAATATCTTCAGTTGTTTCGAAGATTAACAAAAATGTTATAGTCTCATACATACAATTAATTCAAATATATTAAATTATTCATTTTCTATTGAAATAATAAGAAACAATGTGAAATGAAATCCTATGATGCAATGGAATTACAAAAACAATGTATCTCTTCTTTCAATGAGCCTGACCTAATCTTAAAACAGTAGATTTATGGCTTCGGTATAATCCGCACACCACGAATCTGAACACCCACACAAACAGCCAACATATACATATGAGACAAATGA
This sequence comes from Gila orcuttii, assembly GCA_026230005.1. Classification (NCBI taxonomy): domain Eukaryota; kingdom Metazoa; phylum Chordata; class Actinopteri; order Cypriniformes; family Leuciscidae; genus Gila; species Gila orcuttii. The sequence goes on along the minus strand of JAPDVR010000005.1, from coordinate 4,265,058 downwards.
AAGGAGATGAAAGTCTCTGTTATTAATTCATGTATATTAGCTACTCTGAGTCGATGACTCTATTCTGACCTCATTTAAATCCATTACAAATCAATTGACCTCTGCTTGAGTGCTAATGAAGCTCCTGATCTGGAATCGCTCTGATATACGACTCCCCAGCGCCTGTACATTATTCTTAGCATTACCTAAAGTCCTTTGGGGAAAATGAAGCTTCTCCCCGTGAAGCTGAACGTTACAGTTTGTGAACATCCTGAAAGCATGAAAGGAAATTAAGAAAAAAAAACCTTTGTCACCTCTGGATTCCTTACTAGTCAAAGTAACTCCTGCCAACACAATCTCCAATCCTCTTATCACCAGAAACAGTGAGTTTACTGATCAATACGAGATCACACACACGCAACACACACACACTGAGCGCAGAGTCTGTTTAACATGCTCACCTATATCTCTGCACTTTAACTGTGGATCTCGAATCAATGTTGATCGATGAAGGAGTGAACATTTTATGACTCTTACTATTTGCCCAAAGTTACTCATTAAACCAGGAGATTCTGCCTAGAAATGATGTACCCGGCCGTGTCTATGGAAACCACAGAAAAACGGAATATCTTTCCATTAAAATGTTTCCACAAAAGGCTCTTTTTTTTTTTCTCAGTTGCAGCCATTTTATTGCTCTGTAATAGTCAGATAAGCTTCAAATTGTCTCTCGGTTTTTCACCCTCTTGTTCTTCCTCAGGACTAAGCCTGTTAACTGCTAAAAACTCATAGTGATTAATGCCTGTGATTTCAGCAATCATAAGATCATTACAGATCCCACTGTACGACATGGATCTAATAAACTTGGGTACGACATGTATGTAGACTGAACGATGATGACACCTATTGAATCGTAGGCTACGACTCAAGTTAGTACAGAAGAATAAAATCTGCATGCGTTAGTGGTGAACAAACTGATCAATCGCACTTGTTTTTATGTGCGCTAAATAAAAGAGGAGGAAGGGAATATGGATGCGATCATGGTGAAGGAAAAGAGGCCAACTTGGCTTTTTAATCTTGCAAATGAGTTTGAGGAAAGTAGTTTTAAGGCCTTGTCGCGTTGATCAATCCGCCATTTCATGTTGCATTTGTATTGGCTCATCAGTAGATGAGGTCGTAGCAGCAAATCATGCTGAATCTCTGACACTGACAGAATATTATCACAGGCTTTCTTTGGTCACAAGACCGTCTTTAAACCTCTCTCACTGTACGATGTAGGATCATGATTAGGAGCGACGAGCACAGAAATCTCCACGATTGGCCATCTTTCGCCGGACAGCCCAAAATCAGTTTGTATAACATGTAAATGAACCCCATCGCAGCGCATCTAATTTCTCAGATCCAATTTTTGCCGCCCCCACGAATCACAGAACAATTAGAGCACTGGGCAATGACCTCAAAAGTGCCCGAATTTTTAATTTTTTTCTCAGATAACAATTTTTGGGGGCCATACAACACCTTTTTGAAACATTTCAAGCGACTCGAGTGTTTCTGCACAACAGGACTGAACTGCAGATTGATTGATTGATTGATATCTTTATTTTGAACATGTAAATACAGAAAGAAAAAGAAAGATGAATAACAAAATAAAACACTATACTTTCCAGTACAAAAAATACAACAACCTCTATTTACATGTACAGATGAGGCACATAAGACCACTGTATTCACAGAACAGTTTAACACATCCCTGCTGTTCCCTCCTGACAGTGTACAACACCATTTCACATCATAAATACTGCTTCGGCATCACAGCCGCGTCCGGGTCCACTCCTTTCGAGTGTGTGGAGGAGGAGATTCTCTAAAGACCTTCTACTATAGCGTTCCTGCATCAGACACAGGGCAGCACAGCATGATCCTCTCCCTTACCCCACAACATACACTAGTTTGTCCTCCATGATGATGCAACACAAGGAAAAAGACACTTTTTCACTGGAGAAGTATATGCATGTTCACAAAATCGAATCATGGGAAATATGTAGAAGAAATTTAAAGCAGGCAAGTTTACTGAAATTTTCCCACAGGAAAATGGCATTTATTTGCCATGGGGCTTTTTTGGGCTTGTAATGTTTATAGTTTAGCAAATATACAGTGGCTCCAAGAGGTATTTTGAAACCACACTAAAAAAAAATATGCTGTGGCATTTGATAAAATATCAGACAAAGAGGAATTCATTTTTAAGAAAGAGAAAAATCACACAAATGTTTGGATGTTGCCTCTTGTCTGTTGTCAACAGATTTTTTCAAGATATTTTAAATTTCAAAAGAAATGTATACTTTTATTCAGCAAGGATGCATTAAATTGTTTAAAATAATCTATTAAGAAATGCTGTTCTTGATACATTTTTATTTATCAAATTCAACAAAAATATTAAGAGTACAGCTGTTATCAACATTAATATTAATAAGAAATTTTTCTTAAGCAGCAAATCGGCATATTAGAATGATTTCTGAAGGATCATGTGACACTGAAGACTAATGTAATGATGCTGAAATTGATCAATTTATTAGAATAGAAAACAGATATTTTAAATGGTAAAAATAATTCACAATATTACTGTCACAATTAGCCTATATTATGTCTTGTCTGCTCCTGTTCTCGTTAATCTCTGATTTCCAATTAGTTACGTCTTGTCGCTGTTCCTGTTTATTCTGCTTGTGTATTTTCTCGCTGTTTTGTTCAATCACGTGTCGGTTATTGTTTGTGTGAACATTTATGTTACTCGAGTTTACTATTAAAGACTTTGTATATCTTCATTTCCTTCATCGTGCGCTTTACAGCTTAGACACAATTACCATATTTTTGATCAAATAAATGCCGCTTTTGTGCGCAGAAGAGACTTTTTTCAAAAACATTAAAAAAATTGTACAGACCTCGAACTTTTGAACAATATTGTATTTATACCCTTTCTGGCTGTAACAATTGGAATATGTTAATCACATATTAATGTGGTTTTCCTGTGTGTTCAAATAAATAATCTAATGCAACAACAACAACAATGATACATGTTCAAGTGTGGTCAAAATGTGGCCTAAAAAGTGCTCAAAATACTTTTTAGGGCAGTGTATTTGAGTTAACACTAACTGTGGATGCTTAAAACACACACATAACAATGTACTTTCCCCGCTGTGTCACTTGCTTCTACTTGCATCTTCAGTTCTGGTCACCGTGATCTCATTCTTGAAAATGGATGAGGAAACCCAACCAATATCTATCTCAAGGTTATATGAGGCATGCAGTCAGGCCAAGACCTTGCACACACACATTCACATGTGAGCGGGACATACGTCTGAAATGACAGCAAGGCCAGGGATAACCTGCCCTCTTTCTTGTGCATTTAAAGTGTTATTATATCCGTTTTGATGCATTAGATGAAAGGTTATACTATAGTAAACGACTGCATTTAACACTGTTACTTCACCGATACGACATATTGTCTATATGTATGTTTATAAGAATGCCAATGTAAGGCACAAGTCAGTATCCCTGGTGTTCGAAAAGCCTATTTATTTCCAGACACCCAAACCTCACAGCGTGATTAAACTAATGAGATTACCCATATTTTGAAGCTTGAATAATGAATAATTAAAAACTTGTGGTTTAAACCCCAGAGGCTGAGCCATTATTGACTTTTCTGCATTCCCAAATCAACATGGATCACTGGGTATACCGTGTGAACAATTACTAACTGCATAAACAGCAAATAATTGAGGGTAATATTGATCATGATGATCTTATAATGTGCAGAGCAAGTGTCCTGTTAACATATTGTCACAGTGTTTATGATTAAATAAAACATGTTTGGGAAGTGAATGGTGTGAATATGCTGTACATAAATGCGCTCTATACTGCCCACTAGAGGAATGGATTGTATTTGCTACAGTTTTGCCACATAAGATCATAAAAACTTCATAACAATGCAAACAAACATAAACATCAAGGCACGATGTCTTGGTCTTGTTTGTCTTTTGTGGGAACTATGTGTGAGAAAGAGCACGTTTGGACCCTGTTGTGATGCAAAAAGAGGTGAAAAAGCCCGAAGGCCAGGCAGAATCTCTTTCACAGCGTGGGAGGACAGATACACACTCACTCAACAGCACTCTATGAACACCTCACCCGTTTATACACACACAAACACTGTGCCTGAGGACATGCATGAATATTACACTCCATGAAAAATGATGTGAAATGGAGTCCATTTCTATAATCTTACAGTAAAGGAAAATAGCTAACTACAAATGAGCATTTCACTCACAGACCTTAAACTGCTGGCACCTCATTAAACACTGAAACAGAGCTAGCCTTACATCAATGTAAAACGCCTTGATGCCCTCATATATGACACACAAGGCTACCTACTAACAATAAATAAGAAATAAGAATTTCTAAAAAAAAATAAAAAAAATAATAATAATTTAAAAACAAATATAAAATATATTTATACAAAATTTTTAATTTATATGTTTTGTGGTGGGGCCAATAAAATATTCTCAAAATTAAATTAAATTAAATTATTTAAAAACAAATATCAAATATATTTATGGAAAATTTTAAATGTATAAGTTACATGTATAAATGTATAAAATATTCTCAAAATAAAAATTAAATTAAATTAAATTACAAACATAAAATATCTTTATACAAAATTTTAAATGTATAAGTTTTGTGGTGGCGCCAGTGAAATATTCTCAGAATAAGAAAAGAAAAGAAAAGAAAAGAAAAAAGAAAAGAAAAAAAGAAAATTGTATACATAAACATAAAAATATATAAATATTAATACTAAAATGTATGTATTTAAAAAATATTGTCAGGGCAGGAAAAAAAATCTTATCATCCCTATGGCTAAAAGCTATAACCCCTAAAGGCTGCATATTAATATCTTAAAGGTATATATTAGCACATTAAGTATCTTATGAAAAGGTACTGCATATGACAACTTTTGTACATTTTTTTCTGAGAGTGTATTTATCTTAACCAATTCTATATTAAGACTTGCTTCTCAGACTCTTTCAATCAACACTGAGCAACAGAATCAGTTCATTGGAAACAGACACACACACACACACACACAACTGGATTACTGGTTTGTAAACAGTTTTCATTACTCCACTGAGAAGTCAGAAGCATTGAGAAATAAAACGTGAGCACAGACAGAAGCAGAAAGTCTTCAGACCGACACATCGCCTGGATCTTCTTAAATTACCAGCTTTCTGACCTTGTGTAACTTCATCATCTCTCCCCTGAGACCATTTGTCTCTCTTTATCTCTGTTTCTCACCCACTCTCTCTATAATGTCATTGATTCTGTAAACACAATCCTTCTCTCTGACAGAGGACGTCAGATTCTGGTGTCCACTACACACTCCCCTTTAATAGCCGTCTCAAACACAGTGGATGTGATGTTACATTAAAAACACCATGGCTAGGTGACCTTGTCCTATAATTCTACGCGCCATTGTGTTTTTTTATGATGACATAAATCAAAGTGACAGATCAAAGTGTTCCTCTTTAATTCAAGGAGATCCAGATTGGTAAAAAAAAGATTGAATACGAGATATAAAACAACACTTTTATCCAGGTATTATTACTTGATGAAGTTTACATTCCATAAATGAAATTACATCTGTATTCGACACCATGCACATATCACCCATTTTAATGGTAATTTCAATAGATTTAATGTGACTATCCATTTTAAATAAAATAATGATGCAACTTTCACAATTAAATTTTAATTATACTGCGCACAATTAGAGACTTATTATAAATGCTTACATGGTAAAAAAATAAATTATAGTAAAATCAGCAGCTGTGGTAGTCAGAAATTCCCTGTAAAAAAAAAAATGAATAAAAATGCGGTTCCCTATATTTCATTAACTCTTTCCCCGCCGTTGACGGAACTTTCCGGCAATCATGTTTTGACTGTTATACGATAAGGAGCGCTATTACACATCTTCTTAAAGAGTAAAGAATCTCCGAATGCAAAAACAAGTGAAGAAGAAGCAGAAACAAGCTAGGGCTGTGTCCCAAATCACCCCTATACCCTGTGGTAGATTTTTCCCCTACGCACCTGACTTAGGTTGAACCTGGTGTCCTTGACACCTGAAAATATTATACCTTTGAACGCGTGACTTGACACAATCTAACCCCGCCTAAGAGTCTCACAAAGAGTCGAACGACGTCTCGTCCCCTATTGAACACCATCACTTGGTAGTAAGGTCTCTAGTGGTTCACTATCTAACTTGCTTCCTGCGCAGGAATAATCAAATGTCAGCAAATGTCCTTTAAATGCTTTAATCACGGCCGGGAGAGTCCTCGAGCAGTTCTCAGAGCATCTCTCCCAAGAAGAAGCTTTAAGCTAGCCGGAGGATCTCAGACAAATCCCATCGAGAATCCCACCTGTTAACACGGATACAACAGTTTTGATAGAATAGGGAGGTATGGCAAAATGACATGAATTTGATTGGTTCTTCATATGCAAACCTTTCTGTTACTAGGTAAAGCAAACTTTGTTTTAATGATTACCTCATTGTTAATCTCAAGGTTCTAACCTAGTCATCTGTCTAGTTTCATTTCCCATATATGTTATTTTTACACTCAAAAACACAGAACAGAACGTTTTAGTACATGGTGTTTCAAAGTGTTAGTATGTTAGATGTTAGAAACATGGTTAGTTTAATATTCAGTTTAAAATTTCCACCACAACCCTCATTCACTATTCCCAACATTAGTCCACTAATATAGTCCAGTTGAGAAAACGAATGAGTGAACTCGGACACTGAGTGTGCCGCTTTCGCACAGTTTGTACTTGCTTTTCAATAATTATTTGAAACTTAGCAAAATGGCAGCTCTAGTGGAAATCAGTATGTATAAACCTTAATTAAACAATTTAATAATCATTTTAAAAGGAATTTATACCTGTATGATATTATGTTGTACCCACATTGGACCAGCGCTTTGTAAAACGGATGGAGGGATGATTCAGATGTGGGCGTCATCTTCTGTTCAGACCAGGGATTTCATTCGGCACGCGATTCTCACAGTGCGTTATGAGTTTTCTCTAGCCGTTGAGTGTACGACCTATATTGTGGTGCATTCTGGGATTGAATGAGTGCATTCGATAATGTCCACTTATGGTTTCTAAAGCGCCACATTAAGAGCTGCAGATTAAGTGTTTTTTTTAACAACGGTAGCAGAAACACAGTCAGCAAAATAAAAATGATACTTTCTCTAAAAGCATGTTTTATTAAATGTTTGATTTGAACTTAAAACACAAAATTGACAAAGTTCATTTTTATAAATGTTTAATGACGGCACCTTAAGGCAGAATATTAGTGCTTCATTCATTCAGCAAAAACTCAGGATTTTACATATTGGTGCCTGTATATTTTACATCTTACTCTATAACCCTGTAATTCATTAAGTGATATAATGTTAATTGCCCTACTTGAACAAATCTGTGCTTTACCTCGAACTATACTGATAATTACCATTATAATACAGGTGGTAGAATAGAAAGCCAAATGATGAATTAG